>CM056500.1:12695443-13136454 GCA_029783415.1 Anisodus acutangulus
CTTGTTACGATCAGGCTCATATTTGGCTGCTAAGTACCTCTCCAATGGCAAAAATGGATTGACCAACCCACCTCTTAAATATCCTGCATAAAAAAAGGTATTATTTTTCAAAGAGAGACAGGTTTCGTTAGTTTTATACTAACAAGCAAGCTTCGGCGACCGCTCGACCTAGCGATCAAAAAGATATACCTTGGTTATATTTCATCTCTTCAACAAGTTTAGTAATGAGCATAACGGCTCTATTGTTCCGATGGAGAGAAGAACCTATGATTAGCTTTTCGGAAAATTTTCAAACGAACAATTTCAACGAAATCTTTCAATTTCTTATTTTACTAAGTTCAACTCTATATATTCCTCTATCCGTAGAGTACATTAAATGTACAGAAATGGCTATAACAGAGTTTCTCTTATTCGTATTAACAGCTACTCTAGGGGGAATGTTTTTATGCGTCTTTTGGGGAAAACGATTCATAAGCCTTCATCAGGATAAGAAACTTGAGAGGATCGACTTAAAGATTCTATTTTCAATAGTTTCAAATGCTTGAAGGAGCATAGCCTTATGAAAAAGGAATTGATAGGATTTTCTCTCTCCAATTATCTCCTACAATAAGATAAGAGGTAAGAAGCAAGGAAGACTGTTTATGAATAGCCCTATGATCAAAATGGAAGATTCTTTAATGTCTTGGAAAGCAAAGAAGCAAACAACAGTTTTAAGAAGCTCAACTGAAGTTGAGTATAGAAGTTTGGCTAGCACAGTCTCTAAATTAGTTTGGCTACTTGGCATTTTAAAGGAAGTTGATGCAGAGATAGAGTTTCCTGTTCAAGTCTATAGTGACAGTAAGGTTGCTATTCAAATAACTGCAAATCCTGTCTACCATGAGAGGACAAAGCACATTGAAATTGATTATCATTTTGTAAGAAAAAATCTTCAACAAGGACTAATAAAGATCAACTATATTCCTACTCAAAGTAAGCTTGCAAATATATTGACTAAAGGATTGAGCAGACTGCAACATGAACATCTGATGTCCAAGCTAGGAACTTTAGACATTTTTCACACTTCCTAGCTTGAGGGGGAGTGTTAAGATGTAAACTGTTGTTAAGTGAGGATCAAAGTGTTATTATATAAAGTTAGTTAGTTATAACTACCCTTCCTAGTAGTAGTTAGAAGATAGTTAAGTATAGAGAACTAATCAGGTTTTATATATTCATTGTATATCAGTGTATATCATAACTTGTAATATACAATAAATAAAAAAATATTTTCTCTACATTGTTCTCTCTTCCACTATTACTGATTTCCTCCATCCCCTTCAATAATCCCCCATAACTTATACCGCATACAAAACAAAACCTAATTAAGATATATTTACACAATCAAGTCATCTATAATGCAATTATAAGTAATAATTACACGGATAATGTAAAAATATCTTTAACTCGTCATGAATAGTGTAAACACGTTATGTACACGTTCTATTTTTATCATTGAATTTTGTTTGATATTTCTCTTCTTTGTAATTTGTACTATGATGTTTCAATAAAAAAAAATCTGCGTAGTTCTTATTTGTAATTAACTTCAATGAAACTGGAATCGTTCCTATAGTACTACAATCTACACACTACAATCTATATATATAAAAGTCAAAATTTTGCAAATGCAGGTGTCCCTAGTTATGATGAATTATTACAAGAAGACACAAACTATTCTCAAATAGTATCAGCTGTTCTTGAACACTTCTCAAACACAAGCTCCAAATTTTCCTCCACCATAATGGGCTCTATTTCTCATGACTCAGCCCAATCCGCCTTTACATTATGGCCTAGCACCACCACCACCACCGTGTGCAGCCCAAACCCCGCCCACTGCTGCCGCCACGATGATCCACTTGGCTCCTCCTCCCAGTGGCTGCTCAAAAACATACTCTTCACTGTCCCATTTCTCCACACTAAATTAGACCAAGCTGAAACTACTTCTCCAAAGTCACGTGATGTCGTGGCAACTGTAGACTCATCGGCCTCCACGGCCTCTCGATTCCGCAAAGGTTGTAATATAACACACCAAGAAGAGCCTAGTGGAAACCATGTACTTGCAGAAAGACGTCGTAGAGAAAAGCTCAATGAACGGTTTATTATTTTAAGGTCACTTGTCCCGTTCGTTACGAAAATGGACAAAGCATCTATTCTTGGTGACACTATTGAGTATGTCAAGCAGTTACGTAAGAAAGTTCAGGATCTTGAAGCTCGTGCTTGTCACACGGAGGGGACCAAAGATGCAGGTATTTTGTTACGCATACACAAGTTCTTTTCTTCTTTTTTTTCGTGGTCTGGGCATAGACAAGTTAAATTTCACATATTTCATGTAGTTGCATGTGTGTAGGCAAGTCCTTTTTTTTGGTCATGAAAGATAAACATTTCATTAACTAAATATTACTAGTAGTACAGGGTTTGGGGACCTGAGGTCCAGTTAAATCCTGTGAACATGCACTTATGAGGAATTCGGGAGAGTTCTATCCCGTGGATCATTGAATCTAAAGAAACTGTATGTGTAGAAAAGTTTAGCATTACCCATTTGTCAGTTATCAAAATTAATATTTCCATCATATTAAAAAGGTTTTAATTTTCATATACAGTAAGTGTAAATAACTTTTTATAGTATCTATTATTCAAAAGATATCTATAAATAAGCCTCATTAAACTATAAAATTTAAAATTTTAAAATAGATAGATATATCTCCCTACAACAACAATATACCCAATGTAAATATATACTTACCTCTACCTTGGGAGGTAGAGAGTTTATTTTCGATAGACCCTCGGCTCAAAATAAAGTAATAACAAAATATATCACTCGTTCCGTTCCAATTTATACGATGGTGTTTGACTTGACACGAAATTTAAGAAAGAAATAAAGACATTTGAAACTTGTGATCTAAAATGACTCATTGATATTTGCATGACTTTAAACCATTTCATTAAGACAGATATTTTAGAGTTAAATTGTTATTAAATATAGACGGACTAAAATGAAAAGAGTCTCAGTAAATTGAGACTGAGGGAGGAGTATGTGCTACCTGAAAATGTAAAAGTTATTTAAGCTAACAATGTATATTATTTAAAACTCCAGTAAAAAAAAAATATGAATCAATTTTCATCCTCCCTAACTTTCGGGGAGATGTCTCACTAAAGTTATTTAAGATCACACCTTTTACTTTGACATGTGAACCATGGGTCCGAAATAATGGAGATAATAAAATGTAAATGTGTACATGTATAACACTACAATTTCTATCCATAATTAGAATATGATTCTAAATTAAGATTTCTCTTGCATTGGGAATATAATTCCTCTTGTATTAGAATTGTATATTGTACACTATATATATTGATATTAATGAGAAAGACTCCTCAAGAAAGATTAATATCATCTAACATGGTATCAAGAGCCAAAACTCTAATCTAGAAAAATTCCTACCATTGCCACCGACCCCCCTCCCCCACTCTTGGCCGACAGCAACATTGTTTTTCTTCTTTTCTTCTTCCTAAATTTCCACCATTCTAATGGAAAATTTGGCTACTCCCACCTCTTCCGATGCTTCCGCTTCTAACTCAGTCGTCATCCAACCACCCACTACCCTTTCCTCACCGTCTTTCCATCTGGCTCTCGCCGTTACCAACATCAATAATTTTATCCCTATAATTCTTGATCAGAAAGATGGCCAATATTGGTCATGGGTGGAACCATTTCGTATCAATGCATGTGTATATCATGTGCTTGATCATATAGACGACTATTTCCCTCGTCCTCTCGATATGGACGACATCACATGGCGTCGCCTCGATGTCGTAGTCAAACAGTGGATATATGGCACTATATCCAAGGATTTACTATACACAATCATGAAAACGGGTGCCTCTGCCCGTGATCTATGGACACGTTTGGAAGAAATTTTCCAAGACAACAAGAACACTCGCGCGGTGTACTTGGAAGAACAGTTCAACAACACCCGTCTTGAAAACTTCTCTACTATGTCAGAATATTGCAAGCAGTTGAAAATGGTGGCAGACCAACTGTCCAATGTTGGTACGCACGTGTCCGAAACAAAGATGGTGTTACAATTAGTTGCAGGTCTCCTTAAGGGTGAATATGACACCCTAGCCACGATGATACAACAAGTTAACCCTCTACCAAGCTTCAACAAAGCACACTCGCAATTGTTATTGGAGGAGACTCGACGTGCGAAGCAGGACAAACATAACCAGAAGGCATTAACAGTTGAAACACCCGCACAACATCAGGCCACCACCGGCCAAAAACCTTCACCGGAAAACACCCAACCGCGGCAAACCCGCGGCGGCAAGGTGGCAAGGGCCGCGACAATGGGCAAGGCGGCAAGGGACGCGGAAAAGGCCGAGGACAACAGCCACAGCAGATCAGCAACAACGTCTCATGGGCCGGCCCAGTCTCTGGCTACCCAAATCAAAACTGGGCCACAATTTCAGGCTATCATCCAGCCCAAGACTTTTTCAAAGAACAAGTGGTTATCGGGCCAGCCCACACGCCACCAAGATTCCAGCCACATTAGGGCCACGCTGCAGCCTGGCCTCCCACAAAGCCTTAAATCAAATCCTCACCGACTTGGATCAGGCATTCAGCAGTATGAGCTTGCAGCAGCCCGACGAAAATTGGTATATGGACTCCGGAGCCTCCTCTCACCTCACCCGGTCCGCAGGTAATCTTTCCCAATTATTTTATGTAAAATCTCCACAATTTATTACTGTTGGCAATGGTCATCGCATTCCAATTCAGTGTTATGGTCACACTCACTCCAACTCATCACCCACCCTTCTCCCTAAATAACGTCTTGCATGCCCCCCACATCATCAAAAATTTAATATTCATTAGGAAATTTACTCGTAATAATTTTGTGTCAGTTGATTTTGATCCCTTTGGTTTTACTGTGAAGGATCTACGTACGGGGACACCTCTTACGAGATGCAATAGCACAGGGGACCTCTATCCATTTACGTCCTCGTCCGCTGCCGGTTCCCGCCCTCACACTACCCTAGCTGCTCTGTCTCCGTCAATTTGGCACAATAGGCTCGGACACCCAGGAGATCCTATTTTTCATTTTCTTAGAAGTAACAATTTTATTCAATGTAATGGGAAACTTGCCCAGACCTGCATTTCCTGTCAATTAGGCAAACATGTTCGTCTTCCATTTAATTCCTCAGTTAGCATTACGTTTGCTCCATTTGATACCATTTCATGGTGATTTGTGGACTTCGTCCGTTACTAGCTCCCTAGGTCATAAATATTATCTCGTGTTATTGGATGACTACTCTCACTTTCTTTGGATCTACCCATTAAAATTTAAGTCCGAAGCTTTTGCCAAATTTCTTGAATTTTGCACATTTATCAATACGCAATTCAAACGCGCCATTAAATCTTTCCAATGTGACAAAGGTCGTGAATTTAACAACTCCGCGTTTCAAAAATTCTTCAACAATAATGGCATGGTCTTCCGATTTTCATGTCCTCACATGCCCCCTCAAAATGGCAAAGCCGGTCGTCTCATCCGTACAATAAATAACATGGTTCGCACTTTTTTGTTTCATACCTCCCTCCATCCATCCTTTTGGGTTTATGCGGTCAAAATGGTAGAATACGTCCTTAGTATTTTACCCACTAGTACCTTCCATAACATGACTCCGACCGAAATCTTACACCATAGGGTTCCCTCCTATGATCACCTACGGATATTTGGTTGTCTATGTTTCCCTAATCTCTCTTCCACGGCCTCTCACAAATTAGCTCCCCGCACCACTCTGTGTGTCTTCTTAGGTTTCTCGTCAAACCATAGGGGTTATTTGTGTTATGACTTATCCACTCGTCAAATTCACGTCTCGCGTCACGTCACTTTTGACGAGACGCAATTCCCCTTTTCCAACTATCAAAAATTTCAAAAACCGGATTACGGATTTTTAGATGAATCAACTCTCTCCTGTCCACCTTCAGGAACTATGCCCGACTGACACCACTGCACCGCCTCCATCTGCCACCACACATCACCTGTCGTCGGCATATCTGCCACCGGCGTCCCCCTCATCGCCGCTTATTTCCACCTATAGCACCACTCTGCCTCCAGATTCCATCGACCCACCGGTCACTGTCCCATCCACTGTGTCGTCCCAACAGTCTCACCACCGTGTCAACCCAAGTCCGACCCTCAACCACCACCCAGTAAACCCAGCTATCGGACCTACTACGCCACTAACACCATACCCTACACTACAAACCTCCTCCATTTCCGACATATAGAGAACCCCCACAAATCCCTACCATAGTTCACCCACCGACCCAACCCACTCGACTCCAATCCCAAACACCGCCACTGTTCCACACCATCCGACAGCTACCCTCGACCGAAACCCAGTCCCGATGACACAAACTACCCCACACCCGATTCTGCCATCACCCAATCCAACCAACCAATCGACCAACACCCTTACCCAGCCAGCGCCCACACACCGGATGGAAACACGTGCCCAACACGGGATTTTCAAACCCAAAGTCCAATTTAACATGTCCACCCAAATAATTTCACCTATTCCAAAAAGCCCTAAATTAGCCAAACTGGACCCGAATTGGAATGCGGCCATGTGTGAGGAGTTTAATGCATTAACGAAACAACATACTTGGGACTTGGTTCCTCGAACAGATGGGGTGAATGTGATATGTTGCATTTGACTTTTTCGTCACAAGTTCAGGGATAGTGGTGACTTAGAAAGATACAAGGCAAGACTAGTGGCAAATGGTACTAACCAGCATGAGGGCATTGATTACGGTGAGACTTTCAGTCCGGTTGTCAAATCGGCCACCATTCGCACAGTTCTAAGCATTATTATGGGTAAGAATTGGCCGATTCATCAGCTAGATGTGAAGAATGCATTTCTTCATAGAGATTTACGAAAAATTGTATACATGTACCAGCCGCTTGGCTTTGTCCACCCAGCAGCCCTACAGTATGTGTGTCGTCTCCGTAAGTCACTCTATGGCTTAAAACAGGCCCCCAGAGTATGGTATGATCGTTTTGCACAGTTCATTATACGTCTTGGGTTTACATACAGCAGATGTGATACCTTTCTCTTTACTTTACATCGAGGTCGTGATACTACCTATTTATTGTTATATGTGGATGACATTGTTCCTACTACCTGTACTGCTGTGTTGAAAGATGAGATTATTACACAGCTCAAGTTTGAATTTGTCATAACTGATTTGGAAAAGTTGAGCTATTTTTTGGGGATCTCAGTCACTTGATCCGCCGATTGTATGTTTTTTTGCCAGCGTAAGTATGCAGAGGAGATCGTGCACAGGGCTAAGATGGACAATTGTAAAATCATGGCCACTCCAGTTGATTCTAAATCCGAACTTAGTGCACTAGTCGGTACTCCAGTAACTAGTCCTACTATGTATAAGAGTCTCGCAGGCGCACTTCAGTATCTCACATTCACCATGCCTGACATTGCCTATGTTGTCCAACATGTATGCTTGTTTATGCATGCCCCCATGGAACCTCATTTTATTTCCCTCAAACGTATCATTTGATATGTTAAGGGCACACTGGATTATGGACTACACTTATACCCCTCTGCACCGAACTCGCTATTATCCTACACAGATGCATATTGGGCAGGATATCCAGACACCCGCCGCTCTACATCCGGCTACTGTGTGTTTTTGGGTGATAATCTCATCTCTTGATCTGCCAAACGGCAAGCCACATTATCCCGTTCGAGTGCAGAAGCTGAGTATAGAGGAGTTGCTAATGTTGTTGCTGAGATCTATTGGCTCCGAAACCTTCTCTTGGAGCTTCAGTGTTCTTTAAGTAAAGCGTTTCTAGTCTACTGTGATAACATATCCGCCATATACTTGTCTCACAATCCGGTTCAGCATCAGCGAACCAAGCATGTTGAGATGGACATCCACTTTGTTCGTGAGAAGGTTGCTCTCAGGCATATTAAGGTATTGCACGTGCCTTCCTCATATCAATACGCGGATATTTTCACGAAGGGCCTCCCAAAACAGTTGTTCCTTGATTTCAGATCCAGTCTTAGCGTTAGGCCTCTTCCCGCTCCGACTGAGGGGGTGTGTAAACGTGTACAAGTATAACACTACAATTCCTACCCATAATTAGAATAAGATTCTAAACTAGGATTTCTCTTGTATTAGGATTGTATAATGTACACTATATATATTGATATTAATGAGAAAGACTCCTCACGAGAGATTAATATCATCTAACATAAATAAATAAAAGTCAACCAGAAGGACAGCGGGAAAGAAGAGGAGAGGAGGGTGCTTTCTTTAGAGATGCATCTGACCAAATATAAGGAGGGTGAAAAACAAAAACGTGTGTACTTTTAACTATATACTGACGAGATTATTTTGGAAACAAAACGAAAAAGAAAAAAAAGAAACACTGCTTACCTATTACAATTCTACCATCAACTAAATTGGTTATCATTAGTATTAATTGATAATTCAGAATAAATGGTAAGTAATCTGTTATACCAAATTATACGGAGTATATTGATGGTTTAAAAGGTCATTGCAGTGCGTGTATACAACCTAAATACGCACATAAAGAGTTTGTGTGCGTGCGCGCACACGTGTGTATATATATATATATATATATATATATCCATTAATGGTCTAAAAATATATAAATTTAAGTTATACGTATATATATATATATATATATATATATATATATCCATTAATGGTCTAAAAATATATAAATTTAAGTTATACGTATTATGGTGTAATGATTCTCTTATAGAGTATTAGTAGTGAACTTTTATATGTAATAGCAAGTTAGTTAATAATTTTATCATATTATTAATTTATACGTATAAAGAAATTTACCTATAAATACTTGTTAGGTAACCTAATTTTATAAATACTCTTTGCATGCTCCGTGAGAGCATAAAACTTAAAAGTTTGTTTGGATTAGCCGATTGTATTGTGCCGAGGGTCTATTGAAAATAATTTTTCTATCTTCCAAGGTAAGGGTAAGGTATGTGTACACTTTATCTTCCACAGACCCCACCTTGTGAGGTTTTACTGGATATGTTATTGTGGTTTGTAATTTGAAAAGCTTTAAATGCTGAAAAATATTTTAAAATATTAATAAATTAATTTATAAATAAGAAATTAATTTGTTAGATAAAAAAGTGTTGATCAGTTGTTCTTTTGTTAAATTGACTAAAATGTTCTCAAATTCTTTTGAAAAAATAATATGAATTTAAAAATATCCTTTTAAAACAACTATGCTACTATTGGCACCCCAAACTAAAAACTACTGCTGGAAATCCAACTTTAGGTGGTCAAAAAAGGAGGAACTAGATATGAAGTGAAGAGGAACTTAGGAGTTTTTCTTTGAAAAAAATATTTGAGAACTAAGAAAATATATTAAGGATAAAATAATAAAAAGCTTGATTAAATTAAAAGTATAAAGCTGAAACTTATGATTTTGGACTGAATTTGACTTATTAATTAGCATTTGGCTTATAAGCATTTTAAATATTTACTAAACGAGTAAATAAACTAAAAAATACTTATTAAATTAATTTGACCAGCTTATAAGCTTAGTCAATCACCCATCTAAATTCTAAACTCTATTGGAGTATAAAATAAGTCGAAGTCACTCAACTGACTTTGAATTTTTGACGTGACAAAAGATGAAAAGAGTGGTACAGCTTCAGTGAAGGCATTGCAAGGGAAGGGTAAGAGGAGAATGAGGACTGTGGAAGGAAGTGTTGGCGGAGCACCGGCAAAGATCACGGCGGAGACACCGTCTGCAACGGAGGATGAGGAGGTTTTGCAAGTAGAAGTTTCAATTATTGAGAATGATGCACTGGTGGAGCTCCGGTGTGCATACAAAGAAGGGTTGCTATTAGATGTAATGCAAATGCTAAGGGAACTAAAAGTGGAAGTTGTAGCCATTCAATCATCTCTTAATGATGGCATCTTATTGGCTGAGTTGAGAGCTAAGGTATGGCAAAATAATCTACATATATTTTTGGATGACATTTATAACTTTTTTGACAGTAACAAAAGTACAAAAGGTAGATCTAGGATTTGAATTTTATGAGTTCTAGATTCTAGAATAACAGCTTGAAATTCTAGTAACTTGATTATGTCGAACCCGTAAATTCAAGCCTAGATCCTCTCCTGCATACAATACGACATTTTTCTAATGAGTCTAATTTTATATATGTACATTGATACTGTAAAAAAAATTGTATGTTATCAATATAACTTGTATATCAGGTGCCTTACTATTTATTTGCTATTTATTAAATAAAGTTTCTTGTAAATCTTTGAGTAACCTGATTATTCCATAAGTGTTCATAACTTATACCCTTTTCTAAGCTATTTATTTATTTTCCAGGTAAAAGAAAATATATATGGAAGGAAGGCAAGCATTCTGGAAGTCAAAAAGTCAATACATCAGATAATCCCTAGAGTTTAAATTGAGCTCTCAGTTTGTCCCAAAAAATAGTCTTTTCTTAACTTTTCCAAATCAAACCAGGGATGGATACAAATGCAACTAATGAGTCATGTATGACTTCGACAAGTTGGATAAGACATTTTTTTGGGACACACTAAGAGAGTATAGAGTTAAATAAAATGAGAAAAGAAAATTGCACAAGGATGGAATAGCAGCTAATTAATTTAGTATAATTGTCTATAACCTTAACTATGAATGAAAGAGTGATATTATATATGAATATATGTTTTAAATTGTAAAACATATATGAGCTAGAATAAAGCATTATGCAACGCTAGATGGGGGGCGTACAGTTGATCAAAGTACTATGGCTTGAATACATGTAAACTTTGCAATTAGATGATCTATCTATATATAATCGTTTTTTTCTCTTTTCTGTTTAAAATAGTATTGTTTTTCAACTTCAACTTTAAATCTATTTATTGGATCTCAAGTAAATACTATATAAATGCATATCTTCGATAGGTCGAGTTCTTTTCTTTCTCACAGGGTTAAGTTTGCCTTTTAGTATACTTGTTAAGTGTTTCTCTTGTTTTTTGTGAAGACCTTCCAGAATTTATTTAGTGGAGTATTGAATCCGAGTTTTTTCTCACTTTACTTTTGAAATTGAGGCATAAAAATTATTAATGAATTAAAAAAAATTCTTTAAGACCTGATGAAAGTGAATGAGAAAAAGCAAAAGCAGAGATCGTTCATAAACAAAAATAAACTATACAAAAGATGGGGAAATGGTTCAAATTTTCCCTCTTTCCATCTATTAGCTAGCGTTTGGCCATAGATTTTGAAACTGATTTTAAAAATTTATCTTTAAATATTTGTTTGATCATAAATTTTGGAGCAGGTTTTGAAAATATGTCTTCAAAAAAATTTAAAATTTCAAAAAATGTTTTTTTGGGACTTTCACTCACAAAACTTCAAAAAAAATTCGAAGTAAAATGCATATCCAAACACAACTTCAAGTCACAAAAATGACAACATCAAAAACTCAAATTTTCAAGTTTTAACTTCAAAATCTATGGTCAAACAAGAGCTTAGTTTCCAATTGTCCTTAACATTAATTTTTGAATTAAAATGCTACTAAAATATTGGGTCGGGTTATTTATCAGCTGGGAATAATATCTACAAGGATCAATAAAGTATCACCTATTTAGTTGATATTCTCACATATGTCATCTCATAAATTCGTTAAATGGAAGAATACTTTAAATCGTAAAGAGCAATTCATGAAGTCAAATAGGTGGAAAGAGGCATTTTTTTAATCCGAGAATTAACATCAAGGGCAATTAAGATTTAATAGGTGAAAGGAGGGTAAATTTAAGCTATTTTCAATATGTTGGGGCATTTTTAGCCTTTTCCACATCATAATTCCTTTGCTAAATAAGTGAACGAAAAAAAGGGCTTATGTAATTGATACTGTGAAAGTTGAAACTAGTTGAATTTCAACAATCACAAAGTGGGAAATAATTTCTTAATAGTGCGCAAAGTACGATGCAACAGCAAAAATAGGTACACAAAATGGTGAGTTGATGTTGAAAATTGCTAATAATACACAGCTAAAGTGTCTTGGGCTTTTTTGGGCAATTCACACGAATGCCCTTATTTTGGGGTGGTCATTGATTTTTTCCCTCAAATTGAGAATTTTTTATTTTTGCTCTTTGCTTGAAATTTTTGGGTTTCAAGTTTGAACTCTCGCTCAAGCAAAAATTAAAAAATAATTCGCAAGACGGCAAATTATGTCTGAAGGCAGAGTTTCAAACTCTACCTTAAGACATGTAGAGTTTACGTTCAGGCATAAAACAAACTTTGGTTTGCAAATCTAAACTCAATCTTGTGAATTTTTTTTATTTTTGACTTCAAAAATTAAAAATTCCAAATTTTAGGGGCAAAAATTAAAGAACATTGCCTTTGAAGGGAAATGCGTGCAAAGAAATTTTTTTTAGGAGATGCGTGCAAAGAAATTCTTAACCAAACTATTTCAAATTTCATATATGAGCTCCCCTACACATTCCGATTCTTTTGAGATATCACCTACCTGAAATAGAGCTCGATTGCGGTAATCCAAAATTTAAACAATCATCTTCTTCAATCTTGAGAGTTGCTATAAAATCGATCCAAAATCATGTCAAATCTCAACGAAGTTTCTTGAAATTTCAGTTATGAATTCTCCTCTATGTTCTAATTTTTTTGAGGTATCACTCACTCAAAACGAAACTCGTTTGCGGTAACTCACATTTTTTAATTAGAGCTTCGAAACTTTGTTAATGACCGTCTATGGCTTTCAGCTCCTTCTTCACTTTTTCAGCAACCAACATGTATATATACTTCAGGTTTAGCTTTCAACGACAATTACACACATAGAAGATGAAGGAATGAGAGAATTTGAGAGTAAACGAATGATTTTCGGATAAGAAGAACATGATAGAAGAAAGAGAGAAAGAAAGAGAAAGAGAAAAAGGCTCTTTTGATAAGTTTAAAACTTAACCCTAAAGTTTTTAAGAATACAAAGAGGCTCTCATGTGTTTGTTAATTCTATCATTAATAATTTTTAGACCCAAAATAAATGGAAGAAAAAAGAAGGGTCCTGCCACTTATAGAAAGACTTTTGGGATCATGACAACTAAATCATCCAAATGTTTTGGAAGATAGTACAAAATCAAGAAGAAAAAAAATTTCTTTTCTGTTTGAGACTGAAGTCTAACCCGATAACCTACGAACCACAGAGAAAAGAAGATGTCATTTGTTGGAAATTTACTAATGTTGAATTAAGTTTATCCCATTATTTATGACTCGAACAATTGGGGCCCCGCACGTCGGAAATGTCGTTTCCACACACGTGCAATATTAGTGCCAAGTATCGTAAATTTCATTAATGAAAGAGATATTGGTACGTAAGTGAAATGTTTGATACATAGAATGATGGACGGTTATTGGCTAAATAACAAGTGTTCCACGTTGGTAAACGAAGGAAGGATTGTGCGAAGTGTAAGATGGTACGGGTCGGAAAAGGGCCACGGAGCCGAGAAGGGTCGCGGCGCCTCCTGGACTGGGTCGCAGTGCCCCATTGCAGCGTCGCGACGCTTGATTGGCAATGAGCATCGTGAGTTTCTGACTGAATTAGCGTCGCGGCGCTAATGTGGCAGAGCCACGGCGCTTCATTGGCAGTGACTGCTCGACGGAATCCCAAAGGTTTAGCTGTTGAGGTGGTTTCAATGGCATTGAATCCATCCAATAATAGTCATTACTTGGACCATTATGTTGTTGCATTACTTGGGGGTTAAATGTCATCTATTACATAGAAATTGAGTGTCATTATAAGACATTTGAAAGGTCATCTTGCACACCTATAAATTGAGGTCTTTGGCTGAATTCTATAGATGAACAGAAAGGAACATATGAACATACTTACAAGTTAACAACACCATAAAGAGATCAGTTTTTCTGATAAGCAATCCTTCTCTTAGCAATCTTCATTATTTGTGTTCTTCACTGGGATCATTTGTGTAGGCTTTGCACATTTGATAGTTTGTTGTTTCATCTTGAGAGACTATTGTCCACACTTCCGTAAAGCCTATATACGGGGACAATCTTGACTTAAAGACAGAGAGTCATCTCTCGACTCAGCCGATGGTGTTGTGATTATCTAATTGGTTGTTAAATGTGTTGGGATACAATTATTGTAGGGAACGGGAAGTAAGTAACTATTACAATAGTAAGAAAGGATAAACTAATTATTACAATAAACTGGAAATCAAGAACTTACCGATTGCTTGTGTGATTCGCTGAGTCGAGTGATGTCACTCTTTCTTTAAGACAAGATTGCCTCGTATATCTCATTTTACGTTATCGAGAAATAGTCTCCCAAGATACAACATCAACTTAACAATTGAGTAAAGGAAACTCAAGTGTTACTCTTGAAGAACTTTGAGTATAGTAACTTTGCTAGAGAGGAAGAAGATGAATTCAGAAAATCTGGAGTATTTTCTAAGTGTTGAGTGTTGTTCAATTGAGCCAAAGGCCTCATTTTATAGTGTAAGTAGAATACCCATCAACTAGCCAACTAATTGCCTTCAATAGCCATGTAATTGCACTTGATTGAGGGGTTACATTCAGCCAAATAATGGCTGAATTCATGTGCCAAGTAATGGAGAATCAATGCTCCAAAACCAGCCCAAATGTCAGATTTTTCCAACTTCTCGTCGCAGCTTTCTGCCTCCGAAGCGCCGCGGCCCTTCGCGGCTCCACGGTGATTTCCGACTCATTTCATTTTACGCTTTGTACACTTCTTCCTTCGTTTACCAACGTGGAATACTTTGTCATTTGGTCAATAATCATCCATAATTCTATGTCTCAAACGTATACATACCAATATCTCTTTCACTAATGAAATTTGTGATACCTGGCACTACGTGTGCACGTGTGTGGAAACAACGTTTCCGACATGCGGGCCCCAATTGTTCAAGTAATAAATTAATGGGATATACTTAATTCCACATTTAGTAAATTTCGAACAAAGTGTTTCAAGTGTGAACTTGATTCTCAAAGGACTCTAACCGTTCGGATTCTCAGCGGTTCTACAAGTCACAAGTGTAGCAGTTCATGTTCTTGTATTTCTGAATACAAGGTCCAGATTTGGAGTTTCAATTCAAGATCAAGAGATTGACAACTTGTTGTTGTAATCTTTGTTGTTTATCTTTTCGATCATTGTAATAGTTATTTACTATTCTCGTGTTTTACATATCCAACATCATTTTCCAATAATGGAGCCATGTATAACTCAGACAAGCATTTATTTTTCCTCCATGCAGTCCATGTCTTAGTTCTTTGGCTTGCTAATTGCTACGGCGCTCTGCGTTGTTATGCCCGAGAATCTATTAGAAATAACTTATTTTCCTCACAGAGATAGAAATAAGGACAGCATACATCTTACCCACCCCTAATTCCATTTGTGGAATTACACCTTAATACGTTATTATTGTAGTTATGCTCCTGTGAATATTGCATATCCTTAAGATATGATTAACCTTGTTTTGGTGTTATCTTTATCACTTTTCTCAACCAAGACTATTATTGGATAAACATATTGATATACAGTTTCGGAGAACAACAGCTGCCGAGTGAAGTTTCTTGTGGTAAGAAATTGTTGATTGTGTTGCACAAACCAAAATAATTTAATTTTAAGCTTTATATTTTACGCTTAACGAGATAATTTATAACCACACAAATATTGATATCATTGATTTAGAATCTTCTTTTGCCTACGTTTTATTTTCCTATTTAATTATTCTCTGTCTCAATTTATATGATACAATTTTCTTTTTAATCAGTTCCTAAAAGAATGACACATTTTCTTATTTAGTAATAATTTAACTTTAAGTTTTAACATTTACGCTTAACGAGATGATCTATAACCACACAAATATCTTTGGCTTATTTTAGACCACAAGATTCAAAAGTCCTCCTTTATTTTTTAAACTTTGTACCCAGTCAAACTACATATAAATTGGGACGGAGGGAGTATTGTATAAGATTTGGATTCTTGATTTACATGTATCTTGTTTTGTTTCTTTTTTTTCCCTCGAATTTTCTTGGGTAAATTCTTTGATGCATTTGGTTATTTTTGTTCAGACACTTTAATGGAAATTTTCTTCTCAAGTGCACGAACTGCAATAACACTAAGTACATTGGATTCCACTTGGACAAATAATTCTAATTAAAAGGGAAGAATATTGGTGCAACTAAGATGTTTTATAATATGACTGAAATAACTGAATGTTTTTTATTTCTTTTTCCATAACATAGGCATTTATCCTTTTTCAAACTGAATCTCAATTCCAAACACCTTAGTGATAGTAATCTACTACTGTAGTTTTTTCTTATTTGCTACCTTCTTCCTTGTTTTTGCTGCTGTGATTTAGTACCGAATGATCTGCTATCAGCTCTGATTTTTGTCCTAAATTTGTTGAGCTATGTGAAGCTAAAGATTTTTTTCCATACTGCATTCAGGGTACCGACACATAGAAAAGAAAATAATAAACGATTTTGTTGTTTAAGTATGATAAATTTTTCCATAACCATACATTTGAGAATGTTCTATTGCTTTACAGCTTGACAGGAATTTTATGGCCCAGTATATGTTTCTTCTGTCTAACTTTTCAGGTTCACAAGTTTTTCTATGCATTAGTTGAAGAACATAAAAGGCTTATTTCTTACTTGGAAGATATGTTTGCACACTCCAGACCCTGTTATTGAAAGTATATATTCATGTACTAGAGACAATCTGTATTAGGATAAATATATTTTATACACATTCATATTATTATTAATGGAGATTAATATTTTGGCATTTGCAATTATTGAATTATTAATTGATTGTTTGTAATATTCTATAATATGCATCCCTGAAAGTTACGTTGTTATTAATAGTGTGAGATATTAATATTATAACATAACTCTTAAAATAGCCTCGACTAATGATCATCGAGAATGGGATATCGATGATATGTGATAAGTCGACATGTGATCTGCATCACATCCTTGGAGGATGTAGTATGTCTCACATGCTACGAGTAATGGCTACTCGTGATGGACACATGGATACTTTGAAAGTATTGGTATACCCCGTTGATATATAGTTTGTTATACTTGTCTAAAGTATGATCAGCGTGTGGAGATAAAAGTCCTTAGACTTGAGGTCAATACGCGTCTTGTCTGCAAAGCAATGTACTTTGATCCCGTCCTAAGCTCAAATGCCTTATAGTTGAGATACGGCTTGTATTGGGTACATTACGATGTGGATTAGAGGTGGTAGTTGAGCCAAGATTAGGATTCATTCCTCGAATGTATATTCGAGAGAACACTCTGATTCTCAGTGATGTTAGGTTGACTAAGTCGTTGGCCAACGCAATAAACATATTTAGAATATGGTCTACTTGTCAACTAATATAGATGAGATACAATGATTAAGCCATTTGGATAGACACTTGACAAATCCTAAGCTTGATCGGGTGTGTCATGAATGAAAGGATTTTATCTTACCACATAAAGGTTAAGTTTATCGATTCACGTAACGCATTTCACATATTGAGTTCGTCTTCCGGCGTCGTCTAGGAGTTCCGCGTAGACCTTAATTTGATTAATGTCAATATAAGAAGGCATGTAGGGTCACACTATGTCGATTGTCCGTTTCGATCTAAGGATGTATTGAGAAAGTAATTAAAATGTTCAATTTGGAATCGAGATATTTAAATGAATAATGATTATTTTAATTAAGTCAAAATTGTATTTTGGATTTAATTAAGAATACACGGAAAATAAATCGAGACAGTGCAGGAGCACGTCGAGCGCCGCGGCGCCTCTGCATCGATTTTTGGGTCAGGCCCAAGGTCAAACCCTAATCCGATTTAGACCTAATTTCAACTATAAATAGAGGCATTCCCTTCATTATCCATACACCAATTTTCTGAAAATTATTCTAAGCCTTAGAGACTTAGAATCAAATACTCTCTCAAACCTCTGCCGAATGTCCTAGCTTTCCGAAAGGGAAATACATTGAAGCTTGGAGCTTCCAATCGGAAGGGCAACCGCGTGTGCACCTTATAGTAGAAAAACACTCCAGATATTCAAACTTGTAAGTTTATGCTTTATGTTACAAGTTTAATTATTGTATAACCATACCAGAAATGTTGTTGGGGTAAGTAAGAAACAAAATTTTAAAACTTCCGTTGTGCCTTACTTATGTGTTTTAAACCCAATAAAACCCCCACAGTGGTATCAGAGCTCAGGTTGGTTCAATGGTTATATAACAATTGAATAGAATAATAATATGGGTTAAACATAAAATTGGATTAAAACGAGGTTTCTTGAAATCCTACATGTCTTGAACAAATGTTGACCTTTTGATATCACCCTAAATTATCTCCTACGCTAACTCGAGGAAGTCATTCCGCTCTAACTCGAACTAAGCCAAAGTGCGTTGTCCGACTCATTGCACGGTGCACGGCTAAGAACGAGTAAGAACGGATAATGGTCGATATGGGCGTTATTGATAATGGTGGGTGATGATAAAGAACCTGTGAATTGATCCCTAAATTGGATTTAGGGGTTGAACGATTTTTTGAAAATCAACACTGTAGCGCCCTGTTTTGACCTTGCTCGGGTCAAAGCGGAGCGCGGACGTGTGGGGTGATTCCTGGGTAAATGATTGAGGAGTCGCCACCTAATTATTTTTACGGTGAATTAGGACACCTAAATATTAAACTAAATGCTGCCATGTAACTCCAATTTTAAGGTCTGCGAAACTAGTGAGATTCTAGATAAGGGTTCTTTATTATCCTAAAGGGAAGGGGTTAGGCATCCTTTAAGATCCGCTAACTTGCGGTTATCCGGTAAAACTCAGGTTAATTATTGGTAGAAATAATGCATGTTTTACAAGTATAATAGATTAAAAGACGTTTGCAAATAATTAGAAAAAGGATGCATTTTAAAAGATAGATAAATGTAGAGATTTTTTCAAAATATGCATTTAATGATACCTAGAGAGAAATACATGTAGAGTTGAAAAAATATGTTTTTGACAATTGATAATAAAACAATTTATTTATAATGCCAAATGGTAAAATTTTGGGAATCAATGAATTGTAAATTGACAAAAGGTAAACTTATTCGGTATGATTTAATAAAACAAATAAAAGATGACAAAAGTTGTTTTGAAAATCTTGAATTCGCGTGACGAGCCTAAAATAAATAAACTAGCGAAGGATTTCTAAGTTTGAATTTAACCGAGCCTACAAATAAATAAGCTAGCGACGGGTTTCAAATCTTAAACTAACATATGAATAAATCCTAAGTTTGCCTATTCTAAGCATTTCAATAATTACATAAGTGCGATAAATAATATTACAATACAAAGCGAGATAAAAGCTGAATTAAAGAAAGAAATAACAATAAATAAACTCCGAGGAATATTTGTCGTTATTTACTTTAGTCCCTGCAAGCTGTCAAGAACAAACGGTTAGAAACAGTTAAATACAAATAACTTCATATCCGTATTCAAAACGGAAATGTTTTGATCGCGGAGGCCTCGAACTTAAATTTTGAAAAGAACATTCCAATCACGTCGTGGCTGCAAACATATGACTAATGTAGTTTATTTTGATTGTCTCGCCTACTAAACGTGTCGGTCTCTCGGGTGAAATAGAAAAGATCACTATAATCACGTCGTGGCTGCGAATATATAACTTGTTGGTTATTTTAGTCACCTCGCCTACTAAACATGTTGATCTCGGATAAAAGGTTTAAGTCTTCATCCTTGCCCGAAAGTTATATTTCCGTCTTTGCAACCTGTAGGCCTCAAAATCGACGGATATTTTTCATCGGCCGATGTAGTATCGTGTTCAAATCAGTAAAATTTTAAATTAGAACAGAAACAAAGCAGAAGAGTGAATAAAGAATGTAAAAACAGAGGCGTAAAAACAATTTCCGAAAATGACGCTGTCTAGTTTAAAACAAGAAACAAGAGAACAAATATTTGAATCTTTGAAACAAAGGAACTGAAATAGAAAGCAATGTTTGAAAAAATGCGGTGTTCGCTTTAAAACAAGAAAATGATAAAACAAGAAACAAGAATCAAACGGGAGCAAATCAAACAAAAACAAAGCGCCCGACAAGTATTTATTCAAAGCAAGGAAACAAGAAATATCCGTCGCAAGAAATTTAAAACAAGAACTTAATAACAATAATATATCCGCTGTAATGCGGATGTCTAAAACAGCTTAAACTAAAAAAAGCGAAGCGAAAGCGAAAGAAAAGCTCGGCCTCGAATTCAATTTAAATCGGCCTTAATGCGGTATTAATAAAACAAGAAAAAGCGATTGCCAAAGAAACGAGCAAGGAGCAATTTAAAATACGACCGAAGTTCTCAAATTAAATATCCAAATCGGGTCGACCGACCGAATCGGTGACCCGACTGAATCGGTGATTCATACCCAAATCGATTTCAAGACTGGCCAGATAACCAACAACAAGAATATGAAATGCAAGAATTAGAAAATGTTCAAATCGGTCGACCGACCGGATCGATGATCCAAACTCGAATCGATTTCAACACCAAATTCAGATAACCAATAACAAGAATATGAAATGCAAGAATTGAAAATGTTCAAATCGGTCGACCCGACCGTCAATGATCTGACCGGATCGATGATCCAAACTCGAATCAAATTTCGACACCAAATTCAGATAACCAATAACAAGAATATGAAATGCAAGAATTTCGAAAATGTTCAAATCGGGTCGACCAGGCCAGTCGATGACTGACCAATTGGAGTTTCAACCCTAATCAAATAATTTTATCAATTTCAGATAACCAATGATAACAACAAAGAAGAATGTAAGAAAATTGGGAAAATCTAAATCGATCGACCCGTCGATGACCGACCGAATCGTGTGTTCAACCCGAAGTCAAATAATTTCATCAATTTCAGATAACCAATGATAACAAACAGCAACAATGCAAGAAATTTGGAAATTTAAATCGGGTCGACCCGTCCCGGGTCAGTAACCCGACCCAAAAATTAGTGATCCAAATCAAACCTTAACACCAAATTCAGATAACCAACATACATAAATATGAAATGCAAGAATTCTGAAAATGTTACCCGAAGATCGACCGAGTCAGATCGACCCGACCAAATCGATGAAGAAAAATCAGAGAATCAAAGGGGATGACAAACCTTTTCGGACTTGATTCTTGAACAACAAAGAAGCCAAAATGCTTTAAACTCAAGAACACAACAAAGTATTTTATGTATATTCCGAAAATCCTTCCAAAATCTCTTTTTTCTTCTCCGAAAATCTCCTTTCCAAATGAAGAACAATCATGGGGTATTTATAGGTGGATTCCCCCCCAAGAACGTTCAAGGAATGAGTTTGAATTTCAAAAATAAAGAGCCAAAAATTGCGGATTTGAGGGGCATGGGTCGCGGATTTTGTGGGTATGGGTCGAAGGGTTTGGTGGTGTCAGCGCAACAGAGGGGGGTTGGTAGCGGTAGGGGTGAGGTGACCGGCGACGTGGGGTCGCCGGTATGGGGGTGTGGGGTCGGCGGCTTTGGGGTTTTTAGCTTTAGGTTTTTTTTCGGTTTTTGTTTTTGTGAAATGGGGGGTAAGGGTTTGGGTTAAAGAGGAGATGGGCGTGGGTCGGGTCAGGAGGATGGGCCGGTTCTTGGGTCGACGGGTTGGGGGAATTGGGCTGGTCTGGTTGGGCCGACGGGTTGGGGGAATTGGGCTGGTCTGGTTGGGCCGACGGGTTGGGGAATTTATTTTGGGATTGGGCTTGTGGGAATTTAACTTGGGGATTGGGCTTGGACGAAAAATGGGTTTTAGTTTGGGTTGGGTAGGAATTGTTTTGGGTTAGGAAATAAAATGGGTTATGGATTTAAAAAATATAAAAGAGGGGTTTAATATTAAAATATATTATATATATATTTATTTTTTTTGTAAAAGATGTGAATTATTTAAAATAATATAACGACGTGATAATAATAAAATATAATATTTGTGAAATGTTTAATGCTTAATAAAAGGGAAATGCGATGCAATTTTGCGAGAATAAAATTACATAGAATTTTTTGGATAAAATGATTATTATAAAAATGCAAATGATATAAAATATGCGAATAATAATAATAATACGAAGATATACACATATATGCCTATATTTTAAAATTATTTTAAAAGTGTCAAAATATTAAAAATTATGAATAAAATCATAAAAGATGGGACAAAATTGGGTGTCAACAGATGCCCCTCTTTGGACGGAGACGATGAAAGAGTTTTCGGCCAAAGAAGTTGACTGAGTAGCCAATTTTATCCCGATCATCGGGACTGCATAGAATTCCGGGGGGGGGAAGTGAAGTTGCAAAAAGATGGTGCACATTCAAGCAACAATGCCCCAGTGTCGACTTAGGATGACACTGGTCGCAGATGCGAGAAACTATTGGAAAAGAGCGGATCGACGTTCGAAGTAGGTCGCTGACCAATTTGCCTCGGTTCGCCGTAAGAGATAGTCCCACGCTGTGATGAAGTTCCTGCAAATTAAAAACTCCTGCAAACTAAAGCTTAAGATATAATTAGTGTATAACTGCTGAGAAAAATTGTAGAGAAAATAACTTAAAATTCCCTTGTTATAAGGTGCGCGCCTGACTGAAATTAAAATTCCCTTGTTATAAGGTGGGCGCCTGACTGAAATTAAAATACCCTCATTATAAGGTGGGAGCCTGAAATGACGTCGTTGGATCGACGTGTTGTGTTGAAGACGTCGTTGTAATGTTGTTGACGTCGCTGTTGTATAGACTTTGCTGATGTCGTCGTTGTATAGACGTTGATGATGTCGTCGTTGTATAGACTTTGCTGATGTCGTTGTTGTATAGACTTTGTTGATGTCGTTGTTGTTGTAAAAAATAGTTGTCGTGCTGCCGTAACGTCATGGACGTTGTTGTAATGCTGTTGAAGATAGTTGATGTGTCGCGATTCGTCAATGACGCGTTGTTGTAATCTTTGTAAAGATAAGCTGCTGCGTTGAGGACGTCATTGTAATGATGTTGACGCCGTCGTTGCAATCTTTGTAAAGATATTTGTTGTCTTCTTTATGAACGCCGATGACGCGTTGTTGTAATGATGTTTGCTATTGCGGATAGTTGTCTTTGAAGCGTCGTTGTAATCTTTGTTGAAGATAGTTGATGTCTTTGCGATACTGCCAATGACGTTGTTGTAATGCCGTAAAGATAGTCATTGCGTTGAAGACGCCATTGTAATCTTTGTTGACGCCGTTGAGATGCGGTAAAAGATATTTGTTGTGTTGTTGTAAAAGATAGTTGTTCTGTGAAGACGTCATTGTAATCTTTGTTGACGCCGTTGAGATGCGGTAAAAGATAGTTCTTTGCATTGCCGTAAAGATAGTTCGCTGCGTTTGAAAACGCCATTTGACGTCGTCGAGATCGCGTAAAAGATAATTGTCGTCTTTGCGTTCTTTGTAAAGATAGTTGTTGCGTTGAAGACGCCATTGTAATCTTTGTTGACGCCGTTGAGATGCGGTACAAGATATTTGTTGCATTGCCGTAAAGATAGTTGCTTCTTTGAAGACGTCATTGTAATCTTTGTTGGCGTCGTTGAGATCTGATAAAGATATTTGTTGCATTGCCGTAAAGATAGTTGATGCGTTGTCGTAAAGATAAGGTACATTCTTGAAGAGCGTCATTGTAATCTTTGTTAGCGCCCGTTGAGATGCGGTAAAAGATAGTTGCTGCATTGCCGTAAAAGATAGTGCGCTGAAGACGTCATTGTAGTGCTGTTGACGTCGCTGAGATGCTGTAGAAGATGATTGTGTGCTGCCATAACGTCGATGACGTTATTGTAATGTTGTCCTGTTGTAAGAGATGTAAGTGACGTCCTTGCCGTCAGTTTGCTGTAATAGGGCTCCACGTTGTGCTGAATCTTCTGCCGATCCAAACTCATGTGAATTGAAATGTCGTCCTGGCACGGGCGAAAATGTGATGCGACGTCTTTGCCGTCGGGTTTGCCTTGTTGTCGTTCTTTGTGATCCGAAATAACATCTTTGTGCAGACATAATAGTCGGGACCCTGTAGGTCAAGATGATGTCTTCGTATAAATGCAGAACAAGAACGTAATCGTTGTAGTGAGTTGTAGTGCCGAAATTCTTTGGGGAATTGATCATAACTGATGTGGCTTCCCTGCTTTTTCAACCTGAAGAACCTGTACTCAAAGAAAATTTGTGAGTTTGGGGAGGGGCGGTTGATTCGCGTTGACTTGGTGGCTTTGGCTCTTGATAGCTGCATGTCCTGCTGATTCGGACCTGTAGCCCCTGTCTGGTTCCCAGTCTTGGCTAACCGTTAAATGAAGACATTTGCTGAAAATGAGTTGTTTATAAGAAAGTATGCTTATCATTAAAAGTTCTTGTCGAACTCTAATGAAAATATTTGTTGAAAATGATTTGCTTATACGAAAGTAGGCATATATGTAAAATATCTTGTCAAACTCTAATGAAAATATTTGGTGAAAATAAACTGTGTATAAAAAAGTATGCATATTAGTAATAAAAATCTTGTCAAATTTTAATGAAAATATTTGGTGGAAATAAATCGCTTATAATAAAGTAGGCATATATGTAAAAAGTTACATTCGAACTCTAATGGAAAATATTTGTTAAAAATAAATTGCTTATAAGAAAGTATGCATTTATGTAAATATCCTGTCGAGCGGTGACATGCGGTGAAAGCAGAGCAAACGTCTTATCCAAAATCCTCTTAGGTCAAGACTTAGTTTGTCGATGCTTTTCCATGTTTATCGGCGTCCTCTGGTAGTGATCCCTTAAAAATGCCCCGCTCCGATATGTGAGGATGATGATCTTTTAAAGCGGACAACCGAAGTCTTGTCCTGGTTGCTTGCATGTCCTATCAGGGTGATCAGATGGGTGCATTTTGTCTTTTGTGAGATAAAGGAGAAAATATTTCCTAATGGTGGGACCGAAGCCGATTTAGGCCGCCTACGTATCCCCATGAGGGAATCAGGTCGTGACGTAGTTCATTACAAGTAAAAGGGGATTGTAAGGATTTTTCTAAAGATGGGACCGAAGCCGATGTGGCCGCCTACGTATCCCGCCGAGGGAATCAGGTCATAACGTAGTTCAGGTAAGCAAAGGAGATTGTAAGGATTTTTCTAAAGATGGGACCGAAGCCGATGTGGCCGCCTACGTATCCCGCCGAGGGAATCAGGTCATAACGTAGTTCGGGTTACAAAGAAATGTGATTGGGGAAATTTGTGATCTAAAGAAACGGAACCCTACATGGGTTCCTTTGCGTATCTCGCCTGGGAGCCAAATTTTTAAAATATAGAAAAGTATTACATAGAGAATAACTAATCTTAGATATGGTATCTCTTCACTGCATCTGCATTGATGGTTTTTGGCCATTCTATTCTGATAAGGTTGCCCCGGACAACTGCGTCCATCTGCTTTTCATCAATCAGTCTCTTAGTATATGATTATGTATCCACTTGACTGCAAGAGATATAGCATTGCCCCAGTAGAAATCCTGATCGTAGTATGGTAGCCCAAGAGTACAAATGGCAAACGTCCGTGCCAATGCTTGTAACTATCAACCATCTTGATGTTTCATCCAAATCTGGCTTTGACTTATTCCAAAAATGCCTCAATTCTTCCGCTTGTGAGTCTTCCTTATATTCTTCGAAGCCTTGCTTGTTTGGGACCTTGTTTGCTTGTTTCATTATATGTCACATACTGCCGACAAATTAGTTTGCATGATGAAAAAGAAAAGAGAATTATTGATCAAAACATATTTTATAATAGCAAAAGCAGTGCAGATTTGTCATTTTAAGCTTTCAAAAGGTGGAGGCAAAAATACATTAAAATGCATAAATGCGATTCAGGCCTCAATTTAAATTGTGTTTTTTTTTTCATTAAGTACTAATACAATTTGGGTAGACATGATTGGGAAATAAAAGATGGGGTGCTCCGCCAGTTTTAGTCAACACGAATCAACCTTTGGGGAAATAAATAAGGCAAAATGAATCTCCTGAAAAATGAAGAAAACCAAATTAGTATAAGGTGAGTAATTATTGATTTAAATAATATACACAGAGTGGAAAGCAGTAGAAAATAGCAAGCAAATTGTATATGCGCGTCCTAATATGCATGGGGCCTCCCTTATGCCGGAGGTGGGCCTAAACGCCAGATATGCGGGATTACGACAGATTTGATCCAAGCTGCTAAACTGCAATGCTTTGTCGGAAATGAGACAAAATGAATGTACATTTTCCAATTTCAGCATGTCATGATTAGTCTTGGATTAGTCTATCCTTATCACGCTACACATAATATGATGATTGGTCGTTGGGTTGTGAGACCCGTAGACATCTTTGGCGGATTTCTTAATTGTGGAGTCGATACCAAGGATCGACCCACCTAAGGTGTATGTATGCATGACTTAAAATAAAGGGTGGTATAGCTCTATCTTAAATTTTCTAAGATTTGGCTGACTAGACACAAGGTTCCCGAGCGGACTACTCGAGTGAGAAGGCTACGCGGCCACCGGATGGTCCGGTCACTCCGCGCATACGCCAACTCTCCTAAAATTTGGTAGATTGAAAGAAATTTGCGGGTGCGCAAAACACACCTTGCGTGTAGTGTGTGATAGTGTCAATTTTCCAGAGTGGAAGAAATATGAACGAAATGCCAATTTATGATAAGCAAAAAATATAGAAATTAAAGCAGTTATGCATGCAAAAAATTTCATAAAGGAAACAAATCAAAGCATTACATCAAACAAAGAGTGAAAGTAAAGCACAAATAATTAACCTGAATTTTGCTATGGTTAAGAACCTGAAAATTCCCCAGTGGAGTCGCCATGCTGTAGCGCCCTGTTTTGACCTTGCTCGGGTCAAAGCGGAGCGCGGACGTGTGGGGTGATTCCTGGGTAAATGATTGAGGAGTCGCCACCTAATTATTTTTACGGTGAATTAGGACACCTAAATATTAAACTAAATGCTGCCATGTAACTCCAATTTTAAGGTCTGCGAAACTAGTGAGATTCTAGATAAGGGTTCTTTATTATCCTAAAGGGAAGGGGTTAGGCATCCTTTAAGATCCGCTAACTTGCGGTTATCCGGTAAAACTCAGGTTAATTATTGGTAGAAATAATGCATGTTTTACAAGTATAATAGATTAAAAGACGTTTGCAAATAATTAGAAAAAGGATGCATTTTAAAAGATAGATAAATGTAGAGATTTTTTCAAAATATGCATTTAATGATACCTAGAGAGAAATACATGTAGAGTTGAAAAAATATGTTTTTGACAATTGATAATAAAACAATTTATTTATAATGCCAAATGGTAAAATTTTGGGAATCAATGAATTGTAAATTGACAAAAGGTAAACTTATTCGGTATGATTTAATAAAGCAAATAAAAGATGACAAAAGTTGTTTTGAAAATCTTGAATTCGCGTGACGAGCCTAAAATAAATAAACTAGCGAAGGATTTCTAAGTTTGAATTTAACCGAGCCTACAAATAAATAAGCTAGCGACGGGTTTCAAATCTTAAACTAACCTATGAATAAATCCTAAGTTTGCCTATTCTAAGCATTTCAATAATTACATAAGTGCGATAAATAATATTACAATACAAAGCGAGATAAAAGCTGAATTAAAGAAAGAAATAACAATAAATAAACTCCGAGGAATATTTGTCGTTATTTACTTTAGTCCCCTAAGTCATCAAGAACAAACGGTTAGAAAGCAGTTAAATACAAATAACTTCATATCCGTATTCAAAACAAAGGAATGTTTTGATCGCGGAGGGCTCAGACTTAAATTTTGAAAAGAACATTCCAATCACGTCGTGGCTGCAAACATATGACTAATGTAGTTTATTTTGATTGCCTCGCCTACTAAACGTGTCGGTCTCTCGGGTGAAATAGAAAAGATCACTATAATCACGTCGTGGCTGCGAATATATAACTTGTTGGTTATTTTAGTCACCTCGCCTACTAAACATGTTGATCTCGGATAAAAGGTTTAAGTCTTCATCCTTGCCCAGAAGTTATATTTCCGTCTTTGCAACTGTGTAGGCCTCAAAATCGACGGATATTTTTCATCGGCCAGTGTAGTATCGTGTTCAAATCAGTAAAATTTTAAATTGGAACAGAAACAGCAGCAGTAGCAGTAACAGTAACAGAAAAAACAGAGGCAGAAAAACAATTTCCGAAAATGACGCGGTGTCTAGTTTAAAACAGTAAAACAGTAGAACAAATATTTGAATGCTGAAACAGTGAACTGAAATAGAAAGCAATGTTTGAAAAATGCGGTGTTCAGTTTAAAACAGTAAAAAATGATAAAACAGAAACAAAGAATCAAACGGGAGCAAATCAAACAGAAAAACAAATACTAACAACAAGTGTATTTATTCAAACAAAGGAAAACAGTAAAATATCCGTCGCAAGAAATTTAAAACAGTAAACTTAATAACAATAATATATCCGTTGTACGGATGTCTAAAACAGTTAAACTAAAAAAAACAGAGAAGCGAAACGAAAGAAAAGCTCGGCCTTGAATTCAATTTCGTCGGCCTTAATGCGGTATTAATAAAATAGTAAAACAGTGCCAAAGAAACGAGCAGTGAGCAATTTAAAATACCCGACCCGAGTTCTGAAATTCTGGAAATATCCAAATCGGGTCGACCCGACCCGAATCAGTGACTGACCGAATCGGTGATTCATACCCAAATCGATTTCAGTACTGGCCAGATAACCAACAACAAGAATATGAAATGCAAGAATTACGAAAATGTTCAATCGGTCGACCGACCGGTCGATGATCTGACCGGATCGATGATCCAAACTCGAATCGATTTCAACACCAAATTCGGATAACCAATAACAAGAATATGAAATGCAAGAATTCGAAAATGTTCAAATCGGTCGACCCGACCGTCGATGATCTGACCGACGGATCGATGATCCAAACTCAATCAAATTTCGACACCAAATTCGAGATAACCAATAACAAGAATATGAAATGCAAGAATTTGAAAATGTTCAAATCGGGTCGACCAGGCCAGTCGATGACTTGACCGAATTGGAGTTTCAACCCTAATCAAATAATTTTATCAATTTCAGATAACCAATGATAACAACAAAGAAGAATGTAAGAAAATTGGGAAAATCTAAGCCAGTCGACCCGACCGGTCGATGACTGACCGAATCGTGTGTTCAACCCAAGTCAAATAATTTCATCAATTTTAGATAACCAATGATAACAAACAAGAACAATGCAAGAAATTTGGAAATTTAAATCGGTCGACTGTCGGTCAAGAATCTAACGACCGAAAATCAGTGATCCAAATCAAACCTTAACACCAAATTCAGATAACCAACATACATAAATATGAAATGCAAGAATTCTGAAAATGTTACCCGAACCGGGTCGACCCGACCCGAAATCAGTGAAGAAAAATCAGAGAATCAAAGGGGATGACAAACCTTTTCAGACTTGATTCTTGAACAACAAAGAAGCCAAAATGCTTTAAACTCAAGAACACAACAAAGTATTTTATGTATATTCCGAAAATCCTTTCAAAATCTCTTTTTTCTTCTCCGAAAATCTCCTTTCCAAATGAAGAACAATCATGGGGTATTTATAGGTGGATTCCCCCCCAAGAACGTTCAAGGAATGAGTTTGAATTTCAAAAATAAAGAGCCAAAAATCGCGGATTTGAGGGGCATGGGTCGCGGATTTTGTGGGTATGGGTCGAAGGGTTTGGTGGTGTCGGTATGAGAGGGGTTGGTAGCGGTAGGGTGAGGTGACCGGCGGCGTGGGTTCGCCGGTATGGGGGTGTGGGGTCGGCGGCTTTGGGGTTTTTAGCTTTAGGTTTTTCGGTTTTGTTTTTGTGAAATGGGGGTAAGGCTTTGGTGTAAAGAGGAGAGGGGCGTGGGTCGGGTCAGGAGGATGGGCCGGTTCTTGGGTCGACGGGTTGGGGGAATTGGGCTGGTCTGGTTGGGCCGACGGGTTGGGGAATTAATTTGTCTGGTTGGGTAAACGGGTTGGGGAATTTATTTTGGGATTGGGCTTGTGGGAATTTAACTTGGGGATTGGGCTTGGACGAAAAATGGGTTTTAGTTTGGGTTGGGTAGGAATTGTTTTGGGTTAGGAAATAAAATGGGTTATGGATTTAAAAAATATAAAAGAGGGGTTTAATATTAAAATATATTATATATATATATTTTTTTTTTTTGTAAAAGATGTGAATTATTTAAAATAACATAACGACGTGATAATAATAAAATATAATATTTGTGAAATGTTTAATGCTTAATAAAAGGGAAATGCGATGCAATTTTGCGAGAATAAAATAACATAGAATTTTTTGGATAAAATGATTATTATAAAAATGCAAATGATATAAAATATGCGAATAATAATAATAATACGAAGATATACACATATATGCCTATATTTTAAAATTATTTTAAAAGTGTCAAAATATTAAAAATTACGAATAAAATCATAAAAGATGGGACAAAATTGGGTGTCAACAAACACAGAAACGTTTGTCAGGACATCGGCGTCGCGACCCTATGGTAGGGCGTCGCGACGCTTGCTAGGGTTTCAGGGAGGCGTCGCGGCGCTAATGTATTTGCCGAAGCAGAAGTGTTTTTTCCTCTACAGCGCCGCACCGCTAATGCATTTTTTCAGAAGTCGAAAGGCTTCTGCCTCAGTGGCGCCGCGGCCCTAATGATTAACGTCGCTGCCCCACCTGTCCAGAAACAAAAAAAAATATTTTCAGAGTTCAGAATGTTTAACCCAAGATTATTATTATTATACAGTATATTATATGATAAGTATATTGTTTATGTTCTAAATATCAAAATATTTGTCATTTATATTTCTAGAATAGCGTCCGATATAACTGTCTGGGCATGCGACGCCCAGTGTTTGATTAAACCATCTTATATCATGCATATTAGGTTGACGGTTCTCAAACTATATGTGTCGTTAGCTTTGCATGATAAGATGTCATATTGGATATGGCATAAAAGAGTTGATCTTGGTTAGAACCCTGAATTAAAATGTTCCCCAAAATTTTAAATACAAGTCTATTAAAACGCGTCGTCCATTATAAATGTTAGAGTGCAAAATCCTTTTCGGTGATACGAGTATTTATGCCAAAGCATTTGCTCTAAGTCTATGAGGACCCAAACTCATTCATAGATGTGTTTTAATGTAAAGGTAAATGATAAAATTTTGTGGGTATTTACACCGAAGTGTTTGCTCACAAAGGCCAAATTTGCTTAGACACATAAACGCAGTCGTGTAATGGGGTTGACTTGCTTAGACAAATCTTGACGCCAAAGTGTCGGACTAATCTAAGGACGCAAGATTAAATGTAATATTTGATCAACCAAGAGTTGCGAATAAGTTTTGCAATTGGTTTAGAACCTACCAAGATATGTTATTGAAGTTATCAGCCAAAGCAAACGCGGAGATAGAATAGGCTTGGATCTTGACCCATTATGACTTCAATTAATATAGGTATGTATTCTACCATGGGGTCGTAGAAGTATGTTAAAATAGTGGGAGCTAATTAAACAAAAGGCCTTGTTGATTAGCCTAAATGAATGTGTATAATAGGAAATAGATTTTGAGTTTGATTTCCGATCTATCTAATTCTTCAGATTATAAAATATGTCGAGCTTATCGTTGAAAATGTTGATTGAGATGAATAAACTTACTGGACCGAACTACCTTGACTGGCTAAGGAATTTGTGAATAGTACTGAGAGAAGAGAAAATAAAATATGTGTTGGACACGGTGTTCCCAACAGTCCCTGCGACAGACTCTGACGAATATGCCACTTTTGATAAGGATGCTTATTAGAAACATCTAGATGATGCCACTTCAGCGCAATGCGTAATGTTATCTTCCATGTCTATAGAACTTCAGAGACAACATGAGAACATGGGGCCCAATGAGATGCTCGAACACTTGAAGAGTCTCTATGACTCTCAATCCCAGACTATGAAATATGAGTTGCTAATAGAACTCTTTAAGTGTAAGATAAATGAATGGGGCCCGATCTCACAGCACATGTTGAAGATGATAGGGTTGATAGAGAGGTTTGCTTCAATTGGAACGAAGCTTGAAAAGAATGTCGCTACCACCCTCATCCTGAACTCTCTCCCTCGTTCCTTTGAGAACTTCATAGTGAATTTCAATATGAATGGAACGAATGCGACTCTATCGGAGCTGCACAACATGCTCAAGACCTTTGAGTCTTCCACTTCCAAAGGCAAATCTGTGCTCATGGTGAGCTCTTCTAGCCGACCCAAGCTGAAAGGCAAGGAATGGCAGAAGAAGAAGGGCAAAGCAGTCGTTGCGCCCTCAGCTATGAAGCTCAAGGGAGGTGTGAAAAAGAAGGTAAACGCAGCTAAGAATGAATGTCTCAACTGCCATAGGAAGGGGCATTGGAATAAGGACTGCACGGCACCAGGAGGAGGAAAGGCACTAGGTGCTCCTGCCTTTTGTGGACAAGGTATGTACGTCATTGAAATAAATATGTCTATAAATAACTCTCATTCCTGGGTATTGGATATCGTTTGTTTCTCACACATTTGTACAAATGTGCAGGGGCTAACTGATAGCAGGAAGGTTGGACCGAGAGAGGTAGACCTACGCGTTGGAAATTGAGCACGAGTGGATGCTGAGCGCGTAGGAACTTATAGATTAAATTTACCTTCCGGCTATTGTTTACTGTTGAATGATTGCTTTTATGTACCCTCGTTAACAAGGAATATTATTTACGTCCCAGTGTTGGACATGGAGGGCTTTTCCTCGTATATTTATAATGGCAGTCACGTACTGTCTTTTGATAATGTTATATATGGAATTGATCCTCTTGTGGATGGATTATATACACTGAACTGTAGTTAAGAGATATTCAATGTACAAAATAAACGAGCCAAGATAAGTAATAGAAACTCTACCTACCTATGACACTGCAGACTTGGTCATATCAACGAATCAAGGATAGCAAGATTGAGGAAGTTAGACTACCTCGACCCATTTGACTTGGAGTCTTATGGTAACTGCGAATCTTTCTTGAGAGGAAAGATGACCAATAAACCACTTTCTGGGAAAGGTGTGCGGGCCAAAAAGGTGCTTGAGTTGGTCCATACTGATGTATGTGGGTCATTCTCGACTCAAGCTAAAGGAGGCTTCCCATACTTCATCATTTTTAGTGACGACTTCACAAGGTATGGATACGTGTATCTTATGAGACATAAATCCAAGGCCTTTGAGAAGTTCAAGGAGTACAAGTCGGAAGTAGAGAAGCAACTTGCAACAAGTATCAAGATCCCTCGATCGGATCGATGAGGTGAATACTTGAGCAAGGATTTTCTAGATTACTTAAAGCTACATGGAGTCCAGTCAGAATGGACACATCCTGGAACACCACATATGGATGGTGTTGTCGAGAGGAGAAACCGAACCTTATTGGATATGGTTCGATCCATGATGAGCTCTTCAGCTCTACCGACATACCTTTGGGGACATGCTATTCAAACCTCTATATATATTCTGAACAGGGTTCCTTTCAAGTCAGTAGAAAAGACACCCTATCAGATATGGTGTGGCAAGAAGCCAACTCTTAAACATATGAGACCATGGGGGCGCCCTGCATATGTTAAGAAGATGCTCACTGACAAGTTGGAATCTAAAAGTGAGAAATGTTACTTCGTGGGGTATCCAAAGGAAACTAAGGGATACTACTTCTGTCTTCCTGGAGAACATAAGATCATTGTTTCCAGGAACGCAACTTTCCTTGAAGAAGAATATGTCTACAAGGAACATAGCTGCACATAGATAGAACTTGAAGAAATTCAAGAACCACAAGATAACACAGAAAATGAACCTTTGTCGAATGACCTAAACAAGGATTCAATGGGAGTATCTGGTGAAGATTGGGTACTTAGAGTACGCCCTTCATCCAGTGGGAGTGTTATGAGAGATAGTGCAGAAATGCAAGACTCTCATACAGAACCAATGTAAGATGATACAATAGTTGTACATCATCTCATTCAGAAAAAACATGAAAATGACATTCCTGAAAGCTCTCAAGGTGATGGATTGTCCAACACACAAAGACCTTCTCACAATCAGAATGCAACAAACATTGAAACGCAGAATAATCAACTCCGTAGGACCACTAGGACCCATCGTCCTCCTGAAAGACTTAATCTTCTTGTTTAAACACACAATGAGATACATATTCCTGATGACGATGAACCTACAACCTACATCGAAGCTATGTTAGACATTGATTCGCAGAGATAGCAAGAAGCCATGAAATCTGAGATGGACTCGATGTACATAAATCAAGTTTGGAACTTGGTTGATTTTCCAACAGGGGTTAGACCCATAGGATGCAAATGGGTCTTCAAGAAGAAGATTGATGCATATGGCAAGGTACAGCCTTATAAAGCAAGATTGGTGGCTAAAGGTTATAATCAACGGCCTGTGGTCGATTATGATGAAACATTTTCACATGTTGCTAAGATTAAGTCCATTCGGATTTTGCTTGCAATAGCTGCGTATTATGACTATGACATTTAGCAGATGGACGTCAAAATTGCTTTTCTCAATGGTAATCTAGTTGAGGAAGTGTATATGAATCAACCTGAGGGTTTTTCACTTGAGCACAAACCAAATGTCGTATGCAAGCTACAAAAGTCCATTTATGGGCTTAAGCAAGCCTCGAGGAGTTGGAACATTTGTTTTGACAAGGCTATCAAGTCATTTGATTTCGTCAGAAGCAAAGAGGATCCATGTGTTTATAGTAAACGCAAGGATGGGAATATTGCCTTCATTATCATATATGTAGATGACATATTAATAATGGGAGACAATAAGACTCTCTTGCAGTTAGTCAAAGAGTGGTTGTCCAGTACCTTCATGATGAAGGATTTAGGTGAAGCCTGCTACATTCTGGGGATTAGGATCTATAGAGATAGACCTAACAGATTGTTGGGGTTGTCACAGTCAGTCTACATAGACAAAGTGCTTAGACATTTTTTATGGAAAATTCCAAGAAAGGCGGTCTACCTTTGGGACAAGGAATCAAGTTATCTAAGAAGGATAGTCCTTCTAATACTATAGAACTTGAACGCATGAAAATGATCCCATATGCTTCGGCTATAGGATCGATCATGTACGCCATGACCTGTACTAGGCCAGATGTGGCCTTTGCACTTAGTATGACTTGCAAGTTCCAGCAGAATCCTGGGGAAGAACACTGGAAGGCAGTCAAGAGTATTCTTAAGTATCTTAGATGAACTAAAGATTACTTCTTAGTTTGTGGTGGGGAAGAAAAGCTAGCTGCTACTGGGTACACTGATGCTAGCTTCCAGACAAATGTTGATGACTACAAATCTCAATCTGGGTACATGTTCATTTTCAATGGTTGAGAAGTAAGCTGGAAAAGTTCCAAACAAGCTACAACTACTGATTCGACAACAGAAGTTGAGTACATTGCTGGATCGGAAGCTGGTAAAGAAGTTGTCGCGATATCTGAATTCCTGAAGGAACTAGAGGTTGTTCCAAGTGCCACTTGTCCAATAACGGTTTATTGTGACAACACTGGTGCGATTGTACAAGCTAAGGAACCAAGATCAACCAACATAAACAAGCATGTACCAAGGAAGTACCACATACTCAGGGAGATGGTGGAGACTAAAGAGATTAGATTAGATTAGATTAGACTATGCTCTCACAGACGATAATCTAGCTGACCCATTCACTAAACCATTAAGCTTAGTTAAGCATAATGGTCATTTTGAGAATATGAGCATTAGATATGTTGGAGATTGGCTCTAGGCCAAGTGGGAGATTGAAAGTATATTTATGTACTAGAGACAATCTGTATTAGGATAAATATATTTTATACACATTCATATTATTATTAATGGAGATTAATATTTTGGCATTTGCAATTATTGAATTATTAATTGATTGTTTGTAATATTCTATAATATCCATCCCTGAAGGTTACGTTGTTATTAATAGTGTGAGATATTAATATTATAACATAACTCTTAAAATAGCCTCGACTAATGATCATCGAGAATGGGATATCGATGATATGTGATAAGTCGACATGTGATCTGCATCACATCCTTGGAGGATGTAGTATGTCTCACATGCTACGAGTAATGGCTACTCGTGATGGACACATGGATACTTTGAAAGTATTGGTATACCCTGTTGATATATAGTTTGTTATACTTGTCTAAAGTATGATCAGCGTGTGGGAGATAAAAGTCCTTAGACTTGAGGTCAATACGCGTCTTGTCTGCATAGCAATGTACTTTGATCCCGTCCTAAGCTCAAATGCCTTATAGTTGAGATACGGCTTGTATTGGGTATATTACGATGTGGATTAAAGGTGGTAGTTGAGCCAAGATTAGGATTCATTCCTCGAATGTATATTCGAGAGAACACTCTGATTCTCAGTGATGTTAGGTTGACTAAGTCGTTGGCCAACGCAATAAACATATTTAGAATATGGTCTACTTGTCAACTAATATAGATGAGATACAATGATTAAGCCATTTGGATAGACACTTGACAAATCCTAAGCTTGATCGGGTGTGTCATGAATGAAAGGATTTTATCTTACCACATAAAGGTTAAGTTTACTGGATTCGCGTAAACGTACTTCACATATTGAGTTCGTCTTGCGGCGTCGTCTAGGAGTTCCGCGTAGACCTTAATTTGATTAATGTCAATATAAGAAGGCATGTAGGGTCACACTATGTCGATTGTCCGTTTCGATCTAAGGATGTATTGAGAAAGTAATTAAAATGTTCAATTTGGAATCGAGATATTTAAATGAATAATGATTATTTTAATTAAGTCAAAATTGCATTTTGGATTTAATTAAGAATACACGGAAAATAAATCGAGACAGTGCAGGAGCACATCGAGCGCCGTGGCGCCCATACCCTAGGGCAACGGCGCCTCTGCATCGATTTTTAGGCCAGTCCCAAGTTTTGACCTAATTTTCAACTATAAATAGAGGCATTCCTTTCATTATTCATACACCAATTTTCTGAAAATCATTTTAAGCCTTAGAGACTTAGAATTAAATACCCTCTCGAACATCTGCCAGATTTCCTAACTTTCCAAAAGAGAAATACATTGAAGCTTGGTGCTTGCAATCGGAAGGGCAACCGCGTGTGCACCTTATAGTAGAAAAAGACTACAGATATTCAAACTTGTAAGTTTATGCTTTATGTTATAAATTTACTTGTTGTATAACCATACCAGAAATGTTGTTGGGTAAGTAAGAAACAAAATTTTAAAACTTTCGTTGTGCCTTACTTATGTGTTTTGAACCCAACAAAACTCTACAGTTCTAACATGGCTCTCGTATTGGTACTTGATTCCTACTCCATTGCAAAGTAATCTAAAGAATGCCCTTTAAGGTGTCAATCTAATTTCTTGGGCATCAATCTATTAGTAAATTGTTGCTCATCTTTTCATTACCATTGAACTTGATCCTTCTTGTTGAAGTGTTAGGAAAGTGCACTCTTGTGCCTTGACTAATGAAAGAGATTAGTTACAAAGTTGGTTATGGAATTAATTAAGAAGTTAGAATTAGTTAACAAAGTGGAGGTCTTAGAATATTCTAGAATAATGATGGTGTATAAATACATATAGTTGTATGTGTATTTTCAGAAAATAAGAGAGCATTTTCTCTCAATACAAAGAAGAGATTTACTTCTCCAATTCTCTCTTCATCCAAATATCTTTTCTGCATACATTCATCATAAAAGGAGTAGTAAATATACCATAAACATTTCTTCAATTCATGAATTTAATATGGTATCAAAGCTTATATGTGCGATCGATTCAGAAATCTGATCTGCAAACCATTTTTTTTCTTCCAGAAATTTCAGAAAACTGAAGTCTCGCTTGAAACTTCGCATGCATGCGATTGATTCGAAGGCAGATTGCTATTGATATCAAAGGCGATGCAACCGCATGATGCTTGAGATTCGAAGACCGACAGATCTGTGACAATAGATCATTTGCGACCGATTTCAATCGCGATCGATTTTTGAGGTCTAATTTCATTTTTTTCAGCTTGTTGTTGTTGTTTGTTGTTATCACAATCTCACACGACTTACATAGGCAGAGATCTGTGTAGTGTAACTCACAATTGAAATAGAAATTAGCGACAATGGAGAACACTGAAAGTCGATCAGTGGATGAAATTCCGACAGTGATCAAAATCGATCACAATCATCCATTGTACTTCTTCCCTTCCAATGCGCCTGGTTCACTATCTGTGGGTATCATTCTCACAAGGATGGATAACTATACACTGTAGAGTAGGGCCATGAAGTTGGCCTTGTTAGGGAAGAATAAGATAGGATTTATTGATGGTAGTGTAAAGAGAGAACTATTTCATGGTGATTTGGCCAAAGTATGGGACAGATGCAATGCAATTGTGGTGTCCTGGCTAATGGGGAATGTGAGTAAAAGCTTACTCACAGGGATACTTTATAACTCAAATTCATACAATAAATGGGAAGAATTACATGAGATATTTGACAAAATCAATAGTTCCAGGGCTTTCCAACTGCACAAAGAAATATTTTCTATTAGGTAAGGGGCATTTTCTGTGTCACTGTATTATTCTCGACTTAAGGATATGTGGGATGAATATGATTCTATCATACCAATCCCATATTGTTGCCCCAAGTCAAGGGACTTTGTGGATCATTTGCAATATCAGAGACTGCTACAATTTCTCACATGGATGAGAGTTATAGCCAAATAAGGAGTCAAATTCTCATGATACAACAAATACCTCCATTGAACCAAGTATATGCCATGCTAAATCAGGAAGAAAGTCAGAGAATGGTAGCTGGGACTGGCAGGGTAATGTTTTGAACCAGTGGAATCATCTGCTATGTTCACATCCAGAAATGGAAATTTCATAAATGGAAGTGGAGCTCAAAAACAGAAGAAACAATACAATTCCAACACATATTGTGATCATTGTAATCTTAAGGGTCACTCAAGATTGGAATATTACAAACTAATGAAGTGTGATTATTGTCACAAAACAGGACATGTACATGAAGGTTGCTACAAGTTAATTTGATATCCAGAAAATTTCAACAATAAAGGAAAAAAGGCTTATGTAGTCACAGGAGGAACTATGATGTTTGAAGACACTGGTCAAGAAGGAGTAGCTTCCCATCATCGTTCATCAAACTCTCTTCACAATCCATTTCCCAATCAGAAGCATACTGCTGAAACAGTGCCATCATACAGCCAGTTTACACCTAGCCAACATCAAAAACTCCTTGATCTGTTGAACAACAATGCCAATATGGCAGGTAAGCACATTCCTGATTTAGGAAAGTTGATTCAGTGGATTGTAGACACAGGTGCAACTAATCATATGATCACAGAACAAAAGTACTTACAAAATAACTTGTTGACAGAAGGGACAGGAAAAGTGCAAATGCCCACAGGAGATTCAGCTAGAATCTCACATGTTGGGGAATACCACTTAGGAGGAGGTGATGTCCTTAAGAGTGTCTTATGTGTCCCAACTTTCAAGTTCAATTTGATGTCTGTTTCAAAAATGACTAGAGAACTAAATTGTAGTGTTACATTCTTCCCAACATGTTGTGTGTTTCAGGATCTCTCATCTGGGAAGGTGAGGGGAATTGGTAATGAGGAGGCAGGATTATACATAATGTCACTGGATCCTCAGAATAAAGAAGGGGAATTTAGTAAATGCATGTCTGCAACTCAATATGTAGATGCAACTACTTGGCATCAGAGACTATGTCATGTACCCATGCAAGTCCTAAAGAAAATAGCATGTTTTAAGAACAATGTTGAGTTTACCTTGAACAACTGTGAAGTATGTCCTTTGGCTAGACAAACTAGATTGCCTTTCATTGCTAGCACAAATAGAGCATCAAAATCTTTTCAACTAGTACATATGGATGTATGGGGACCCTACAAAAATGAAACATCTAATGGAATGAGATATTTTCTAACCATTGTGGATGATCACACTAGATGGACTTGAATTTTTTTAATGAGACCGAAATCTGATGTATCTACACTGCTCAGAAATTTTCTTGTTGAAGTTAACACTCAATTTGGAACTAAAGTTCAGAGAGTGAGATCAGATAATGGAACTGAGTTCTTTAATCAAAATTGTGATGAGTTGTTTCAGAAATTTGGTATCATTCATGAGAGTTATTGCCCTTACACACCACAACAAAATGGTGTGGTGGAGAGAAAACATAGACATATTTTAGAAACTGCTAGAGCCATTAAAATCCAGGGAGGGATACCAAACAAATTCTGGGGATTGTGTGTGGAAAGTGCAGTGTATATAATAAATAGAATTCCCTCTACTGTTATAAAGAACAAGTCCCCATTTGAAATGTTGTATAACAAAGTCCCATAACTGATCATTTGAGAGTATTAGGTTGTCTATGTTTTGCCACTATAAATAACAAACATGATAAGTTTGGTCCAAGGGTTGTAAGATCCATATTTCTGGGATATGGATCTGCTAAAAAAGGATATAAACTTTATGATTTGGAAAACAGAAACTTGTTCATGAGCAGGGATGTGATGTTTATGGAGACAATTTTTCCTTTCAAAGGAGGCATGACTGAAAACATCAATCATATTAAGACAAATGAGGTTCCTTCCTATGAAGACTCAGTTTGTCAACATGATCCTGCCAATCAACAGATACAGGACAACAACAACATGTAGAGGGTGAATATACCTGATACAACTCATGTCACTGGATCTGAATCACCAGGTACTGATGTGGCCACAGGGTCAGATAATGAAGTCAGGAGATCCACAAGGAGCAGCAAGCCACCTATATGGCATAAAGATTATATCACTACACATGGTTCTTCTAGTTGCTTATACTCTATAACTAATAATATTGCTTATGCTTGCCTTTCAGCAAAATATCAGGCCTTTGTAGCCAAGGTGTCTCTTGATACAGAACCACAGAACTATCACACAGCAACAAAGGATCACAGATGGGTTAAGGCAATGGAGGCAGAAATCACAACATTGGAGGACAATGGAACTTGGAAACTTGTCACTCTACCAGAAGGGAAGAAGGTTATAGGATGTAAGTGGGTATACCAAATAAAGTACAAGGCAAGAGGAGAAGTGGAGAGGTTTAAAGCCAGGTTGGTGGCAAAAGGATATAATCAAAAAGAGGGACTTGATTATCAGGAAACCTTTTCACCAGTTGTAAAGATGACAACAGTAAGGACTGTGATTTCCATTGCAGCAGCACAACACTGGACAATACATCAGATGGATGTATACAGTGCATTCTTACAATGAGACTTGGTTGAAGAAGTGTACGTGGAAGTTCCAGAAGGATTTGCTGTCAAGAAAAGAAATAGGCAGGTATGCAGATTGCTGAAGTCTCTTTATGGGCTAAAACAGGCATCAAGACAGTGGAAGATCAAGTTGACTATAGCTCTTGTCTCATCTGGTTTTCAGCAGAGTCATAGGGATTATTCTCTTTTCACCAAGCAGGAAAACAGCATCACTGTGATAGTACTAGTCTATGTTGATGACTTGTTGCTTACTGGAAATGATCCAGTGTTGATTCAGTCAACCAAAGAACACATTACAATCCACCTTCAAGATAAAAGATCTAGGGGAGCTCAGATACTTTCTTGGTATATAGTTTGCAAGAAACTCCCAGGGCATCCTCATGCATCAGAGGAAGTATGCCCTAGAGCTAATATCAGACATCAGAGAAAGTATGCACATTGACATTGATTGTCATTTCATCAGAGAGAAGAAACAAACAGGTTTGATCAACACTGTTTTTCTGCCCTTCATGGACCAGCCAGCTGATTTACTTACAAAGGCACTTGGAAGACAACAACATGATGCTTTACTATCCAAGCTAGGAATGAAGAACATCTTCATGTCTTCTAGCTTGAGGGAGGGTGTTGAAGTGTTAGGAAAGTGCACTCTTGTGCCTTGAATAATGAAAGAGATTAGTTACAAAGTTGGTTATGGAATTAATTAAGAAGTTAGAATTAGTTAACAAAGTGGAGGTCTTAGAATATTCTAGAATAATGATGGTGTATAAATACATATAGTTGTATGTGTATTTTCAGAAAATAAGAGAGCATTTTCTCTCAATACAAAGAAGAGATTTACTTCTCCAATTCTCTCTTCATTCAGATATCTTTTCTTCATACATTCATCATAAAAGGAGTAGTAAATACACCATAAACATATCTTCAATTCATCAATTTAACACTTCTATAGTTGAATCTCGTTATGGATGGAAAATCAACATTCATGAGAAGAAATTGCTAATCCTATCATTCTCTTCATTTTATGGAACAACTTAATTTTTGTGAGATACTACATATGACTTTCTGCCTGGAGAAGGTATATCCCATTTCCTTTGAACCTTATTTTGCAGGCCTTCTTAACTTTTGCGTACTTACTACACAACACTAATTCTGATGCTTACCTTTCTCTTTTCAGTGGATACCCAGATGAAATGCACGTTGGCAGCCGTTAAAATCCACATTTCACGCAATTGTGCCATAGCTCATACATAAGTTGGACCACCTACATGATCATGAAAATCGTACTTACTATTTTTGTCTTCTTAGCAAGTATAAAAATGTATTTGTATTACATTCATCCACAAATCAATATATTGTACTGTGCAGTATATTATGTCAATATTTAATCTGATATTTTCTTTTTTTGGATAATCTTACTGCACTATTAGAACAGCCATGAAATTACCTTTCCGAATGTTGGCTCTTATTTGTACAGCGATGTTGGGCAAATGCACGTGATATGCATGGGCACGGGCCATCTAATATATATATAAGAGAGAAGGGAGAAATGGAGAAGAAATTACAAGGTTACTTGATAGTGGGTGATTAGTGGTGAAAGTGAATAGATAATATCTTTATAATTGTTAAGACTTTGTTATATAACTTGATCATTCAAGGTTATTCAAACTCATTAAGTGTGTAAAATTAACAAATAAATAGGCTTAATGATTAAAATCAAAACTAAAAAAATAAACACATCTTAATGAGTAAAATCTAAATAATTAAAATTTAAATCTTTTATTAAGTGCAAATAAATAATGTCTCGTCACTTTATCTTTGTTTTTGTCACATTCTCCATTTTTGATAGCTCACCAAACTCGTCATCTTACCTTTTTGTCTCATTCATCAACTTATCACTTTCTATCTTTTTCGTTTTCTTTGACAAATTAGAAGTTAGCTAATGTTTCTTCTTATCTTTTTTTTCCCCTGTGGGGATTAGAAATCCAAGTTGAGAATTATTTTAGAGATTGTTGTTTGGCCAACAACCAGTCAAATTAAAAAAACGAGTAGGAGATTTTATGCCAGACCCACAATCTGGTATTTTGACCTTTACTGTCATTAGGCTACCTTCCTCTTCTTCTTTTTTTAAAGTCTATTCTAAAAAGTATTATATCTATAGACCTTTTTTTTTTTGGGAAACATCACTTATACCCCATAAAACAAATTAATTATGCGTCTCTACCCCTCTTACTTTTCATACATCCTAAATTAATTACGCGCTATACCCCAACCTATATACTCATTGTTCAGCTGCGTCAGCCCAACAACGTGAACCAAAACAGAACCCCAAAAACATAAACCCCCCAATCCTTCACTGCAAAACAGAGTCATAGAACCAGTTCAAAATTACGATTCAAAAATTGAGTTCGAATTTCAAGTTCAAAAACAGAGCATCTTCAGCAAAATTCAAAAATACGATTCAAATTGAGTTCGAATTTTCAGTTAAAAAACAGAGCATCTTCAACAAATTCAAAAGTACAATTCAAAATTGAGTTCGAATTTCTAGTTAAAAAACAGAGCAACTTCAAGAAATTCAAAATTGAGTTCATTTTTCAGTTAAAAACAGAGCATCTTCAACAAATTCAAAAGTATGATTCAAAATTGAGTTCGAATTTTGAGTTAAAAAACATAGCAACTTCAACAAATTCAAAAGTACGATTCAAATTGAGTTCGAATTTCCAGTTCTAAATTTGATTTTACGATTTCAAAAGTACTTTTCGCCCAATTCTCAAACTCAAAATCTGTATACTCTTCTACTTGATTTACAGATCTGCAATTTGACACGTTCCAATGGATGATACTACAATTTTAGTGCAACAAATGATAGCTGAGACGCGAATAAAAAATACGTCGATTATGATGTTGACGCAATTTTCATAAAAACTAGTTGCAATTTTAATGAGCTTGCTACACAAATTGCAACTCAATTACAGCACGATAATGCAACAACAAAGCTAGAAACGAAATACACACTTGGAGAGGGATTCCCACCTATGAAAATCTTCAACTATATGGGAGTAAAAATGTATTTCGACTTGAAGAAGAAGAACACTGCCATAATTGTGTATCCATTGTCAATCTCGTACAAAAACACTATTGTCACCGCAATCACGCCACAAATTGATGTTGTTGAAACTTCATCAAAAAATACATAACTGATCAATTTATCATAACTAGATGACGATGGTGACATAAATATGATTGACATTGTCATTCATCAACCGCAACACATGGATCACAACATCATCATTACTGATCCACTCAAACAAGCAATTAAAGTTGGCCAAATTTATATTGATAACTGCATGTTAATCGTTGTTGTGCGACAATATAGTATAAGAGAAATTCGAATATCGAACTAAAAAATCATGTAACAAAAGGTTCGTGCCTGTTTTTGTCAAATTTCTATACAATTTTCTATGATACCCGTAAAATATATCATATACTGTAAAAGTATCATGTGTGAACTGAGAATCACTTTTTTGAGTGACATTGCTATGGTATCATGAAAAACTGGGTGCAAACCTTCAATGAAAGACTCTCTCAGTCCACACATGATACCATCATGGTATATTCATATATTGAGATGGTTGAGATGGTACCATGAAGGATTGGGTGCAGTCCTTCAATGAGAAACTCCTTCAATCCACACATGATATCGTCATGGTATATCCATAAACTGAGATGGTATCATGAAAGATGCAGTCCTTCAATGAGAGACTCCCTCATGGTATATCCATATACTGAGATGGTATCATGAATGATTAACTGCAATCAATCAATGGGGAAACTCCCTCAGTCAACACATGATAACATCATGGTATATTCATATATTGAGATGGTATCATGAAGGACTGTGTGCATTCCATCAATGTGAAACTCCCTCAGTCTACACATAATACCATCATGGTATATTCATATACTGAGATGGTATCATGAAAGACTAGGTGCAGTCCATCAATGGGGGAATGGGGGACTCCCTCAGTCCACACATGATACCATCATAGTATATCTATATACTGAGATGGTATCATGAATGACTGGGTGCAGTCAATCAATGTAAAACTCCCTCAGTCCATACATGATACCATCATGGTATATCTATATACTGAGATGGTATCATGAAGAACTTGGTGTATTCCATCAATGAGAAAATCCCTCAGTCCACACATGATATCATCTTGGTATATCCATATACTGAGATGGTATCATGAAAGACTAAGTGCAGTTCATCAATGAGACATCCCCCTCAGACCAACATGATACCATCATTATATATCTATATACCAAGATGTTATCATTAAGGATTGTTTCAGTATTCACCCATGTGCACGCTCCCTTATTTTACTTAAAAATATTCTTATGTTGCAACCATTATATGCATGTATTATGTTGCTTTTGCCAATGAAGGATGCATATGGAGTCTTAAATCAGGAAGTGTACAAAAGTCAAACATGTTTCGAGTGACATTTTTCAATGACGTCCACGACCGCCCAAATAATGACATAAATTACTCAGAAAGAAATGCCACCATAATGTTTGTTAATTGTATGATACAAGAAAATCTTGTTGAACCAAAAATAGTATACACACCATCAGATATCCAGCGAGATGTCAAAAATGCATATGGTGTCAACTTGGCCTACATGCAAGCATGACGTGCAAAGGAAAGAGTCATTAAAATTTGTAGAGAAAGACCAAAAAATTCATACAAATAATTACTTAAATATCTGTACATATTGGAGTATGCAAACCCAAGGACAATTGCAAGACTAGATACTGAACAAGATGACTCTTTCTTGTATATTTTCGTAGCACTAAATGAATCAATCCAAGGTTGAAAGTACTGCAAACCTATAGTAGTAGTCGATGGTACATTCCTAAAGACAACATACATAGGGACCATGCTCACAGTTGTCACACAAGATGCAGAAGATAAGTATACCACATGCATTGCCTGCAATGCATAAAAGCACCTTCACTGATCTATGATACCCGCATGAAATAAAAATATACTTCATGGCTATCATTTTGGGACTGCTACAATTCCTTACTAAGAAATATTATTTTCATGAATTCATTTTTTATCTCTCATTGTGACATTACTATATCTATTCATACAAGACAAATTTTACCGCTTGCGTATGAAATTATTGATTCGGAGAATGATGCTTCCTGGGAGTATTTCTTCACACGTTTCAAAGAGGTGTATGGGAATAGACATGGAATGTGCATTGTCTTAGATAGACACGACAACATAGAAAATATGGTTGCAACTATTTATCCAGCAGCCCTCATTGTGTCTGTGTGTGGCACTTGTGGAATAACGTCAAAGGAAACTTTAAAAGGGTGAAAAAATTGATTAAAGACATTTACTTTGCATTGTCAAGAGCATACACAATTCAAGAGTTCAACAACCTTCTGAAAGAGTTAGATGCAATTGATCCCCGAGTAAAATCCTACTTGCAAGAAGTTGGATACTATAAATGGTGTCGTGCACATTGCACAGCCAACTGAACAACATCAATGACATCAAACATCGTAGAATCAATAAATTCGACAACCAGACACACAAGAGAGCTCCCAATTACATATTTGCTTGACTATATGATAAACTTGGTGCACAAATGGAATTAAAAATATGGTACTACTGTCAAATATGTAAATACCACACTGCGCGACAAGTATAAGGATGAGCTGACCGTAAACATCAAAGCATCACAAATGACGCCGGTGAGATATATTCTTAAAGCTTATTACAGTTTCAAAAATCTGTTGCAAAAATCTGGTTATTTATGTTCACCGCTAATGACAATTTATAGACTAAACAATGCAGGTTGTGCCTTCAACACAGTTTGTCCATTCAGTAAATGAAACACATTGTGTCTCTACAATAAAAGAGTTGTACATGTTGCATGTTCCAAGTTGATGAGCTTCCATGTCCACACGCAATGGCAGTTCTAAAAATCAGTACTTCTCTCCATACTACACTGGAGATTTCCTAATCAAAACATATGAGACGCTAGTACATCCTCTACCGCACCATACTATGTGTGAGATTCCACAAAACATCTCTACTCGTACCATACTTCCACCAAATGCAAGAATCAAACCAGGAAGGCTTAAAAACAGAGAGGCAGAGAGGCAGAGAGGCAATGGAGGTTTAGAGGCATACCTTGTGGGCAATACAGTAACATGCAGCCGCTGTGGCAAGAAAGGCCACAACAGAAAGACATGTAGAAATATCCCGATTAAAGATTGAAATATTTCCATTCTCCCTTACTAAAACAGATATACGTTAATAATATTTTCATTTTGTTAGAACTAAAGAGCAACTTTTCATTTTGTAAATCTAAAATTGCGTTCAACTTTGCAAAACAAAAACACCATCAGTGTTTTCATATACTTTGATGGTATATTCATATAATGAGATGGAATCAATAAGGAAATGCTACACTCCATCAATGACTCTCTTCAGCAGACATGCAAGATACCATCATGGTATATGAATATAATGAGATCGTATTATGTAGAACTTCTTCAGTCCATCAATGGGATCTTCAGCAGTCCTCCATTATATCATCATAGTATATGCATATACTCATATGGTATCATTAACAACTGATTCAATCCATTAATGAGGGGCTCTTCAGCAGTCCTCCATGATACTATCATGGTATATGCATATACTTAAATGGTATAAGCAGACTACTGAATGTAATAATTCAAATTAAAATTAGTGATATTTCATGATTTTTTTTTTAAAAGAAGAGAAAAATTAAGGGTTTCTTTAGAAAAAAAATAGAGGAAGAAAGGTGGGACAAGCCCATAAGGGAAAATAAAAAGGAAAAAGAGATAGAGTCTGATGATTAGACATGAGAAATAAGAAATTAGCAGAAGAACGCAGAGAATAGACGATAAGAAGAAAATGCAATATAAGAAAATAGAAGAAAGGGCGAAAAAAGGAAAAGAGAAGAGAAAAATAGAGATTTTCACTCAACTCATTAAGGTAATGACTCTAATCTTTATTTAAGTTTAGTACATGATTATGGATAAAAAAATTATGGCGAAAACATAAGAAACTATGAATAATTGAGAAAGTTTAGCCCTAGGATTCTTCAACCTAAATTATTGATTTGAAAAGGCAAACGATGTCAGTTTTTAGACTTCTTTATATCGTTGGAATAATCTCATTGAGAGATTTCCGAAAACATATGGCTTGTAGGTTTTGAACCCATTGGCCAGAGGGCGTTTTTGTCCTTTAAAATTTAACTTTGACCGTTTAAGCCTCTAAAAATATAGAAGTGGTCTACCCCGAGGTTTTTGACGATTCTGAATCCATTTTTGAATAGATTGGATCGATTCGAAGAGTCGATGATGCCGAACTTGATTTTAAGAGAACTGTTTGAGCTTGGACTTGAGGTAAGTAAAACTTTAAGCTTTGGATGCTTGCTTTTCAAACCCGTTTATAAAAAACATGTTTTGTCTACCATATCCATGTGTTGGAAGAGCGTGTGTTTGGCAGAATCGGTGGTCTTTGAGGCCAGCCGCTTATATGCTATTTTTAAATACTCTAAAAATCTATTTATAAATTATTTTGTGATGTGATACAGTTGTGAGCCATGAGAATGAGGCATTGTGTATGCTTCCCTAAGCATTGTGCATGCTTCTTGACTTTATTATAACATTGTGTATGTTTCCCCAAGTATTGTGTATGCTTCTTGACTTCATTGGGACATTGTGTATGTTTCTCTAGTATTTTGTATGCTTCTCGATATATATATTTAGCACATTGTGTATGTGATCGTGGACTCGTGGTGTTGATTAATTTCTTTAACTGTTGTTTATGACAAGTCCTTAGTATATATTTTGTTTATTCTTGATAAATGAAGGCATGGATCTTGTTGGATATTATATTATGATATAATTCTTGTGCATATTATTTTTGTGCTAGTTGTGTGTTATATTTTCTAACACTTGTTCTAGGGATATTTAAAGTGGCGGGTCGAGGATCTTACTGGGTTATATTTATGTATAACTCACTCCTTACTTGCATGTCCATGTAGATACTATTGGTGATGACAAAGCTAGTAGTTGACGAGTTCGTTAGAGTTCATCCAATATTTGAGGTGAGCCGCCACATTGTTCATGGAGGCTACCAAAAGAGTCTTTATTATTTATTTATTGATGTCTTTCCTTTCGGGATTTACACATTCGAGTCGTTTAAAATTCTCTTAGATGCTCCATGGCAAGAGTTGTATATGAATATTATGAGATACTAATTATTATTAATTAATTATTATATTATTTGAGTTTTTATTATGCTAGAATCCATATGGCACTGTTCAAAGCTCTGTATGGGCGAAGGTGTAGATCGTCAATTGGTTGGTTCGAAGTTGGTGAAGCAGAGTTGTTAGGACCAGACTTGATCCATCAGGCTATGGAAAAGTCAAGCTGATTCATGAGCGTTTGAAAACAGCTCAGAGTCAACAAAAGTCCTAATTGGATGTGAGGCGTGTTGATACCTAATTTTTAACCTCCAATAATTTTATTTAATTATTCAAGATTTTTGGGTCACAAACAGAGTGAAATATACTTTTTCCAAAGCGAATATGATTGTACTAAATTATTCCGGGAGTATTTTGTCATTTCATTTGACAAAAGATCACTTGATATATATATTGTCTATCATGTCCTCAGTTTACATAATTTTGACCATTAATCATAATTTTGAAATTCTAACCGACAATTATAAATGTAATTGTTTTAAAAGAATTTTCAAAATTAAAGAATTAGTGTTCCGCTCCGTCAAAGAGGGAAATTGACTAATTAAATACGATGAGGGAATTGCAGTTCAATTTTAATTCATGTTTAAAATTAAAGGACGTTTGCATGATTTCTAATTTCTTTAAGCCTAATTAGTATCAAATTTAGACTCAAAACGAAGCTCTTAATCTTATTAGGTTATTCACGAATTTATTTGGCCATTTTATAATTTAAAATGTGACCACATTTGCAAAATGAATACAATCAATTAAGGCCACCTAAAAGACTTGGGTTATTTCCTATTTTAATTAAAACTTCAACTGAGCCCAGGCTAAAGAGGCCAAGGCCCAGCACGACTAAATGCTTTAGACACAAAGGGGCTGAAATCCCTTCACTTCGTGTCCTTTACGAGTAGGGTGAAGAACCCTAGTCGCTTACCTCCCTTGCCTAAAATGGCGAGCCAAAGGGAGTAAGTTTCATTCGTTTGCAGAGGTCCAGAAATGGCAAGAGAATTAATGGCTCTTGCCATATCTTTCCACCACGCCACCGTAACCCCACCCAAGAAGGTGAGGTTACCCCTCTGTATAGTTGTGTTTTTTCTGTGATGGTTTAATTGATTTTGTCTTATTTTGATTTCAAATTCTCCTCTCATTGGTTCAGAATCAAATTTGAGGGAGTTTCCCCCCCCAATTTGATGTTCTCCCACACCGATTTGAGGGTCTCGACTAGGGTTTGATACTTCTCTATAAATACAGACCCGCATCCTTCATATTCAGGGTCCGAAACTCGATTGTGAAGCATTCACATTGATTGAAAGCTTTAATTGAGTTTAAATTGGTTAATTTGACTTAAGTTGGGATCCAAGACATTTTTGGGGAACCTAGAATTAGTTAAATCGACCTTCAGTTTCTAAAACCTTTGTTTTTGTGTGTGCGTGCGAGTTCAATGTGCGGAGAAGGAAGAACGACCTTTCGGATGTCTCCATACAAGGTACTTCCTTTTCTTTGTCATTACTTCCCTTAGTCTAGTAGATTTAGTCTAATATGTGTGTATTATGGTAGATATGTGTTGACTTGAGGTGTTGGATAACTGAGAATAGCATATGTAGTCAAGGCGGAGTATGGTGTGTTAATTTCAGACTTGTTCTTAATCATACATGGGTTGTTTATACTTAAAATAGTGTTAATGTGTTAATTTGAAGCATGTTTAGTTGATATTAGTTGTTTGTGCTCATCAGGTTAATTGCTAAGCATGTTTAGTTAGTTGAATCACTGTTAGAATTCTTTGTTGTGATTAAATGTGTGTGTGATTAGTCAAGTGCTTATCATACTAGTTTTAAGGTAGTTTAAATCATGTATAAACCATTGAAGTTATATATCTTATGATTAAGCTACTTATGGATTAGTTTAGTATGTTTTAGTTGATTAAGATCATTGTTTGGCGTTTATCATCGCAAACTATAAGCATGATTAGATAGAGAAGTGTTCATCATGTTAGTTTAAGATTCTGTTTAATCATATGTGGACTGCTTTAGTTGATTTAATACTCGATCTTAGTAATTCAAGGCTTATTTGATCATGTGTGGTCTGTTTAAATAGCCTTGAATTGATTAGTATGTCATTCTCAGTTTATTTTAACCAATCTTAGGTTGTTTAAGTATTGTGGTGTTCAAAGCATGCTAGGTTAAGTCATTACTAGCACATGAACTTAGTCAATATGCTTAATACAAGAATATGAAGTTGAATATGATTAGTAGGTAGACTGTTCATGTTTAAACAACACTAATAGGATAGGTTTGAGACCATTTTTTGTTGTAGTTAGTTAATGAGTTGTTTAACATACTAGCTAGGGATCTATTGGGTATATGTAGTTTGTCTTAGCTGTTATTAATGTTGTTGGTTTAAGGCCTATGGAATATTAATGTTGTTGGTTTAAGGCCTATGGAATATTAATGTTGTTGGTTTAAGGCCTATGGAATATCTGTGGACATGTTAGGATAACTTGAGATCAAAAAATGATAAGACCAGTCTTATATGTGTTGTTTAGGTCTTAAGGTTTTCAACTGCTATTTTGATACTTTATAAGGTGCGATGTTACTGTAACTGCATGATTCTTAGGCCACCTTTAGCATCTCCTTTGACTATATACATGTTAAACTGATTTCAAACAAGAATAGGGTTGAGTGATGTATCTGTGATAGCATGATGTCTATGTTTAGATGTTCTGTCATATGCTTCCATGCCCCTTTTCTTTGGCTATGGTCCATTTAGATCAAGTACTTTGACTATGCTGGTCCTAAATGTTGTGCATTTCTCTGTCTCCCCGTGTCTATTACTGCAGCATGCCTATCCTCCGTCCCTTTGTGTAAATCTAGTAGACCACATAGGATCAGTTGCGTTCTTGTTATTTACACTGTGTGTCTAAGTCATATGTTGAAGAAATGAATGTCTGGGTAGTTCTCTAGTTAGGTGTCACCCTTTCATCTAGACTTGGCATGTGGTCTGTTAAAATGTTAAACCTGTTTAAATTGTGAAATGTGTATATTGTTGGTATGTGTATTATATGTTTGGAACTTCTTATTAGTCTTAGGGTATGATGGGACATTAGAGTCATCTGTATGCCATGTCTATACCTGCTTTCATGTACATCAAGTTGTAATAATTGATGTGTTCTAGGCAATTAGGGATGAACTGCTAGACACATTGATTATGTACCTCTATATCAAAACATGATTAGGGGACTAGGTATTGAATTAACAGGTTGGTTAAGATAGAATTTGCTCATGTGTTTCTTGTTATTTATGTGAAACTGGTATTACTAAGAGTACACCTACAACATGTTCTTTTTCCTCTCTGGATTGATTGTGTGAGTATTGATATACATGCTTGATATGCCCAGTTTTGTATGTCCTGTATATTTAGTATATTAGAGATATACTGGTTGTATACCACCTTGTATACTACTTTTATTGGTTATGTCTTGAAACTTGCTAGGCTTAGCCCATTCACGTCACTCCTTTCTCATTCCATGTTCTTACGAACAATTGGGCCTAGCCCATTTCTTGCTACCTATTTCTGACTATTTTTTACATGAATATGGCTTTTGGGCTTAACCTATGCATAGTACGTCCAACTTGTTATCTTTCCTTTATGTTTTTAATTGGGCCTAGCCCACTGTTGCTTTTATTCTTGTGCACGATGGGTTTTGGATACGTCTAACTTGGGTATTTGTTTGTGCCCCCTCCTTGTCATTCCCACTACATCACGCTGAGATGGGCCCTCACTAAGCCCATCATTCCCTTCAGACGAGTTTTAAGTGCACTTCACACTTAGCCAATTGGGCTGATAAGAAAGGGAAGCTAATATTTGCATGAAGTCCCAGCTATGGGTAAAAATAGCCAATTGGTGGGCTTCGGTGGGCTCATGTGCCTGAACTCCCGCATTTACATTTATATTTATATTTCTTATATTATGTGTATATACTGCATTTGTTGTAATAAACATACTTTCACACTATTGAAATCTTTCATTTATGATTATAGCTTAGGATAGGCAAACGATACGTAGATTGTTTAGTTTAGATCGCCAAAATTATATTTTCAGAACACTTTTTTTGAATCTGAAAATTGATTTAAAGGATTGTGTTGGACTGAAAATGAATTGTATTTGGATATAAAAACTGGAAAACGAGGAGCTGAATTTAGTAGCTAAAGTTTGAAACTGATTTTGGACTTTAATTCATGACTTGGGCTTTTAGAGTTCAATTAGGCTAAAGTGTCGATATTTAGAATGACCCAAACTTGGGCCTGAGTGACTTGAAACCTGACAAATGGACTGCTGAAATTTACTTGGAATTGGGCTGAAATTGATACTTCAAGGGCAGTTTTATGGGCTAAGCCCAATTAAATAGTTTTTGGACATTAAAACTATCTTGGACTTGAGTTTGATTTAAGGGTTTGAACTAGTGGAATATCACTTAACCTTGGGAGATATAGCATGCAAAAGGGAACAAAAACCATTTTGTAATACTTTTACTTCAAAATCAACTTGTCATTTTTAAAGAAATTATACCATTTTCAAAACTCGAAAAGGATTTCAAAAGATGCAAGTGTAAAAATTAGTCAATATCGTTGGACTAAATGTTGGAGTTCTACTCAAATTCACATTTGAGTGTTCTTAGTTCAAAAACTAAATTGACTAAACTACTTCGTGCATACTATTTTTGGCGGAAGCCTAACTTTGTTTAAAAATAAAACTCTTTGAGTTTGAATAAGTAAAATGATAAGTTACTTTGTGAATTTTAAACACTAAAGCATTTTGAATCATTTTAAAGCATGCTATAGAACTCGTAGGTCAATCATATTCTACGAATTCTTAATATCGAGGTGCTAACACCTTCTCCGGGGATCACCAGAACCCTTACCTTGACTTTGGTTTAGATAGAATTTTTGTAAACTCTTTGAATAAACCATTTCACACTGATTTTCCTAATTTACCTATAAATTAGGTGGCGACTCTAAAAAAAGTATCCGACTTAGAGCACCATCACAAATTCTTAGTAGCTTTTATACGCTCAACCGCATAAAAGTGAACTGTAACAGATGGAGACTCTGTTAGGGATAAACCATGGTTCTAACATGCTTTTAAATGATATGAATTGCTTATATGTTTAAATACCACAATTATAACTGTCATTCATGCATTCATCTTTCGCCAAATGGCATGCACACACACTTACATCAGTGCACAAAGGTGGGTATGCGGATTTCGCAACCATCCTCCAGTATAAAACCAAAAACCTTTTCTTAGAGCACGTTGAAGACGGAGTTGGTACGCGGTCGTTCCAACAGTTCACTCTGGGTTGTCCGCTAGGGTCCCTAAGTCATTTCCTAAACCACTCTAGTACAACTAGGATAGAGTGAAGTCAAATCCCTACTGAACTAGTGCATACTGACTTAGACAGGTTCAAATATCTCAAACCTACCTGGACCTAGCATGCCGACTCCCTCGTGTCCTGACAGTCTATGACCCGATGGCACTGCATCCAACTACTTGCAATGTGAAAGCATTTAATGTGCCTTATGTGATGAATCATTGCTCCTTGGGGGAGAATTAACCGTGTTCTATTTTGTAGATGCATACAAATCTGAAATTCGACATGGTTATCGATGCACCCGAGATGCTGAAAATCTGGTGGTCATGGCTAAGCGCCCCAAAACAAAAGGAAGTAACGAATTGTCTTAAGACACCTACCCTCCCTCATGACCATGAAAGGAAACAGTGACCTCCTAGAAGTCCTTACCGGGTGTTGGGATAATGAAATAGTAGTTTTTAAGTTCGGCGACTTTGAGATAACCCAACCTTAGAGGAGATCCGAGACTGCATACACAATGTAGGTACTTATATGAGGCGGAAGAAGAAACCCGACCACAACCTTCTAGTACCCCATAAGTTGACTCCCGGTGAGATCCTTAAGATGTTGTCCTTAGCTAGCGTCGACTGGATATTTGACCCGACCATAATCTTTAGGGTCTTCTATAGCCGATTTGGGTCTACACAAGTTACGTGGCAAACTCTATAGAGTTTCACTCATTTGCCGCCTGGGAAGCCACTCGACCTCTAGCCTTCGCCATATGCCTTCTAGGAACAATAGTATTTCCCAAAGACCATTACTAAGCCATAGATACATGGGTCCTCTTCGTCACCATGTTATATTTCATAGAATAACCACAAATGGGGAAACCAAATACTATGACATAGTCCCGGTCATCCTGTCTGACATTTATCGAGCCTTAGGTCAATGCTGAAACCTGGATAAGTACTTCCAAGGTTGCAACCTCTTAGTCTAATGGTGGATCATTAAACAACTCCACACAATTGAGGTTCCATCATATCGACACCCTAAGCGTAGAGAAGACGACCTCAAAGTCACTTATCCAAAATTTAGGACCCAATCCAAAGAGGAGTGGACTTTCATATTTTCTAGGTTTCGAGAGGATGGTATCCAGTGGAGATTTCCCAACTTCATACCCGGGACCATAGTCGTGAGAGGTATAAAGTGCCCTTTTCTACCACTTATGGGGATGCGGGGAATCTGACCATACATACTTTTTAGGGTCCTAAGACAGTTCGAAATGAAACAAGTAATCCCTCAAGTAGGGAACATGGGAAAATATGTGGTTGACTATGAAGGTGACAAGATCAGAGGGGTCGCCGACATCATTCGAGAGTGGAATGGCCGAGTCAGGTGGGTTCCAAAGACCCTAGCTGATAATCCTCTTCATGCGGGTCGTGACAGAGACAGTGTAGACTGGTTGAGAGCACATTTGCAAGGTACCCTCACACCGGGACCCAAACTTTACAAATTCAGACCGGATCGGGATTCAAAGGCCGAGATCACAGCCTGTCGCATTCAAAGACAAGAGGATGATCGAGATGCCCGATACCAAGAGAATATGGAGCATGACTGGACTTCGGGCAAAAACTTCTATGATAGACGCTACCGAGAGCCAAAGGGTCACGTCACCAGCTATTGATCTCGTCGGTGATAAAGAGATTGAGGAGTCACTTCGGGCAAAAATTCGCAAGATAAACGCGAAGATTGACTTGGCAAAAGCCAAGATAAAGGAGGTTGACAAAAAAACTGACTTGGCAAGAGCTAAGATGGACTAAGTGGATGAGATTTCGAAGTTTGTGGGAAATCTAGTTGAAGAGTCTTCCGAAATAAAGCCGCAATACCAAAATCTCCTGGAAGAGGTCGAGAGGATAGTGGAAGACTATGTCCCTCTGACGCACCTACCAGAGATTGATCCAATACCGTATGGGGAAACAAGTGGGGTACCCGAAGGAATCCCTCCACTGATTAACGAAGCTGCAAATCGGTATGGGGCGCCACAAGGGCCTCCTCATAGTTCATCTCCAATGTGGAGGGAGATTACGATCAAAGCCCATGGTTCTCAATTCAGAGTCGCACCAAGGGAAATGTGAAACATCGAGGTCTTTGACGGGATAAAAGTTGTCGGATTGGCACATACTAGCTCACACGTCCTCCCGACTTGTGCACCTCTCCTTGCTCACAAAAAGTGCATATACCACAGAAGCCAACCTGGCCACGACACCGACGAATGCACGGCCTTCCAGATAAGAGTCGTCAGACTGATTGATGAGAAGGTCATCTGTAACCTGTGGGGCCACACTCCCTACTGGTCTACGACTCTATTATGCTTGGTGAAGGAATCACCATGGACACACGACTTTGGCGTTACGACTTCACTGCCTTTGAAGATTCGTACGCAGATATCTTCTCACTCTTGTGTCGCATCGGCAAGATTCTCCCACTCAAGCCTACCTAGAAACTCTTTGCAAGCACTTCAAGGATGAAGATATGCTTGTACTATTCAAGGGCTCCTGGGCACGACATCAAATAGTGTGAAGCCTTCAAGTTTGAGTTAGAACATTTAGTTAGCACCGGCCAGATCTGGCCCGTGATACAAGGCCGCTTTTAGAAAAGCCACCGGGAAATGTGTAGTCGTGAAGACAACGACCTGCCATGGCTTTGAGGTGAAGCCATCTTTTAGGAAGTTTAGGCGTCCATTTTTCTCTTTCAATCAATGTTATCCTTCTCTCACCTTTTTTGTAAACGAAATCATGTATGACCTGATGTCCCGATGAGGGATATGTAGGAGGCCCATATCGGGCATGGTCAGGGTAAGATTTGGGTAGAAGAAATTATGATATAATTTTTGTGTAACCCGAACTATGGAAGGGCCCGATTTCCCGAGGAGGAATACGTAGGCAGTCTATATATGACTTGTCCCCTATATTATATAAATTATAATCCCTCATTGGTTATATGTTAGTTTCTGGTTCACTGATGGTGTGGTGGCAAATCAACCATAGTCCTTCCAACCGAAACCCTAAAAACCAAAATTGGCCAAATGACCAAAATACCCTTGGAATGGAAAAATCAATCAAGAGTTTTAATCGAATACTTGAGTTTATGTGTTTTATTTGTAACTTATGTGTGATATCTTATATTTATGATTCCAACTAGTGTACTAACGTCGTTTGCTTTTGAGTTGTTTTTCTTTTTATAGAAAATAGTCGATATGTTGCATTACACTGGCATACTTCACCAGATCTAAAGTCGCGGAAGCATCCCTAAATCAACAAGACAAAGTAACAATGATTGTTTCTCCCGAGAAAGCCCGTACAAGAATGCTTTGACCATTGAGGATGTCGAGCCTCAGGATCTCCAAAATGCCTCGCATATTGAGGACGTGATCACTTTGCTCTTCGAAAAGATCGTCGACTTTCAAGAACAAGTAGCAAGAAATAAAGTCATTAACACTGCCAGGGAGGCAGCTGCTACTGAGGCAAGAAGGCCTCCACCACATTTTCCATCTCTGAACTCACCAATCACTGAACACTTTCCAAATGCCCATATTGTGGCCTCTTAACAAACAACACCTCTAGTAAATGCCACCCACATAGTTGGGACCTCCCAATCAGCGCCTACTTTTCACGCGCTACTGGCTTATGCTTATCCTAACATCCACCAAAACACTAATACCCATACAGCACCCAAAGCTGCGGGCACTCCCAATAGTCGCCCTACTCACCCCATTGTATCCTTACATACTCCAATCACTCCCATCAACTCTTTGCCAGAAGTTGATTACTACGAAGAGATGGAAAAGGCATGGAGGTCCAAGAAGGATCGAAGGGACAAAAAGATGGAACAAAAAATGATGAATTTGTTCGAGAAGTCTAACAAGGACCCCGCAAAGCAACAAGACTAAGATACAATGACGTATGCATGCATCCATATTTGAATTTTCCAGAGGCTTCAAGGTGCCAAAATTTGAATTATTCAACGGCGTAGGAAACCACAAAGATCATCTGAGAGCTTACTGGACCAACTGGTAGGCGCCAAGGGAAATGGGGCTCTTCAGCCAAAGCCTCATAGGCGAAGCATTTGAATGGTTCACATCACAAGATATTCGTCGTTGGGACTCATGGGAAGAAATGACGAAAGCATTCATGGATAAATTCTGCTTAAATGTGGACACCGTACATGATCGCTACTCTTTGGAAAAGATCAGACAAAAGTCAATAGAAACCTACCGTGAATATGCAAGTAGGTAGAGAGCCGAAGTCGCCCGAATGCAGCCTCTGATGAGTGAGGAGGAATTGGTTTCAACGGCTGACCAATTCAGCCTTCATCCGATCTTAGGAGTTGGACTGCTATGAACCGAATGTTTGCTATGGTCGGAAGACCGTTCGTCGATTTAGTCAGAATGGGAAAGGCCATAGAAGATTGTCTCAAGACTGGAAAGATTGTCAATATTGTCAATAAAGCTGGCACAACAACCTCTACCAGAGCCATAAGGAAGAAAAAAGATGGTGTGGTAACGTCTCTCATACCCCAGCCTGAGGAGTCATAGAAGAGAAGAATCACAATCATCATTTGATGTATACCAATATCCTCTTTTGAGCAATTACATGTCGTCACCCTATAGCCCTGTGTTAGTATATTACGCACAGCCGAACTACCAAGCTCCACCAACAAACTACCAAACACATATACCACCTACCAAGATCCATCTCTAAATTATCATGTTCATATACCCACGTATCAAGCACCTCAAAACAAACAAAACCACCATAATCAGCCACTTCCTGCCACATATGACTTACCACGTCCGAATTTTGAGAAAAAGTCTCTTCGGATGTTCACTCCACTCCTAGAAACGCAAACAAGTTTGTTCGCCAAATTAAATAACGTCGGTCTCATCAAAATCATGGCGCCAAAACCTGCCAACCCAGGGAGTCGCTTTTACAGAGCTGACCAAACTTGTGCTTACCATTCTGGGGGGAATGGGCACACAACGGAAGATTGCGTTAATTTGAAGTATAAGTTGCAAGATCAGATTGACGAGCGTGAGATCATTCTGGAGGCCGCAACGCCAAATGTGAATACAAACCATCTCCCGAATCATGGTACCGACTATATCCATATGATAGAGCGAGAGGAATAATGGGTTGTATGCCGACTATTGGCCCAATAGGGTCTCGAAAGCCTAGAGTGCACGGTCGTCTCCCTCACACTGCAAAAAAATCCTATTTTTAAGATAATAATCCCAGCTCCAAAGAAACCATATGTGGTCCAGGTGCCACAAATGGTTATCCTGCCTCCAAGGAAAGAGCTCGCGGTTGTGGCCCAAGGTATGACAAGATTAGGGAGATGTTACATTCCCGAAAAATTGGCGCAAAGAGCACCCTGCAAAGAAACAAATCAGAGAAGGCCCATCATTGATGGGAAAAGCCGAGGACTTTTGGCGCAGGATGCAGCCAAAATATTACACTATTATGGAACACTTACAGAAAACATCAGCTAGAATATCGGTGATGTCACTGCTCTTGAGCTCTACGCATCATCGTCAAGCTCTAATGAAGGTGCTAGATGAAGTCCATGTCCCATCAGGGACAAGTAGTGAAACATTGGCCAATATAGTAGGCCCCATCATCGGAACACATCATATTTCATTCACTATTGATGAATTGCCAAGAGAAGGAACGACTCATAACAAGGCAATTTACATCACCATCAAATGCAGGGGCAAGGTTATCTCCCGAGTACTTGTCGATAATAGGGTCGGGCTTAATATATGCCCCGAATCCACATTGAAGCAATTGGGATACGACATTAGAAAGATACGCTAGAGTCGTACCAATGTAAGAGCTTTTGATGGGGCACAACGTGTCCTCGCAAGTGAAGTGGACCTCAATATACAAATAGGGCCCACTGAGTTCACCACAGATTCTGCACCAAGTTTGTCATATAGTCAAGCAAATCTGTAACTGGGAGCTCTCTTGCGTGCCTGGTTGCCAAATTTATTGATTCTATGATGTTTGATGTCATTGTTGTTGTTTTGTTGGCTGTGCAATGTGCACAAGACCATTTGTAGTATCCAACTTCTTGCAAGTAGGGTTTTACTCGGAGATCAATTGCATCTAACTCTTTCAGAAGGTTGTTGAACTCTTGAATTGTGTATGCTCTTGATAATGCAAAGTAAATGTCTTTAATCAGTTTTTTCACCTTTTTGAAGTTCCCTTTGACGTTATTCCACAAGTGCCACACACAGACACAATGAGGGACTGCTGGATAAATAGTTGCAACCATTTTTGCTATGATGTTGTGTCAATCTAATACATTACACATTCCATGCATATCCCCATACACCTCTTTGAAACGTGTGAAGAAATACTCCCAAGAAGCATCATTCTCCAAATCAATAATTTCATACGCAAGCGGTAAAATTTATCTTGTATGAATAGATATAGTAATGTCACAATGAGAGATAAAAAATGAATTCATGAAAATAATATTTCTTAGTAAGGAATTGTAGCAGTCCCAAAATGATACCCATGAAGTATATTTTTATTCCATGCGGGTATCACGGATCAGTTGAGGTGCTTTTATGCATTGCAGGCAATGCATGAGGTATACTTATCTTCTGCATCTTGTGTGACAATTGTGAGCATGGTCCCTCTGTATGTTGTCTTTAGGAATGTACCATCGACTACTACTATAGGTTTGCAGTACTTTCAACCTTGGATTGATTCATTTAGTGCTGCAAAAATATACAAGAAAGAGTCATCTTGTTCAGTATCTAGTCTTGTAACTGCCCCTGGGTTTGCATACTACAATATGTACATATATGTTGGTTATTATTTGTACGAATCTTTTGGGTTTCCTCTGCAAATTTTAATGGCCCTTTCCTTTGCACGACATGCTTACATGTAGGACAAGTTGATACCATATGCATTTTTGACATCTCGCTGGATATTTGATGTTGTGTATATTATTTTTGGATCAACAAGTTTTTTTTGTATGATACTATTAACAAACATAATGGTGGAATTTCTTTGTGAGCAATTTCTGTCATTCTTTTGGCAGTTGTGGACGTCATTGAAAAATGTCACTTGAAACATGTTTGACTTTCGTACACTTCCTGATTTAAGACTTCACATGCATCATTCTTTGACACAAGCAACATAATACATGCATTTAATGGTTGAAGCATGAGAATATTTTTAGAGCAAAATAGGGGGCGTGCACATGGGTGAATGACTGAAGCAGTTCTTAATGATAACATATTAGTATATAGATATATAATTATGGTATCATGTTGGTCTAAGGGAGTGTCTCGTTGATGGACTGCACTTAGTCTTTCATGATATCATCTCAGTATATGGATATACCAAGATGGTATCATGTGTGGACTGAGGGAGTTTATCATTGAGTTGCAATTTGTGCAACAAGCTCATTGAAATTGCAGCTAATTTTTATGAGAATTGCGTCAACATCATAATCGACGTATTTTTATTCGCGTCCCAGCTACCATTGTGTTGCACCAAAATTGTAATCTCATCCATTAAAAACGTGTCAAATTACAGATCTGTAAATCAAGTTGAAGAGTATACAAATTTTGAGTTTGAGAACTGGGCGAAAAGTACTTTTGAAATCGTAAAATCAAATTCAGAACTGGGGATTCGAACTCAATTTGAATCATATTTCTGAAATTGTTGAAGTTGCTCTGCTTTTTGAACTGAAAATTCGAACTCAATTATGAATCGTACTTTTGAATTTGTTAAAGATACTCTATTTTTTAACTGAAAATTCGAACTCAGTTTTGAATCGTACTTTTGAATTTGTTGAAGATGATCTGTTAATGAACTGGAAATTCGAATTCAATTTGAATCGTACTTTTGATTTTTGTCGAAGACGCTCTGTTTTTTAACTTGAAATTCGAACTCAATTTTTGAATCATAATTTTGAACTGATTCTATGACTCTGTTTTGCGGTGAAGGATTGGGGGTTCTGTTTTGATTCACATTGTTGGGCTGAAGCAGTTGAACGATGGGTATATAGGTTGGGGGTATAGCGCTTAATTAGTTTAGGGGGTATGAAAAGTAAGAGGGGTAGAGGCGCGTAATTAGTTTGGTTTATTGGGTAAAAGTGATGTTTTCCCTAAATAACTTGGGTTGGGCTGGGCAGAAGCGAAAATAGATTGGGATGGGATAAGCTCGCGTAAATAGTTTGGGTTTGGGCGGATAGTTTGTGTACTATTCCTTTTTTTTAAAGTCTATTCCAAAAAGAATTACATCTGTAGAAATAATATAAATATAAACTTTCCATTTAACATTAATAAGATAATTTATAACCACACAAAATGCATATAGCTTATTCTAAATTACAAGTTTCAAAATTATATTTCTCTTTTCTAAAACTATGTATCGAGTCAAAGTGCCATATAAATTAGAATGAAGGAGTAATTATTTTTGGTTTCCTATCTAGTATTCGTTTGGGATCCGGGTAATTCAAATTTGCACCTAAAAATTCCACTTTAGGGGTAAAACTGCATTTATCAAATGTGATTTCATTCTCGTGACTTGAGCTCAAAAGCTATGGTTAAACCGCTAAAGACGATAGTCCATAGTTTTTTTATTAGTTATTGTACTTGTCTATGGAGACAGAATTTGAAAGGATTTTAACAATTAATTTTTTATAACAATATAGGTAAATTATAGGAAAAATTGTCAAATTTGTCTCTCTACTATGAGAAAAGGATCAAATTTATCTATGTTATATCTACAAAGGTAAAAACAGGCATGTCGTTGCCCAAATGGTTTAAATATATCATTGATCCGTTAGGGTTGTCTAAGGTGGACTTTTTATACAACATGTGCACACTAACATTTTGATGAGGTAGACGTCATGTGGCATTTTATCTCAATGCCCCAACCCATTTTATCTCCTCCCCTCCATTTGTTCTTCCACCGCTAGCACTTCCTCACCCTACACCATCATTACCGCTTCCAAAATATTAACAAATTTAGGCATAACAATGATGATCGCCCGCTAAGTTTAGTTGCCAAAAATACTAAACACACTACAATTAACATGCTAGTCAAATTGAATAATAGTAGGGCTGGCCAGTGGGCCGGGACGGCCCTACCCCGACCCGACCCCGTCCCGAGCCCGCCCCGGTCCCGCCCCGACCCCGCCATAAAAAAAAATAACGGGGGCGGGACTCGAACTCGGGACGGGACGATGTCTCGTCCCGCGAGACCCGAGCCAGCCCCAGGCCCGCCCGACCCGCCCCGACCCCGTCCCGAGCCCGACCCCGCCCTTTCCCCCCTTTGCAAAAATGGTCGTTGCACCAACGACCATTTTAGATTATAGTCGTTGGCCAACGACCATTTTAGCCCCCCCCCCCCAAACCCCCTACCCCTTAATATTTATTTTTAACTCATAAGTTATTATATTTACACTTTAACCCAATTTTCCAACTATAAATAACTCATTTTCTCTTTATCTTTCTCACAAATCTTCCTACAATCTCTCTAATTTCTCAATATATCTCTCTACAAGTCTACATTGTTTGCTAAATATTCAATTTTATTTATTCATTTGGGAATTGGGAGTGAAGTTGGCAACTAGCTTGAGGATCTTCCGTCGAGCAAAGTTTCAATTTTCAACCTCTCGATTACACGTCGACGTTACGTCGGCGTTTGGTACATTCGTTCCTTCATTAAATTATTATTGTCTGTTTATTTTATTTAGATCACTTAATTTTATTGTCTTTAATTATTTATTATCATAATTAAAATGGAAGGATTAAAAGGTATGTTTAAGGGTAAGGGTAAGGGTGCTTCTTCTAGTAGGGCAACCAGGGCAAGGAGTACTTCTTCTAGTCATCTTATTCCTACACAGGATGATTTTGTTGATACTCAACATTTTCCTACAATACCATTAGATTTAGACCAGAGCTATTTTACGAAACTCAAGAAGACTTTAATTTAGGCGATGATCTAGATGATATACCCACTAATGTTGATGACAACACACCCACTAGTGCACCTTCAACCTGAAATACCTCATATTCCCCTAGTATGAGGCGAGGTCCAAAGAAACGACCATTAAAATCAGATGCATGGACATTTTTTGATAGGGACGTAGAGAATCAAGTAGCCATATGTAAAATTTGTAAAAATGTTTTAAAATTTAAAATTGGAAAAGGTCACGGTGGGACGGTGGGTTTAATTAGACACGTAGTAAGTGCTCATCCAGCTAGGTATGCCCAATACCAGGCTTCAAAACCGGGTGCGCAAACGCCCATTCCATCGGGACAAGATTCACATACTGATACTGTCCCGGATCAAGTACAGGGTCAAATTAACCCTATGACGGGGGAAATTGTAGGCTCTAAATACAATAAACATAGAGATAGGGAAGCAATATCAAAATAGTTGATGTGGAGGGTTTGCCTTTTTCATTTCCTTCATCTCCCGATTTTATTCATTACATTAGAGATATATATAATCCTGCTTTTAACGGTTTTCCTAGATCAACTGTTAAGAGAGATGTATTTAAATTCGCGCATGAATATCAACAATATTTACGTTTTTCATTATATCATTTTAATGGCAAAGTATCTATCACGTCTGATATAGGTCGTAGTACTAACGGCCATGATTATTTAACTGTAACTTGTCACTGGATAGATTATAAATGGTCTATGCAAAAACGTATTTTAGCGTATAGATATAGATGATAGGCACACTGGTACTTTTATTGCAGAAAATATTTATCAAGTGTGCGATTATTACGAAATTACCGATAAAATTATGACTATTACATTAGATAACGCTTCTAATAACAATTACGCAATTACAATTTTAAAAAATAGTTTAACTCCATCTTTTTCAGACCATTTTCATATAAAATGTGCGTGTCATATATATAACTTAATTGTAAAGGATGGTCTATCACTTTTTGAAGACATTCTTAGTAAAATACAATTTGCTATAAACTCTATTTTTAAAAGTAATAAAGTACAACGTAGAAAAGAATATAAAAAAATTTGTCATGATTGTGGACTACCTTTTAGAAAATTTCACAAGAAGTATCCACTAAGTGGAATTCTTTATACGAGCAACTATTTGTTGCTTATGACTATAAATTACCTATAACTTTATTTTTTAACTCTCATAATAAAAAGCCAGCTGATATGATTTTAGATAGTGATTGGAAAAAAATTTCCGAACTTATTGTATTTTTAGAGAAATTTTTTCAAGCAACAAAAGAATTTTTCGGTATATATTATCCTACTATTTCAACTATGTTATTTTATATAACTCTAATATTTTTATTACTTAGTGAATATATGGAAAAACCAAACTTATAAAGGCGCTATTAAAAAAATGTTTCTCAAAATAAAAAAATATTTTATTCCTATTCTCTCTATTTATATTATTGGTTCTGTATTAAATCCTACTATTAAAATAGACGGTACTAAATCACTAATTGAAACTATTTACGATTGTATAGAAGTACTACCACCTCCAAGTCCCAAAAATCTAAATCACCCACCACCTATTGAACAAACTAAAGAAGAAGTGTTGTCTAGCATAGAACACCAATGCAAAAATATATATAGATTTTATCAACAAGAAAATGCTAGTAACTTACCAGCTTTCATACCATCTTCTTCATCTTCAACACAACCTCACAAAAGACATGTTGTTTCTGCGGCTAGTATTAAAAGCCTCAGAAATAGAATGTGCGGTCGTACCTCTACTACTAACCAAATTAGCGAGTTGGATATTTTTGTTTTGCAGGGTTCTGTACCGTATCAAGAAGTTATCAATGAAGATGGACATGAAGACTTGCTTTGAAATCTTTGGAGGGAATGAGAAGACCTTTCCGACACTTTCATTGATGGCTCGAGATGTTTTGAACATTCAAGCGTCGTCAACTGCGTTTGAAAGCGCTTTTTCTGCAGGCAGATATCAAATAGGAGACCACAGACACTCATTAGCCAGAAACAGCTTGGAAATTGCAGTATTATTCAAAGATTGAATACGAGCGGAGCGGAGAAGGTGCGGTCAACCGGAGATCAACGAAGAAGATGATGAAAACTACAAAGAAATCTTAACTGAAGGTAGTGGAAGCGACGTGGATCAATTTGACTAACAAATACCAATTCCAACCGAAGAACCACATGAAATCATCAAGCAATTAGAACATGTTTTTTTGAGAATGTAATTTTTTTAATTGTAATTTTATTATGTAATTTGCAACTTTTGGACAACACCACAAAGTTGCAATTTAGATTTTAGACAATTGTATTTGTATTACAAAAAAATCATGTCTATTAAATAATATAAGAGGCACAAAAACAGCTTTGGGATATTTTTATTACACTATCTTGTTTTGTTTATTGAGTTTTTTTATACATATGTTATTTTAAAAAAAAAAAAGGAAAACCCGCCGTATCCCGACCTGAGCCCGACCCCGACCCGAGCCCGCCCCGCCCCGACCCGATACCGACGGGATCGGGATCGGGACGGGACTTGCTCCAGTCCCGCCAGAGCCCGCCAGACCCGACCCCGCCCCTTCTCCCGTCCCGCCCCGACCCCGACCCCGCCAGACCCAAACCCGGCCCACTGGCCACTCTTAAATAATAGTAATGGTGTTGTTGACTCCATTAGCTTTGGTTACAGTAATATTAGGCGCGATTTGAGTAGTTGGACTAGTAAGCAAAACAAAGGATAAACGCGTGGGAATTTAGTGTCGCTCTAATATCATAAAGAGAATAGAAGATGGGGAAATAATGTATTATTATTATTATTGATCGTATGACAGGGTATATAAAAGAATCTGTACAATATTTATATCAACAAAGATAAAATTGAAAAAACATAATGACTATCGAAAACATAGCCTAAATAGGAGAAAGTTGGGACAAATTCCTAAAGATTAGGAACTACAAAAAAAATAGAAATTTGCAGCAGTAAGATATCTTAAGTCATTAGGTAGGGCGGATCTAGGATAAATCTGTAACAGTAAGGTTAAGGTATCTTCAGTCATTAGGCAGAGACGGATCTAGGGTACCAGGTGCGGGTTCCCGAAAAACCAGTAACTTTTGCACATGTACTTATATTGAGAAATTTATTAAATATATAAGAAATATTTGTTGACAACCCTATAACAAAGCAGTCTCTTGGTCCAGCGGCAGTAATGGAATCCGCTCAAGTTAATCGGGCCTTTAGTGGGGCTCAATTCCCCTTGGGCACATATAAAGAAGTTTTCATTTTTAATTTACAATTTTTGGAAACTGTTATTATGACCGTACGTGCCGAAATTTTTTTAATGTGATTTACTAAGTTGCAAACATTTAGTGAACCTCTAATCCTCTTTGGAACCATGATGGTCGAACAGCCTCTGATGCTCATGTTTCTCTAGGAGTTCTTCAACTGTGTGTGTTCAGGACAGCAACGATCTAGAAAATGAACTCTGTCCCCTTGATCCTGTATATGCTAAGCTTCAATAAATTTTTAATGCGTTTAAGCAGAGAAGGAAGTGGGTAATGCAGCTGGTGAAGGAAGTTCAAGCCAATTGTGTCATTTTAACTTTTCCAACTTGAAAAGGTCTCCGGGCAACAGTATGCATTAGCGTTAGCTTCTGGAGAATGCAAGGAGAGGTTGGGGGATATTTTAGTCCAAATTTTTTTCATTAAACTTAAAAAGGTCAATTTCACACAGATTCCTTAAGCGGGGACAACTTAAAAAGCAATGCCGAACTATCCTATTTGTGCAAATCTCCTTTAGCACCCACCCTGTTTGCCCCTCCCTATTTTTCTAGCACAACAGGATGAAATTCTAGCTGGCATTCCCTGTGAAATATGACACAACTCGGGAATTGCTTCCTCAATTTGAGCTAGACCAGTTAATACTGTTAAATCCTATTTTATTTGAATAGGAGTACTTATAAATCTTAAGAACTTTACAATTCTAATGAAGAGCCCACGTACTCAATAAACTGAAGGTGTGACACCGGAAACAATCACTTCAACAATTCAGATTCACTTGTAAACATAAGCCTATGTCAGTACACTCAAATTAGGAAAAAAGGAATTTAAGGAAAAAGCATATGGTCGATGTCAATATCAACGTTATGCTACTACAAGTTAAGACTACATGCTCAATGAAGCTAACCTCTCACTCTTCAGTTGGGGATGCCCTGGAAGCCAAGCCCTTGATAATATGCCGACACTGAAACCTGACAAGTCATTGAAGCTAATACCATTAAGAATAGCACATGTAGACCCTGCCAGTGTAACAATACAGTACCCTATTCTCCGCAATGCCCTTTGTCTCAACATTATATTTTGCCTTAAATAAAAACAACATAACATGGAAAAACAACTACGCAAATAAAAATCCATTGCAGCTGCTGTCCTGATCTAACTGATAAATACATGGACACTTTTAAGGGTCCCTGGTAGTTCGAAAACGTCAATTTGAGAAAAAACTTATATAGGAATCAGGAAACAAAAAAAGGAACGATTAATTCCATCTACTGGAAAACTTATATAGGAATCAGGAAACAAAAAAAGGAACGATTAATTCCATCTACTGGTTTTAACTAGGAATGCCAGACAGCTTATAACATTTGGTCACAAATTAATCCAAACCAAAACCATAAAGACGGCACCAGAACGCATCATTAGTCAATAGATTATCTCAGGAGGAGGAATATTTAATGCTGATTCAGAAAAAAATTGCTACAGCTGTAGCCTACCCAATGGCACTCCTAACAGGACATCAGTTTATAGCAAAAAACTTATCACATCTCTAAGACCTTATGTACTATGCGAATGAAATCTTTAGCTTGGTCGAGACTAATCAAAGCCTCCCTCTGTGTCTCTCTTAGGCTTTTAGACAGGATGTTTTAACCACTCCATACCATGTCATTAACTAGCCAGAGGGAAAAGGTAATGTCATCTCAGTGATGCAGGTAAAAAGAAGTTATAATGTTAAACATAGTAATCACCAACTTGAAGGTTCACAAATCAAATAGTGCTCAACTTAATAAATAAGTGCATTTCTTTTCTCATACCATCTCATCTTATGTCTGTGAACGGAAGTAATGTCCCAGGATGCCAAAACTTGGAAAGAAACACATTATGAGAACAAATAAAGTATTTATGTTGAAAGCTAAAGATTGAAAGCATTATTAGATTCTAAGTAGACAATTTTACTGCCTTTTCAGTTAGAACCACGATAAGAGCCATCATAAGTTCTTTGATTTACTAGATTTCAATACCAATGAGGCAATGACAATCTGTGCAGCAAACAGTGAAACTGAAATCTTAGTGCTGAGGGTTGAGAAAACTCTTTCCCCAATTATCAAAGCATAAATCATATTGAACAAAAGGTTGAATTTACTTTTCCTTTTGTAGGCAGATTTCTCTTTAGCAATGTCAATGGCAAGAATAGACTAAGAAAAGATTTATCATCATAGTCAACAGAAAAGAAGGATAAAAGATAGAGTTATCATATCCTCAAAATAGGAAGTACCAGATAACATCATCGACATTAGAACTATCCGATGCAATTGCTTTCGCTGTGTGAGTATCATCAGCACACGCTTCTCTTTCAAGATTTTTGGTTCTACAACTAAACCGCACTTTGAAAGGCACTATCTGCACCATAACACGCAAATTGCTTGTGAGGCGGAACATTTATAGAAGTAAGATTAATATTGTGATGCTCACAATTATAAGGCTCTGGAGAGTGACGTTAGAAATCATGATGGACTCTCAAAGGATGATTATTATTTATTAAGAGTTACTAGGAACTTCAAGGTCTTACATCTGACTTACATCAGATCTTGGTCCAGCTACTGATTCAAATTTTGCGAGATGCATACAAACAAGATTTCAGTAAGGAAGAGAAGGGTGTAAAACCAATCAACCAGCATTTTCATTGCTAGGCAAAGAAAGTTATGAAAAGAAGGGGAGATATGGGAGGGAGCCTCTACGTAAAGCATCAGATTAGGAAAGATTTCATTCTCATCATATCGATATATACAGAAGCTTGATGACCATAAATAAGTGACTAGCACAGCTGAACCAGCTAATAATGATAAACATTTTTATTGCCATAAAGAATGCTTGCCAGGAGAATATGCATCCAAAGAACCGCATTATGATAATTTAGAATCATAGGGACAACCTATGGGAATTTACCTTTTTGCTGTACCTAAAATCCCTCTTTGGAAGAAAATGCCGATGCAAGTTAATTGACGAAGGAGCTTGAACGAAGAGGAACAACTTGGTAGGACCTAAAAGGATACAAGAATCAGCAATGAATGCCCAGAAATTATATCTTTTATGTATATAGATCTAATGGATAGTAATTGCCAATAGATTACCACCAGAGGAGCTAGATCCTGCACCCTTTGAAACTAAGACCCGAATGGCCTGTGTAAAAACAGAAACCCAAAGTTCATGCACACGTATTTACAGATATATTTATATAGAAATGTGAGATGTAGCATAAATAAACAAAAGAAGAAACCTTCTTTGAAAGTGTTTCCACAACTCGATTCCTAGTAAAATCTCCTCCAGAGGCTTCCGTTTCATGCGAAAAGTTGAGTTCATACACATGTAGAGGGCGCAAAGGACTGGGCCCAAGAATCAGAACAACCCTTTGAATAGCAGGAAATTCCATGATCATTAATTGAAGAGCAATCTTGAGACTGGATATAGTGTTCATTAACTTCTCCAGTCTCCTTATTCCCATCCTCACCTCCCTCTTCCTGGAAGCATGCTTTCTACGTAAAGAGCACGTTTCCGCTTGTACAATTGCTGTTTCCTAGACGAAAGTCAGAACTAGGTCATAGTGCAAAGACTAAGGAGATATGAGTACTGCAACTTCAAAAGCAGCAATGTCTCTTTCCTTAAGACTAAATTCACTTCTACCAATTATTATTGGAGTTTTAGCCGAGTTCTGTAGAAAATGCTCTACGATACAATGTAACCTGAAACCTAATTACATTATACACAAACAGAATTAGAGCTCTAACTATTCACTGAGAAAAGAAAAGTATCTAACCAACAAAAAATATTTACAATATTTCTTGATTAAGGATGATGTAGAATTTCAGAAAGCCAGAGCATTCCGTATATGTACCTTACAACTTTCATAGCTAGCCACATTATATAAAAATCAAAACTGGCTAATTCATAAACCAAAAACCTATGTCCGTCTATAATACACATACATATCTTTAGTATCAGACATCATATTTGTTCATAACATACTTCAAACTTAAAATAAGCAGTTAAGGTTGGTTCTGCTTTACCAAAAGAAGATATAAGTTAATTTTGTTTTTGATTTAGTACATCACCTTTCCATAAATTTAATATCAAATTTTGAATATCAAAATCCCACTCCATAGAAAGTAAGGAAGCATACTTTAGATAAATGAGCCATATCAAAATATAAGATCTCCAACATACTTCCCCAAAGTCAAAGTGCCCCATTACAGTAGCAGAAATGCTTGAGTAGACAAAGTGTTTGAATACAATCGCCAAAAGGCGTGTGACAGCTTAATTTGCCCATAAAATTCCGTCCACATGGCAGCTGACTCATTAAATTCGAGGTGTATTTTAATAAATAGTTGGTGATAGTTCAAGTAGGAAATGCAAACACCTAATTGTTCAGGTAAGAAAGTCAAAGTGATACTTCAGGTATATTTTTAACCATTATCTCTTAATTTATTTTAAATAATCCCTTTAATTATCCATCTGGAGCGCATTTGGCACCACGTTTAAACAAACAAAAAAAAAGTGTACACCATGCACCATCAGATACTAGTCGAGGTATGTTTTGATAAATAGTTGGTGATATTTCATGTAGGAAACGCAAACAACTAATAGTTCACTTAGAAAACTCTGCAAAAAATAATAATTGAGGTGTGTTTTTTTACCATTATTTCTACTTTAAAGTAAATTAGCCATATAAAATGATAATATCTCCAACACATGTTGACTCACCAATTCCGCAAATTCGGTGTTCAAATCATCAAATTCAAGAGTGAGATCCTGCAGTACGCTACGCAATCAAACAAACAAACAACAAAGAGGATTAATTAGAGAAGCAAAACAACAAATAATATGAACAAATCAAATTAGTAAACACTAAAAGCGACAAGTTTTATACTTACGAAGGGATTTGCTGGTGCATAAAGAGGACGAAACCTAAAATATCAGTGACAAGATGGAATTTGATAGAGGTATCGAGAGTATCTGAGAGTGTTTCAATGACGGTGAAACCTGTTTCACCTTCTCCTTCCTCTTCCATCAATGCTTCCTGATTTGTGTATTGCAAAATTCAAATTAGCATTTTAGCGCGATGGTTCCAGTTTTGGCTCTGATTTTCCAATCTATGTTTACCATTTTCCTTTCTTGTGTTATTTATTGTTTTGTTTTCCTCAGGGAAGAAAAAGGTTGGACAAAAAAAAAGTCATGGAAAGTCGGGACACTTAGGGGTCGTTTAGTTTGAAGACACGTTAATGATCGGATTAGTTATACTGTAATTAATTATATTGAGATTAGTAATCTTGATATTATTTCTTATGGATTGTTTAATTTGTTGTATTAAAAGTATTATGCATTACAAAAACTTTTAAGAAAAAGTTTATTTACAAAAATATGTTCCACCTTATTTAGTAGAAAACGTATCTGTATACAAAGAAGAAAGCAGATTCCCTCGTGTTTGTCTTGGTTGTGGTTCTGTAGGCCCATAATACCCGTGGCAGTTCTTTCAACCACTTGCCTTTAGACTTTTTCAACCTCTTCTTGATGCTTTGGACGATAGTCTTGTTAGTTAACTTTGCTTGTCCATTTTCACACGGGTGATACGACGACGAGGTGACCTTTTTGATGTTTAATCCCTTTAGGAACTCAAAGACCTTCTTTCCCATGAACTATCGGCCGTTATCACAAGCGATCTCTTTTGGAATTCCAAACTGACACACAATATGATCCCAAATGAAGTCTATGACTTGTCATTCGTGAATCTTTTTTATACGTTTTGGCTTCCACCCATTTTGAGAAATAATCAATTAAGATCAGTAGGAACCTCACGTCCCCCACAGCTTCCGGTAGCGGGCCTACGATATTCATTTCTCATTTCATAAATGGTCATGGAACCACTACTGAGTGGATGGGTTCATCTAGTTGATGTATTGTCGGAGAATGTTGCTGACATTTCTCGCATTTCCATACGTAAGCCTTCGCATCTTCTTTCATCTGAGTCCAGTAATAACCAACCGTCATAATCTTCTTTACTAATGAATTATACCCGGCGTGATTTTCACGGTTTCCCTCATGTATCTCCCGCATCACGCACTCACCTTTCTTGGCCCTAGGCATTTAGCTAAGGGCCCGAGGTAGGATCTTCTGTACAACTCCCCTTCATGTATGCAATACCTAGCCGCTTTGGTTCTCAACGCCCGAGCTTTCTTGCTATCTTCCAGGAGAGTCCATGTCTGTAGATAATTGATAATATCATTCTGCCAGTCCCAAGTAAGACTGACATAATTTACCTCGTGTAAGCCAGAGTACATGACAGAGCATATGAGATGGACTATGGACTTCGATTCTCCCTTAGTTGCCCCGGATGACAAGCTTAGGTTGGCTAAGGTGTCAGCTTCAAAGTTCATCTCTCGCGAGATTGCACCACTTTCCATTTTTGAAATCGAGCTAATAGAGTGGCGGTCTTACTTAAGTATTCATGCATTCGGGTGTCTTTGGCCTCGTACTTGCCCAATATTTGATTGACGATCAGCTGTGAGTCACTCTAGAGCTCGATATTTTTAGCTCCGAGTCCTCGAGCCAATTCCAAGCCTGTAATTATAGCCTCATACTCGACCTCATTGTTAGTAAAAAAAACACATTTAATGGCTTGACTGATTATGGCCCCCGAAGGGGCGACAAAGACAATCCATAGCCGGTGTCTTTCATGTTTGTGGCCCCGTCCATATATAGGACCTAATCCCCGAATATTGCTTAGGTTTCCCGAACTGCCTGCATGTGAACCTGAGACATTATACTTGAGCTATAATCGTCCACGAAGTCGATGAAGGCCTGAGACTTAATAGCGGTCCGAGGTCGGTAGGTGATATCGTACCCACAAATTTTGATCGACCAACTTGCCAGTCAACCCGAAAGTTCGGGTTTGTGCAATATATTCCTTAAAGGGAAAGTGGTGACCACACATATGGGGGCCATTGAAAATATGGCCTCAGTTTACAAGACGCGACTAACATGGCCAAAACCAGCTTCTTAAGGTGAGGGTATCAGTATTCGGCCTTTGTTAAGGCCTTGCTGGTATAATAAATAGGAGACTGCGTACCTTTTTCCTCCCGATTGAGCACAACACTTACATCGATTTCGAATACAGTGAGGTAAATCAACAGTAATTCCTCTTATTTGGCTTTGCAAGCAGGAGATGGTTAATAAGGTACTTATTTAGGTCCTTTAAGGCGTGTTGGCATTCCGGGGTCCACTGGAAGTCTTTCTTTTTCTTCAGCAGGCTAAAAAATTTATGACGTCGCTCAGATGACCTGGATATCAACCTCTCCAAGGCCATTATTCTCCCGGTAAATCGTTGCACTTCTTGAGCGCTGCTGAGTACCTCTAATATTTGCACTATGGCCTGAATGTGATCTGGGTTGGCTTGAATCCCCCCGTTGGACAACACAAAGCCTAGGAACTTTCCAGAGTCTACCCCGAAAGCACACCTTTCAGGATTTAACTTGAGGTTGTGCTCTTGGAGGATCTCGAACACTTCCTGCAAATATCTAACATGTTTCTCTATTTTCATGGACTTAACAATTATTTCACCTAAATAAATCTCCACATTTCGACCCAACTGATGGCGGAACATCCGCTGGGTCAGTTGGTAGATAGTAGTCCCTACATTTTTAAACCAAATGGCATGACATTATAATAATAAGTTCCATGCTCTATTATGAACGAAGTCTTTACCTGGTCCGATGGGTTTAGCTGTATCTAGCCAAACCACATGGATATGTCTAGGAAGCGGAGCAGCTCATGCCCAGCCACTGCGTCAATGACATAATCTAGGCAAGGCATATGGTACGAGCTTTTCAGGCAAGCTTTGTTTATGTCCTTTAAATCTAAAAACATTTGAAAGGTTTCACGCTTCTTTGGAAATACTACCACATTTTCTAGCCAGTTGGGGTATTTTACCTCTCGGACCGCTCCAGCCTGGATGAGCTGGGCTACTTCCTCTTTGGCAAATTGGCTTCGTTCAGCCGACACCGGACGTCTTTTTTGTTTAATGGGCTGATAGTCCAGGTCAATGTTCATCTTGTGGAGGGCCAATTCCGGGGGCACACCTGTGATATCTAATATCGACCCAGTGAAGCTACTAATATTGTTATTCAGAAACATAATAAAAAATTTCCTGAACTCAGGGATTAAGCTCGAGCCCAAGTATACCTACTCCCCGAGCCTGTTTAGTCGACAAAAGGTAAGCTCGAGATCTTCCGCTTCGAACCTTCCCACATTTGAATCTTCTGTTGCCATGAACCCCTGTGGAATTCGGTCCGCCGGATCCTCAGGGCAGAGGGCTCCTGTTGGTTCTTATTTTTGCTCGACCCTGGAGTTGATCTGGAGTCGAACGCCTATGATTGCTAGTTGTCAATTCTGATTGAGTCATTCGGCATGTCTAATAGGATGATTTTTGCTGGGTCGATTTCAACATCTCTCAACACCACAACCACTCCCCAGGGCGTCGGGGATTTCATAACCCGATGGAAGGTAAATAGAACTGCCCTCATAGCCTGCAACCATGGCCTCCCAATTACCAGATTGTAAGCCATTCCTCCTTATAGGACATAAGACAAAGATTTCATCGGCACTCCCTACACATGCGTTTCCAGCTCAATCTGCCCCCGGGTCATTTCGCTAGACAAGTTGAAACCGATCAATACTTGTACTACATGAATTATTTGCCTGGTAAGCTGCATCTCCTTGATTACGTGGAGTTGTAAAATATTCACGGCGCTACCTGGATCAAAAAGTGCACGCTTAATGTTAAATTAAAATATTTGAATATAAATTACCAGAGCATCGGCGTACGAATTCCCGATGCTTTCTCGTTCCACTATGTTGAAGACGATAGGGTCATCAGGTTCGTCTCTCATCTTTTTTCTAGACGAAGGTGGACCCTCGCGCTATTGCGTCTGAGACACTGCTCCTACCATTGTTCCTTCGTCGATCATGTTGACCACTCTCAGTAGGCCTGCTACCTGTTGACACCTAATTTTTGCCTTATAAAAATTTATTTAATTAGTCAGACTTCTTTAATTTCAAATGGAGTGAAATATGCACTTTTCAGAGTTAAAAGGACTTTGCAAAATTACTTCGGTGATATTTTGCCATTTCATTTGGTAAAATATCATCAAGTATATCATTATAGATCATCCACATATTTTTCGCATGAATTATATTTTTTAAGCATATTTATCGAAATGTAAAGTCAAAATAGTGAAAACAATTACTTAATCAGTTGTTTAAACTGAATAGTGGTTAATTGACAAATATTTCACTCCATTTAATCAAGAAGTTTAATTAATTAAATAGATAATTAATTTCATCTCAATTTTACTTCAATTTAGCTAAATGTTAAAGGTTGGTTTGATTTCCTAAAAAAATTAAATTTCAAATTTGAAGCAATTTGATTATTTCATTAATGTGTTGGCTACAATTGAAATGAAATAGGCTACATTTTAAATTCAGTCAAGCCATTAGGCCAGCCTTTTTTCAAACCAAATAGCCCAATTCGTCGGCCCAAACGAACAGCAACCCAGCCCAAAACAGGCACTAAACGCCCAAATCCCCCCAAGCCCTTCATTTTCGCCCAAAACGCAAACGAAACCCTAAATTCTCTATGCCGCCTTCGATCCCAGCCAATACCCAGCTGTCTTCCTCCCCCTTTTGGCGAAGACTCTAACGCGTTTCACCTTCGCAGACCTTGCCTGGCCATTTCGGGCAAAGCCATTAATGGCTGCTTGTCCCATTCTCCTTTCAAATCCGGACTCAACAACAACATACCCAGTGAAATTTCACAACGTGGGTCTGGGGTCTGAGGAGGGTAGAGTATACGCAGACCAAGGTAGAAGGTCAATTTCAAATCCGGACTCGAAATGAATAATTTGAAATCCGAAAAATTGACATTTGTCCCACATCGGTTGAACCCTTGAAATTGGGACTTTTGGGGTTCTATCCTCTTCATTCAAACCAAGGTTTTTTAACCCCCAAGTTCTGAACTTTGAATTCTTGGCTTAAAAATAAGTTTTCCCTCACTTAAGCCGAGTTCTCGAAGCATCGGAATAAGTTTAAATATTTTCCCTTTTCTTGTCGATAATAGTTGTTGTCGTTGGTGAAAGAAAGGCGATCGACTCAACTCTCGTCGTCCCCGTTGACAAAAGGTAGTTCTCAAAATCCCTCCTTTTTGATTATTTCAATTCTGCCGTAATGTAGCATTATGTGTTTCTTATGTGTTGTGTTTAATGTGTTTCAGATTAGGTTAGATCTAATTATGTGTAACAATTTGATAGTTTTGAGACCGTTTAAATCTTAAAGATTAGCTATACCCTAGGTTTTGTTTAATGCTACTTTAGTTAACTATCAATGTCGACTTAGGTTTTTCAGTTTCTTTCCTGTATGATTAATTCGGTACCCATGAGGAACATGATCTACTAACCAGGATACGAAAACTATGTGTAGCTATTAAGTGTCCTTAGCCTCAGTCTAATTGATTTAAGTCTGTGTAAAGAGGCTGTAAGTTTAAATTTCATGTCTGTTACAATTGAAATCTTTAAGAATAGCCAATGACATATGATCCTATTATAGTTCATGATAGTTTCTTTTATGTGGTTCCTAGCCTAAGTCAAAACATGAATAGACTTACCAAGGCTGTGTGAATAAGACGTGAGGTTGTTTTAAGGTTCAACAATCATGAAGATTTCCCTTTAAATGAGCTTAATTATCTAACAACCTTGATATGCCATCATTTAGTCCAAATTTATTTAGTAGAATCCTGTAATTGGTCCTTGCTTGCTGTTTGGGACAAGTGTTATTTCAGAACTTTATTGTACTGATTATGTTTAGGTTGCCAATAACTTTATTTAGAACATGTGTTGCTCCAAGAATGTGGGTGCTATGTCTTTTGCAATCTCTAGTTTCTCCCTGTTAAGCATGAGATACAACACCTCTCATTCTTTAAGAAACAGTTTGGCTTAAAGTATAAAAAATGAATGGGAGTCCAGTACTATTTAAAGGAAATTGAGAAGAATCTAGCTAGGAACAACGAGTGATCCTTTTTCTCTGTCTTTGTTTATTTGATCCTTATTTGTATGTTTTTTTCTAGAGAAGTCAGATTAAGAATCTTGAATAACAACTTAGAACTATCTAATATCAGCTAACTTTTTGTGATTTTGGGATAATTTAAATTACGCTTTTAATTCCGAGTTTGAAGGTAAAATGTGCTGGTGTTTTTTTAAAATGTTTTAAATGGATTCAGTTTAAGCATGATTGATAATTTGAGCTTTAGAGGCTGCTGGGAGTAATTTGATTATGTTAATCCTCTCTCTAAGGCCCTAGGATATCAATTTATTTCTTTAAGGTTTAAGTGGTATGTTAAAACTAGTTTGGAAGTCAATTGATTCCTTAAACCATCTAGTTTTTGTTTGGTGTTCGTATGTGTAGTAGCAGGAGAAGAATTAATTCATGATAATTGGTTTCAAATGTTGATTCCCTTCACTGTCATGCTTTGCTTCATTCCTTTTTTTCCTTTCATTTTAAATTTGTTCACTCTCTTTAATTTTTTTAAGTCTTAGCATCTTAAGTTGTACTAACAAGTAAATATGGATCATTGCATTTGTGTTTTCACTTTAATGAAGTCTCTAAAAAAGTATTGATATGCTTTAGATTCCAGTAGAGTGAGTTCGGCTAAAGTTTGATTCTTCCCTTTACATGTGTTATGAATCAAAGGTTCCTCCGTGTGTAATATTTTCCAGAAGAATAATAAAGTAGGCTAATCTGAATAAAGCGGAGGGAGTATATGGCTTTTTTCTTGTCCCGTAAAAATTGTCTAAAACCTAGTGTTCTACAAACTAAATCAAAACCAGAAACAAGTCAAAACATCGGCTTATTTTGGTTTTGGGAATCAAACTAAAATATTTTTCAGAAATGAAAAAGGACAAAAGCAAATTCAAATCCTTCAAAAAGTTAAACCCAGATTAATTCTCCACAAAACATTTTCCTAAAAGAATGAGTGTTTGAATTGATTTTTTAAAAGTGGCTTATAAACTAAAAAGCTAAAAGCCATAAGTTGGTCCTATCCAGTTTTTGGCTTTTGGCTTATTTTTGTACCTTTTTAGCCTAAAAAGAAATGCTTAAAAACACTTTTTATCTCACCCAAACACCTTTAAAAATAAAAATAAAATAAAAGCCAAAAAACATTTAAAATAAGCCAATCCAAATACCCTCTAAATAACTAGTAAAGCACAACTTTTTAGTAATATTGTGTTTAAAAACTAAACCAAAATAAGAATGGTTATTAATTTTAGGTGTCAAACTCGTTGAAAAGTTCTTTTTCGTTTTTATCCATAAACCATGAAACTTATCAATTTACTGAATGATTTTATTAATTTTAGAGTTGAGAACGGTGTCAAAACTCCTCGAAAAGTTCTGTTTCGTTTTTACCATGAACCAGGAAATTTATCAGTTTACTGAATGATTTTATTAAAGTAGTATTCCCTCCGTCTATTTTTATTTGTCACATATTGACTTGACACGCCTATTAAGAGCCAAAAATAGAATGATAGTTTTATTAAATCACCCCTAATTATTGCTAAATAACCTAATGATTGAAATAAATAAAACATACTTTAAACGTTATGCAACTACTAAAATTTCCTTGAACTTATCAACCCAATAATAAATGATAAGGGTAAAATAAATATGAAATGGTAAATTATCTCTTGATTTTCTAAAGTGGACAATTAAAATTGGACAACTATTTTTAGTATAATGAACAAATAAAACGGGACTGAGGGAGTATCTTATTTAACTAAAATTATACTTCCTCTGTTCCAAAATACTTGTTGCAAAATACTTATCTTTTTATTTAACCAAGATAAAATTAAATAGTTTTTTCCATTTTATCTTTGCATTAATTAAAAAGATTTAAGAGGTTCTATCATTGATAGAGTAATTATTGAGGAGCGATTACATAATAAATATATGTTAAGAGGATAAATAGTCAAAATGTCATCTTTACAAATGCTTTCTTAAGGGCGCGTAAATAAAAAAATGTGACAAATATTTTGAGACGGGGAGTATATATTTCACATTTAAATAAAATAGACAAAAATCTGTATAAGAATTTTTGTTTTTTCTTGCCAAAGTCTACCATATAAGGTTTATTTTTACTCCATAAATTTTTAATTCGTACAATTTCTTTTTCACTACTACTGCAATTCACAGTGTTCACTGTCTTCTTTTTGGTATTTAATCGGGAATTAGGTCTAGGATTTCGCCTTAATTCTTCGAGAGAAAGCAGTTGTGCGTGACCCACTTGTATTTTTGGGTTCAGGTGTGTTTGAGCTTCTGTAATTTTAGTTTTGGGTGAACTCCAGCAATCTAAAATGCTGAAATTATCATATGAATGAGTGAATTTGCCAATTCTATTCCGTAAAGGTAGCATTTAGTCTTGGGCTCTTGACCAAATCAAGTGGAATTGAGCACTTGGAACTACTCGCGACTCATAGTAGGAATACTTTACTTTCTTTTCTTCCCATAGTCTTCATGAAATTTCTCTGCATAAACAACGAAACATAGTAGTTCGATAATGTTGCTAAAATCACACAGTCGTGGAGTTGAAAGATGCTAATTAGCTACCCTTGTTATATTATCCTTTGCTTGTAGCTAGAAGCATAGAGCATAGTTACATGTCCGAGATGCTTGGAGAATTGTGAATACAAAGTTTATTAGGCACTCGCACAGACCCGTTTATGGAATAAACTTGCATCTATTTTGACAAAAAATGAAATTGAGAGGATAATCATTAGACTATACACAACCCGGAAGGGTGACTCAGTTGGTTGAGCATGAGACTTCCACAATGGAGGTCTCAGATTCGAAACCTCTTGCCTACGATAGTAGGGATTTGCTTTCTGGGTTGAGCTCGTCGCACAAGACTTGCCTAGTGTGGGTTATCTCTCCTGTGTGGTTTACAAACTATTGCACAAGAGCGGGGTAACCCTGTGCGCACCCGAAGGCTGCGGGTTCCCTTGTCATAAAAAATAATTCATTAGACTAGTACACGAATTTCATAGGAAAGTCGTGTCAATGTTTTAATAGATAAACATACATCTATATTCAGTTTTAGGCACAGATTAAAAAAAAAATTTAAACTAAGAAGAGAATCATTTCCATGCTCTCCTAGTGGAGTATTATTTCCCTATTTGGGAGGTTCTTTTTTTGGTGGGTGGGGGTGGGGGTGTAGCCTGCCATAAAGCCCATTTTTCTGGACAACATGCACGAGCTTTACCAGGATGATTTGGACTGAAAGAAAATATAAGTTAGTCAACAATCGTAAAGAACTACTGCTACTATTTAGATTCCATTGGTAGAACTGCTTCTCTACCAATGGGATGGACTTATCCTTCACCGAAAGAAAGCTTCAAGCACTTTTTTCAAACTGTAGATCTACCAAAAGTGTAAATGTGTTCCGTAACTTAGAGTAACAGCTTCTTATCTTAGCATTTATATACACGCCTTGTGGTTCTTAACTATCAAATGAGGTCACGAGATAAGTTGGCCTGCTGAATATAGCTCATTGTAGCTCCTACCCAAATTTAAAGAATGAGACCTAGGAGAATGACAGATTTTTCTCTTTCAAAATGATATAGGAAGGATTTTGACGAAGTACTTACATAATAAAGTACGCTGAGAATCCTATGACAGGTAATGCAGCTTCTACCAGTTGATAGACGATTTGCATTGAGATCTTTACTGAATGCTATTGCATTAGTCCTTCGTTCTTGAATTTTAGGTGTTATGATATGCTCCTAAATGTTTGAGACATTGTGTATCCAATTGTGTGGCAGGATACGGTCATAGTAAATGCTAAAACTGTAATATGTGTTATCTTTGTGTTTATATTTCTGTTTATGTTCATTATGTACACACTCTTTTCATGTTGCTATGACCTTGAAAAAGATCATCTTACAGGCTTTATCTACAATCAGCATGCATTTCTCCTAATAGCTCACATGACAATCATAGGATACCAGGCATTCTTAATTCATGATGAAGAAATTCTTAAAATGTCTCTAATACCTCACAAAGTAAGCACTGATCATGATGGGTGCTGATTTGAGCATTTTACTGTTATATATAATCGGGACAACCAAAAGGGCCAAGGTATAAAACCTGGGGTTTTAATGATTGTTTTCTTCTTTTTTTTTGTTCGGGTCATTTTACATCTCATAAAAACATTTAGGGCTGTATAACTTTTGCAATAGAGATGTTCTCTAGCGTGGTGATTACAACCTTGGAAATCTAATGAGGGTCTGACATCAATCTAATTTGCGAATATTAAAGAGAACTAAGTTCTTTTAAAAGTTGACTAAATCCAGCCATCAATAGGGATTTAAAATCCAGGCGATGGCAAAATCCAGCCATCAAAAGTTGAAAATCTATTGGTCGTTCAGTCGTTTCTGCTATCTGCTGGATTTTGCCTTGGCCTCCTTACTCCGCTGCCTCGTTTATGCTGTCTCCACCGGTATATCACCACTCTCGTCTCCTACTTCTGATATCTCAGTTATTTCAGTCACTTTTTAACTATTGTTTGTAATCCTTTACTGGTGTATTCTATATAGAAAGAATTAGTAATTATTAACTCGTTTTAAAAAAATTCTTCATATTACGCCGATTTTTGTGTATTTCTTGTTGATTCGCTTAAGTAAGCATCACAACTCACAAGTTATACACTGCTTCTGCTTCCATTTTGCTGACACACGCACACACGAGATACTAGTTAATACTTAAATTAACTTTCTAATTTATTGGGTATTATAAGAGCTTTAAATCTTAAAAGATATTTAAAGTTGAAATTCACATCTACTTTTAGAACTTAGAAAGAATTTAATTCGACATTTTATGTTTATTTTTTTATCCAAGAGTAGGGTCTGATAAGGAGGTCTTCTTGTTAGGATGTTTCTTCTAAATTTGCTTAGGTTTTCTATTTGGAAGTCAGTTTAAGATTTTTGCTTTACTGCTTATTGGTCTGTTCTTTATTCATATATTACCCTGAAAAGGGTAGGCTCAACCATCAGTATTTTCTTAAATATATGATGAAATATGTTGAGCCCTTATTTCAATTTTTATGGGCAGAGAAGCATAAAACCGGGGACAAATGCCTTATTTACTTTATCCACAAAAAGTAGCAGCCTAAACAGGGGAAAACTGCCTTATTTCATTAAATTATACGCAAAGCATACAGGTGATCGTTAACCTAATGCATTAATACTTTTGACGAACTTAAACTAAATGAACTGACCTTGTAACTGCTTTTCCCGGCGGATGATTTTTTTCCCCTCAACATAGCACAGATATATCCCTCAGGTTTTAGTTAGTGTTATGTATCTTTTTCCTCGTCTGCACTTATTAAGATCATTTACTAGGGCTGATTATTGCAATGACGAAAATTGATAATGGCATGTGGCGGCAGTACTGAAGCACTTCTGTATACATATTGAATAGTAGTTTGTATGTTTTTCGTGTGTCTGCTGAAGTCTTCAGAATAAAGAGTCATTAATTAAGTAAAGTGATTTTTGATTGTGTAAAAGGTCTTTGGAAATGTCAAGTTAAATTCTTATATTCACACTCTTAATAATTCATTTTCCTTTTAGGTCCTTGACTAACAACATATTTCAAACATACTGGGTCAGCTTCATTCTCAAGCAGCTTTAAAGGAATGGCTGCATCAGCAAAGACATCAGCTCTTGACAAGCCTAACCCAGCTGAAGAGTGGACAGTTGTATTGCCTCGCCGTGGAAAACAGAAAAGAAATTTTCATAAAGTTATCGTCCACGAATGGCAAAAACAAAAACAAGTGTGGACTCCAGAAGATGTTGAAACCAATCCAGAGAGAGAATCTAAATTAATGCAGAAGATACAAACCTGCATAAAGAAACTTGAGAGCTCTTCCTTCTGGTTGACATTTTTGGATCAGTTACAAACCCCTGAAATATTTGATTGGTTTCTAAAAGCTGCGGGCTCAGAAGGAAAGATGCAGATGGTAATATATGGAATTGGTAGCATAGAATCGCATGAGCCTCCTAGATTACAGCTTAGTCTTGCAATCTTAATGAAAAGAATGTTTAGTTGGATTGGGGAGGTAGAGGTATTTGATCCAGTTATCTCTCTTGCAGAATCTAGGGTACTGACAGCTCTTGGTTGTTGTGTCCTAACAGCCAATGAACAGGGTCGACGACAAGCTTTAAGACCTACAATGTTCTTCATGCCACACTGTGAAGCTGAACTGTATGACAATCTTCTAGACGCAAATTGGAGGCCTGATCTATTGAATAATATTATCCTGTTTGGAAACAGTTTTGAGGCATATGAGCAACACTTGTCAGTGTGCAAAAGCCTTACTCTTGCTGATTCTAGGAAGCATATCCTAGCAATTAGGCAGTTCGTGAAAGAGTTTGGAATTGATTCTTTTTCAGATGATTTTTTTCGAGCCATCCATGGTTCAAGTTGGCATTTCTTCAATATTGATCCTGATTTAGATCTATGTGGTGTTAAACCATGAACGCCTTCTCGTTTCTGGATCATATGAAACTTGAATATCAATTTTGTATTAAAATGTAGGAAAGTTTTCTTATTCACCTTTTGTTTCTGGAATTAAAGCTGGTCATCAAGCTCTCAACATTTTTATTTGTAATGTCTGTTGGCTGAGATGCTGCCTCATTGCTCCATGATTGTTTCGTCATGTCCATGCCTCTGAACATGCCTATATGACTCGTTGATGTGTCAAAATGAGGAATTTTCAAGATTTAATAAAGATTTTGGTGATGTTGTACATCCTATCTGCTTTACAACCCACTAACTGACTGTTTTCTGATGATTCTAAAGCAATCCCCGAATTTCAAACATGGAGGCGAGAGAGTTGATGTTCAGCGTTCTTTGACTTTGGGCATCTTTATGATTATCTGAATAAGAGGCGAGTGATTGTATATATTTAGCTTTTGCATCAAATGTGTAAATGCTGTCGTGATGAACTGAATGATATTTAGTTTTTGTTATCATGAATTGAATGATAACATTTTAGTTGTTTTAGAAAAATAAGTTCTAGGTTGCTCTACTTAATTAGATATGGCTGGGATCAGTTGTAGGTAGGATTTTATTATCTCAATTACATTCAAATTTTTATTTGACCATCTACTTCATATGGATCTGTGACCTACTGGTACTATTCTAGTACCTAGAGTTGTTATCTTAAATCTTGCTGGTCCTTGGCTTTTCTTCATATTTTGTAAGATTTCTCCATACTTTTTAGCTTTATTATATCGTTGTAAGACCTATATGATTGAAGAAAGGCACACTGAAAAAATAAATCAATGCAGATTTTGAGCTTGTTGTATGTGTTGTTTAATTTATCTTGAAAATCATGCCTTTAAGGGAATTGTTGTATCTTCACTCATTTCTTGTTAATATACTTGAAATCCAAGTAGAGTAAAGTTAGTGCTTTTATTCATATACCCTCTTCTATGAATTCCTTTTTCTTATGTGCCACACCATAAGGTTACTCTATAGGCCATCTGCCAATGAAATATGTATGCCATTTATTATTGGTGGATAGAGTAAATTTCGTTATATATTACGCCCCGGTTGCTGTGTTCTCCGAGATCGGAGACGAGTGTATTGAAGTGTGTGACCATCTGATCTAAAAGCTTAAGCTGTTAGATATAACACACTTTTAATATTATATATTCTCAACACGCCCCCTCACGTGCTGACCTGATTTTTTTTCATGGTCCAAGCACGTGGAAATTCTTTTTGAGAATGAGTGGCGGTGAGGTTCGATCCAAGGACCTTTGGCCTACTCTGATACCATATTGAAGTGTGTGACCATCTGATCTAAAAGCTTAAGCTGTTAGATATAACACACTTTTAATATTATATATTCTCAACAAAGTGCTTTGGCAAACAGATTGGATCTGGAGATAATGTACTGTTCTAAAATCTCATCTATTCACTGCAATTTCGTTCTTGGGCTCTTGATTTTAGTTTGAAAAGTGGATCCGGCAATGACATTGCTTTGCAGATACAGAGTGCCTAAAAATTAGACATAAGAGAAGGATTTCACTTAATAGCATTTCTAGGTTTGGTTACTTTTGGTCCAGATCTCTCATCTGTCATCTTTTAGTCCAGATCTCTCACTTAATAGTTGCTGTATTTCATTTTTAGTCCAGATCCTTCACCAGTCATCTTCAATTGTGCATTCCACCATCCTATATATTTCTACTACTCTTCACCTTTTACCGATCTCGCCGGTTAACCTTCCCGCCATGAATAAAAATGGTATACTATTTGCAAGAAGGCCCAACCATGGGTAAAAATGGCCTAGAATTAGGTTCCCTTTTATAACGGTGTTTGGTGGGCCTGTATACCCGCCAACCCGCTCGCTTTATTTTAGATATTTTGTATTTGCTATGTGTAAAATATTAAATAATTATTGGAACCATAGTTAGAACTTAATTATAGAGTTGCTAATATTTTCTCTTAACATTTAAGTTTCGGATAATTAATAAAGGATTGACTTTTTCGGCCATTTATTTATATGTTTTTAAATTCTTTCAAATTAATACTTTGCAAAAAATAATAAATGAAAAGAACTTTGTTTTAAATTCATAAAAGGAAAAAGAATGATTTTATTGGTTTGACATGAATTTCATAAATTAAGTCTTGAATTGACATTAAGTTGTACTTGTCTTTTTACGATAAAAGAAATACAAGAAAAGCCTATATAAACTATAGTTCGGGTTAAAGGAAACAAACCTTTACCGGTTAACCTCTTTTAATAAAAAATAAAATATTTTCTTAACAAGATTTTGCTTTAATATTTTACTTACATAAAATATAAGTATCTTATCTCTTTTAAGTATAACAAAGGAAATTTTACAAAGAGAATTTTGTGCTCAATTTTTAAAGTGTGTGCGCGTGTAAAAGATTTGGTGAAAAATGATTTGAATGATTATTATTTTGTAATATTTTATACACATAAGCAGTTTTTAAGAAATTTTTATTATATAAGACCCGAGGTCAATCGTATTTTGTGGATCCTTAATATCGGGATGCCTAACACCTTCCCCGGAGGATCATTTGAACACTTACCCTAACTCTGGTTTAAAATTGGATTTTTCTCTTATTTTGAAAATTCTTTAAAATAATAATTTTCCTATTCTTCCTTATAAAGTAGGTGGTGACTCTAAAGATAAATATAATCTTAAGAGTCCACAAGTTATCCAATAACTTTTATGCCTCGCGTAAAAGTGAACCGTAACACTACCTCATATCTTAAGTGCTTGCAATCTTCTATCGAATGGCCTGGGATCCCGTGGAATTCACACCAAAGCTCTATGTCTGTGCCTCGCTTATTTGGGTTGGACCGAACTGTCACCAGGAACCGGACCTCTTTCATATTTTTCATAGCCATGACCAGATCCACGACCTCTACAGTAAAGTTGTAGGAGGCCACGCTCGACGACCCTGAGTATTCACTGACTTCTTTTGTGGTGCTTTCCTTTCTCTTTTGGGCTGACCTTGATCATACCTTGGTTTATTCGATTGACCCTCATGTCTAGGTGACGGTCGAGTTGAACAAGGTTCGTACCATCCCCTAGGGTCTCTTTGCCTGTTTTGAGGGGTGTTACAGGGTTATCCCCCTCCGGCTCCATGATCAACCCCTATCCTCATATTGGCGGTATATCTGTTGTTTACTTCGTTCCGGGAATTGGTCGGGAACTCATTCAATCTTTCTTTTAATTTCCTCGACGTATCTGAACTATCGACGTTCAGGTCATCAGTGAATACTGGGACAGTTCAATCTAAGAGTGGCCAGTGGGCCGGGCTCGAATACAGCGGGGTCGGGGTCGAGCGGAGACGGGAGAAGGGGTCGATTCGGCGGGGTGGTCTGCAGTGGGGTGGAGCAAGTCCAGTCCGATCCCGATCCCGTCGATGCTCGAATCGAGGCGAGAATGCAGCGGGTTTTCCTTTTTTTTTTTAAAAAAATAACATATGTATAAAAAAAACTCAATAAACAAAACAAGATAGTGTAATAAAAACATCCCAAGGTTGTTTTTGTGCCTCTTATATTATTTAATAGACATATGATTTTTTTGTAATACAAATACAATTGTCTAAAATCTAAATTGCAACTTTGTGGTGTTGTCCAAAAGTTGTAAATTACATAATAAAATTGTAATTAAAAAAATTACATTCTCAAAAAAACCTGTTCTAATTGCTTGATGATTTCATGTGGTTCTTCGGTTGAAATTGGTATTTGTTGGTCAAATTGATCCACGTCGCTTCCACTACCTTCGGTTAAGATTTCGTTGTAGTTTTCATCATCTTCTTCGTTGATCTCCGGTTGACCGCACCTTCTCCGCTCCGCTCGTATCCAATCTTTGAATAATACTGCAATTTCCAAGCTGTCTCCGGCTAATGAGTGTCTGTGGTCTCCTATTTGATATCTGCCTGCAGAAAAAGCGCTTTCAGACGCAGTTGATAACGCTTGAATGTTCAAAACATCTCGAGCCATCAATGAAAGTGTCGGAAAGGTCTTCTCATCCCCCCTCCAGTATTTCAGCAAGTCTTCATGTCCATCTTCATTGATAACTTCTTGATACGGTACAGAACCTTGCAAAACAAAAATATCCAACTAGCTAATTTGGTTAGTAGTAGAGGTACGGCCGCACATTCTATTTCTGAGGCTTTCAATACTAGCCGCAGAAACAACATGTCTTTTGTGAGGTTGTGTTGAAGATGAAGAAGATGGTATAGAAGCCGGTAAGTTACTAACATTTTCTTGTTGATAAAATCTATATATATTTTTGCATTGGTGTTCTACGCTAGACAACACTTCTTCTATAGTTTGTTCAATAGGTAGTGGGTGATTTAGATTTTTGGGACTTGGAGGTGGTAGTACTTCTATACAATCGTAAATAGTTTCAATTAGTGATTTAGTACCGTCTATTTTAATAGTAGGATTTAATATAGAACCAATAATATAAATAGAGGGAATATGAATAAAATATTTTTTTAATAGATGCCTTATAAGCTGGTTTTTCCATATATTCACTAAGTAATAAAAATATTAGAGTTATATAAAATAACATAGTTGAAATAGTAGGATAATATATACCGGAAAATTCTTTTGTTGCTTGAAAAAATTTCTCTAAAAATACAATAAGTTCGGAAATTTTTCCCCAATCACTATCTAAAATCATATCAGCTGACTTTTTATTATGAGAGTTAAAAAATAAAGTTATAGGTAATTTATAGTCATAAGCAACAAGTAATTGCTCGTATAAAGAATTTCACCTAGTGGATACTTCTTGTGGAATTTTTCTATAAGGTAGTCCACAATCGTGACAAGTTTTTTTATATTCTTTTCTACGTTGTACTTTATTACTTTTAAAAATAAAGTTTATAGCAAATTGTATTTTACTAAGAATGTCTTCAAAAAGTGATAGACCATCATTTACAATTAAGTTATATATATGGCACACACATTTTATATGAAAATGGTCTGAAAAAGATGGAGTTAAACTATTTTTTAAAATTGTAATTGCGTAATTGTTAGAAGAAGCGTTATCTAATGTAATAGTCATAATTTTATCGGTTATTCCGTAATAATGACACACTTGATAAATATTATCTGCAATAAAAGTACGAGTGTGCCTATCATCTATATATCTATACGCTAAAATACGTTTTTGCATAGACCATTTATAATCTATCCAATGACAAGGTACAGTTAAATAATCATGGCCGTTAGTACTACGACCTATATCAGACGTGATAGATACTTTGCCATTAAAATGATATAATGAAAAATGTAAATATTGTTGATATTCATGCGCGAATTTAAATACATCTCTCTTAACAGTTGATCTAGGAAAATCGTTAAAAGCAGGATTATATATATCTCTAATGTAATGAATAAAACCGGGAGATGAAGGAAATGAAAAAGGCAAACCCTCCACAGCAACTAATTTTGATATTGCTTCCCTATCTGTATGTTTATTGTATTTAGAGCCTACAATTCCCCCCGTCATAGGGTTAATTTGACCCTGTACTTGGTCCGGGACAGTATTAGTATGTGAACTTTGTCCCGATGGAGCGGGCGTTTGCGCACCCGGTTTTGAAGCCTGGTATTGGGTATACCTAGCTGGATGAACACTTACTACGTGTCTAATTAAACCCCCGTCCCACCGTGACCTTTTCCAGTTTTAAATTTTAAAACATTTTTACAAATTTTACATATGGCTACTTGATTCTCTACGTCCCTATCAAAAAATGTCCATGCATCTGATTTTAATGGTCATTTCTTTGGACCTCGCCTCATACTAGGGGGAATAGGAGGTATTTCAGTTGAAGGTGCACTAGTGGGTGTGTTGTCATCAACATTAGTGGGTATATCATCTAGATCATCGTCTAAATTAAAGTCTTCTTGAGTTCCAGAAAATAGCTCCTGGTCTAAATTTAATGGTATTGTAGGAAAATGTTGAGTATCAACAAAATCATCATGTGTAGGAATAAGATGACTAGAAGAAGTACCCTTGCCCTGGTTGCCCCTACTAGAAGAAGCACCCTTACCCTTACCCTTAAACATACCTTTTAATCATTTCATTTTAATTATGATAATAAATAATTAAAGACAATAAAATTAAGTGCGCTAAATAAAATAAACAGACAATAATAATTTAATGAAAGAACGAATGTACCACACGCCGACGTAACGTCGACGTGTAATCGAGAGGTTGAAAATTGAAACTTTGCTCGATGGAAGATCCTCAAGCTAGTTGCCAACTTCACTCCCAATTCCCAAATGAATAAATAAAATTGAATATTTAGCAAACAATGTAGACTTGTAGAGAGATATATTGAGAAATTAGAGAGATTGTAGGAAGATTTGTGAGAAAGATGAAGAGAAAATGAGTTATTTATAGTTGGAAAATTGGGTTAAAGTGTAAATATAATAACTTATGGGTTAAAAATAAATATTAAGATGTAGGGGGGGGCCTAAAATGGCCGTTGGCCAACGACCATAATCTAAAATGGTCGTTGGTGCAACGGCCATATTTGCAAAGGGGAGAAAAGGGCGGGGTCGGGGCGGGTTCGGGACGGGGTCGGGCCGTCCCGGCCCACTGGCCAGCCATAGTTCAATCTTTGGAGATCGCAGGCAACTACATCCTCTCATGTTAGAAGCGCTCCACAAAGTTGCAGAGTAATTCGTCCTTCCTTTACTTTACGATGAAAATATCTGCCTTGTGGGTTTTAAACCTCCGGGCCCCAGCATGGGCTTTAACGATGGCATCTGCAAGAGCAACAAAATATTCAATGGAGTTTTCAGGTAAGAGAGTATACCAAAAGAGTGCTCCCTTTGTGAGTGTTTGGCTGAACTTTTTCAGCATAACGAATTCGATTTGATGCTACTACAGGTTATGCCCGGTGATCGCGGCCTCGAAAGTCAAGATACTCGTTCGGGTCCATCGTGCCATCATACTTGGGTATGTCAGGCATTCTGAACTTCTTCGGGATGGTCTCTGGAGCCGCATCTTTCTTGTAGGGTATCTTTCCGTACTTCCTCGCCTCAACCCCCTTTAGCACAGGAGGGGCCCTTGGTATCTGACTCATCCTTTCATGGAGCAACGCGGCGAGTCTTGTCAGATCCGCTACTGGCATCACATGTTTTTTCCTCTCCACGTTTATTGCGAATGCGTCGGGGGCTCCCGCGTCTTCTGCCGGGTGGCAACCCGGTGCTGTCCCAGATATAGATCTTAGGAACTTCTTCTTGCGCTCCATTATGGCACTATTTTCTGCCAGGATTGTGGTTAATGCAGCTTCCGAGGGGGTTCCTCTTATTTGAACATCCCCTCCACTTTGGAGTGTGGTTCTCTTTTCCTTTTCTTGGGGTATTGTTCCTTGGGTTGGGCCTCACGACTCTTTGTTGTTGGCTTCGAGCATCTTCCTTGTCTACAGACTTGCTTGCTTTCGGGACTATTGTTTCCTCTGATTTTATCTGCGACGTTTCATACTGTTCTTCCAGGTCCCAATACTCGATGGGCACTTGCTCTTCTCCAATCTCCTGCGAGTCGTGAGTAACACTATTTTGACCTGACATGGTTTTTTTTTTGCGTGACGTGTTCGTTTGAGGGTTTTCAAGAAAATCAACTACAGATCGAGACAACTCCATAACTGTCTATCCCTACAGACGACGCCAAACTGTTTTTCGGTGAAAATGATTCTCACCAGAAATACAGTTAGAGATTTGTATTCAAGGGTTTAAAGACAAGTATGTTGTATCCGATTCGGAGACCATCTTGACTGAATTCGGGATTGATATCTAGGTTACAGATATGTGAGATAAAAAACAAAAGTAAAAATATGATAATAGGCAAATAAAGAAAACTAATAGGTTAGATATGAAAATAAGCTATGAATCAAACAAGAGCCAAATATGAGAATGATGTATTAGCTTAAGAGTGAGATCTGAGTTACAAGTGTGAGCTTAGAGAGAATACAATATGTCTTCCTTCTCTTCTAAGTCTTGTATATATAAGACAAAACTTAGACTATTATGACCCTAGAGAGTTATGGCAACGTGAGCATGTCACTGCACCCACGTACGCCGCGACACTCTGATCTAGGTAGGCTGATGTGACGGGAGTTGTTGGGAGTGGAGGACAGTTGTGGAGATCCTTTGGGGACATTGGAGTTTTCGGAACCACAAAACTTTTCATATACGCTTAATGCCTTCGGATGCATTTCTACCTAATACAACTTTATCCTGAGATAACTAATTCTGAGATTGTTATTCAACTCTTTGTTAGGAATAACTTATCATGATACTATTTTTTATCCTGATATAACTTATTCTAGAATTAGTAACCAAATAAGGGATAACACGGTACTAAAATTTTATCCCATGACTATTTTTTCTTGTACAAACAATCCCTTTTTAATGACCTTTGTATAAATAGGGAAGTGCTAGTATCATTTAAGATTTGAAGTTGCGTGAGTTCAATTTTCAATATCCTTTAAACAAAAATTAAAAAAAAAATGGCAACCTAATGTAATTCAAATTAGCACCGAATAAGGAGCCACCAAATATAACATCAACACCTAACATATGAAATGGGCATAAAGATATTGTACTCAATCAGAAATTACAATCATGGAATTAGAAGTATCGAAGGAATTCTTAGACGCATACCATCAGAAATATTTTAACACAAAATAACATTCTTTTTGAAACTAAAAAAAAATATCTATTAGAGGAAAAGATCAGAGAGATTGTTTTCACCAAAGAAAATTATTTGAATCTTATTTTCCAGAAAAAAAAAAGAACTTTACGTACAAAGATATTTCTATTGGTTCGTCAAAATTTATCTCTTTTGAAATTAATGCCCAAGAAAAATAAGACCAAAAAAGGCTTAAAAGACAATATCTTGTGTAAATGCACCTGAAGCAGTAAAACTGCATTAAAGATTCTTCATGATGATTTACAACAACATATAATCCCACAAAGTGAGGTCTTAGTAAGGTAAGATGTACGCGGACTTTATCTTTACCTTTGTGGGATAAAGAGGCTGTTTTCGATAGACTCTCGACTCAAGAGAAAAGTAGTCGATGCAGAATTGCAAAAAAAATAAGATAGCAAAATATGAAGATACAAAATAAATGAAGCAACTCATAGTAAAACACACAAAAAGAATAAGGATCTACGCGATATATAAATAATACTACTAAAAAAAAGGAGAAGAGGAGATAAAGAGACTAACCCCCTACTTCTTCCACACAATGCAACAAAAACTCCACTACTCACCAACTGACCCTTATCTAACCTTTAAGTCTAAATTTAATTTCATTATCATAAACATTAGAAATAATTTTTCTTTAAAAAGAATTATTACATCAGTGAAAGGAGGGGGAGGAAAGGAGGATGTGATACTTTATTCAATGATAAAAAGATATTTGCGGATTTTGTCAATTCACGGTTGATTAAAATAAATAAGGGTAAAGGTTAAAAGAGACTTGTAATTTCTGAAGCAAAGATGATAGTGATACTGGGAGAAAGGAGTAAAATTATTTCATGAGCAAAAAACTGAGTTTATCACGTAATGAGTCGTTTGGGACTTTGGCAAGGAGGGGAAGGGAAATGAAAATAATTTGAAGAAAGTTCATTCCTTTCATTTGTTCTGAATGGACTTGGGGAAGAATGGAAATTCTCTGAAGAAGGAAAACGCATCATTGTACTGTTTCCAACTCCATTAAATAGAGAGTAAAGAAACGATAATAAGCATACACGCTAGTCCTCAACGCGAAAATATGGTTAAAAATTCACACTGATGCACACATTTCAACCAACACACGCAGATTGATAACATACCCCTCAAAACAAAAAATAAAATAACATCCTATTTTGCTTGCCAAGAGAAGAATAGTACACTTGCTTCATGCAATATCTTGGCCATCTAGAGTATTTTAAAAAATGTAATTATATACATCGTGAGCACGCTTATTCTGCAGGTATCTTGAACTCTATTAATACTCAGACAACACTTCATCAGTTTGTGTCAAAATCGGGATGTAAGAAAGCCAAATCATGCTTCCTGAACAATCGATAAACCCCTCCCTGTCACGCTTGCCTCCGTCTAAATTCAGTTATTTGCAGCACAGGCTAGTCCCTTATCGCGTGACTCATCCTGTATCCCAAAAACACAATTCAGGAAACAGATGAATCGTGTTGTCATCAGCAAAACCACAAAGGATGCATGTAAAAGTCTAAACTAATTTGTGAAGCTAGTGGGTAACAATGGTTTTTCTGTTTCACGCATCACTAAACCCTATTATGCAGTTACTTCAAATCCTGCAAAAACGCATTCGCATGCAGATATATAACACGACTAAAGTGAGAAAAGAAAAAATAAAAGGAAGAAGGATACGGAAATTTACTCAGTCAGCCAAAGGATGCGCTACATTTCACTTGCTACATATGGAAATGTGTCTTGACTGAGAGTAGTTGTCTGATCGCAACATCTTTGATCTTCCAAGTTTCAAAAGCTGACCGGTAGTTAAGATACTCAAGAACTTCCTAGACTCCGCAAAATCTCAGCACCAATGATGCAAGCAAGAACTGGATCCTATTTACTGCACAAGCACCAAGTAATGTATGAGAGAAGTCATATGGTACAGATCATGCACTAAGTATTATACAGTAGATATACCTCGAATAGACCCACCCTCCAATCTCATACACCATACCGCTTCAAAGCCATACTTAGACTTGGCATTACATTATATGCTTGATAAGATCTTCTCAATTCAATGATTGAACCCACCTGCAGAGCACAAGGCAGGAGAAGAAATATTTCAGTACGACATCTGAATGACAATGACCAATCTACTACATTCATAGGAGTATAATAGCAGTGATTTCTACTAAGTTGATAAAAATTGCGAGACAACTTAAGAAAAACTGTTTATCTTTGAATCTGAGCTTGTTCTCTACCTGAAAAACTCTGCCTATATAAGTTTATGGGTTAATTACATATTAAATCCTTTGTTTCAGTTGCAGTTTACTTACTTTGCTATATGGGATAGATATCCCCTCATTGTTGACTCAAAAATCATGTGAATTACCTCATTACCATTAAGCGATGCTTGCCACTCATATTTGCCTTGTGAAACTAATAATAATCTACTAATCAACCCCTCAATAAAAATACATTGCTTTACGACATTGCAAAGGACAGATGATTAAATTTTGGCCTGATGCAAGGCGAGGTCACAGCCCTCTGAAAGATGAGGGAATGGATTTCCTGCTACTTACAATATAGCTTCACAACATGATGATTGTATACAAGAATATAGAGCATATAACTACAGGAACATTCTGCATATATATCAAATATAGAGCATATAATTACAGGAATATTCCTCTTAGAACGAATTGACAAGAGTAGGAGATTGACAGTCATATGACCCTGGATAACCCAGATGGCGTAGAGACAATTACTGTTTGAGGAGTTGAATTCATACCACATGGTATCACGGAGGGTCAGGGTGGATGAAATGGAGGCTCACCTCCGGGGTGCTTTGTGATAAGAAGGTGTCGCCTAGACTAAAAGGCAAGTTCTACAGAATAGTGGTTAGACCAGCGTTGTATGTGGCAAAATGCTGACCAGTTCACGTTCAGAAGATGAAGGTGGCGGAGATGAGGATGCTCAGGTGGATGTGTGGTCACACTAGGAGAGATATGATTAGAAATGAAGTTATACATGACAAGGTCGGAGAGCGGACAAGATGAGAGAAGCGAGATTGAGATGGTTCGGGCATGTGAAGAGGAGGTGTGAGTAGAGATGACAATGGATCTTGGACCCGGTCTGGATCCGGTGGATCCAGATCCATTTTATAGGATATGGATCTTCAAAATTTGGACCCGACGGATACGGATGGGACCCGGATCTGTTTCTGAAGGATCGGATCTGTATCTGGATCTTGTATTTGAGATCCGTATCCGTGGATTCGTTTTTTATTAAATATATTCATAACCTAGAATGTAATTTTATAAGTATTTTCTTAAATTTTTTTCATAATTTATGTATTGGGTAAAAGGTTGAACCAGGATAAGGCACAAGTCACACAACCATGTAATTTGTCTTTGAAGTTTCATTTCTTTTACATATATGCTCTCTGCAGTTTCCCATACTTTCATTTCTATAAAAAGAAAAAATTATCACTCTTCTTTAAATTTTCCTTTCTTGAATCTGCTAGCCATAAGCTTTAAGTAACTTTCTTTCATTTGTTTGATCAGCAAAAAAAAATGAGACTTTTGATATATGACTGACATTGTTTTATGTTGTTTAATGAAGTCAATCAGTAGAACTACAAGTGGAGCATCACTAAAGCCTCCAAAAATTAGCTCAAAGTTGCAACATGTTCAGCATCACTAATGAAGTCAATCGTCTTTATTTTCTTGTGGCGCTAAAACTTTGTTCAGTATTTTGAAAGAATGGTGTCATGTTTATGTAGGTTGATTGAATGAACTCAATCATTTTTTTCAATCAGATTGCGTTTCATTTTGTCATAAAAGTTTCAACATGTGAAAATATTATTTAAGCCAAAAAAATTTACATGTAGATCCAGATCCGATCCGTGGACCCGGTGGATCCGGATTTGGATCTGATTTTTATGGATCCAATGGATCTGGATCCAGATCTGAAAAATGGATCTGGATCTGGATCTAGTAGGATCCGGTCCAGATCCGATCCGTTGCCATCCCTAGGTGTGAGGATGCGCCAGTTAGGAGGTGGCTAGGAGGTGTGAGAGATTGGTGATAGTAGGAGTTAGGAGAGGTAGAGGTAGGCCGAGGAAGAACTGGAGGGAGGTGATTAGACATGACATGACACAACTTCAGCTGACTGAGGACATGACCTTAGATAGTAAGATTTGGAGGTCGAGGATTAGGATAGAAGGTTAGTACGTAGTTGAGTTTTTACGCATTGTGTGTGAGAGAGGTAGGGGGCTCGCCTCTTCATCTCCTCAGCTCCTTTTCGGTGTGGTATTACTTAAGTTTCGAGTAGATCCATACTCTTATTTGTGTATTGCTATGTGTTGCTTCATTTGTTCTGTATCGTGGTATTTTGTTTTATTTTTCTTGAATTTATGCATTGACTATGTTTCTTTTGAGCCAAGGGTCTATCGGAAACAACCTCTACCCCACAAAGGTAGAGGTAAGATTTGCGTACATCCTACCCTCCCCAGACCCCACTTGTGGGAATACACCGAGTATGTTGTTGTTGTTGGTATCATGGAGGGTCAAAATAGGGCTAAGGAGCTATTTGGAATTGTTGCACAGTTGGCTCAGGATTAATTCATGAGCACCAGACGTGTTAAAAGGACCAAGGAACTTGGGGTGTGACATTGGGAGAACTTCCAACTGACAACAATATAGATTCTATTCTCTTGTAGAGCAATCCGACAGTAGGTTTATGCCTCTGCTGGACAATTGATGAAACAATTAACTTCTTCAAGGAACAAGAAGAAAGCAATTTCAAGGGCATAACTGAGGGTGTCCAACAACAACTTATTGGTTGCTTAAAAGAGAATATTGAATACCATTAAAGATAACAGAAGTCATTTTCCTTCTCAATCAGTTCCCCAATAGATTATGATGTGTAGAAGCACGAAGATATTTCCTAATTAAATCAGCTTGAAACAGATTAAGGCACCCACATCACGCGCTTTTTGGGGTTAGAGAGCCTATTGGCAGGGGAGGGAGATCCGTGTGTGTTTAAAAAGCAACTATTCATGCCTGAAAACCATGAATTTGCAATCACTCGTTTTTCCTTCTTTTTTTTCTTAACCTTGGGTTAGAGAGCCTATTGGCAGGAGGGAGGGGGGAGGGGGGGTTCTGTATGTGCTCAGAAAGAAACTATGCATGCCTGAAACCATGAACTTACAATTATTAGCACTGATGTCAATCCTATTGCATATCCTTCATTGATGCGACGCAAATAATGGTCTAGAATTGTGGATGTGGTGGCTAAAACACTTAATAACAGACCACCTGCACAACAATCCAATAAATAAAAAAGAAAAAGTACCATCTGTTAGTGAATCACACAACAAGAAATAGAGGTTTAGAGAGAGAGAGAGAGAGAGAGAGAGAGAGAGAGAGAGAGAGAGAGAAGATATATACCCCAGAACCGTGTTGAAGCTTGGATCTTTGTCAAATATGCAATTGTGGCTTTTCCAGGCTTTATACTCGGAATTCTAGCACCTATCTTGTTTAAGTAATCAGCAATTTCTTTAGGCATGTTCGCCTGATCACAAGTTTACGGTTAAGTAAAACTGAGCAAGAGAGAATATACCTGAAAACCTTTCAAAAGCTTTTCTTTCTTTAAGTGACAGAAGCATAGAAATTGATATGAGATTGACATGAGATAATCAGTTTTTAATAACTTTTCTACGTGACATCATCTTTCCTAAAATGACTACCTCTTTCTCCCCCTACTTTTACAACAACACACACAGTATATCCCCACAAGTGGGGTCTGGGGAGGGTGGGTGTACGCAGAAAATTGTTTCCGATAGACCCTCGACTCAAGAAAGATGTTTTCAGAACAAGTTCGAAAGAAATGCACGAGTCAAAAACTATGATGAAAATATGAAGAAAGAAAGTATTGAAAGTAAAAATAGTAAAGACAACCAAAGTAAAAGAAACACAGTCGCAAAATGTGAGAATTCTTCAGAAGCCTTAGTAATAATGATGTGAAAAACTGCTTTAGGTGCAAAATGTAAGCAACTAATCGTCCAGCAATAGCTGAGACTTCTAACACCAGAGGCAAGTTTTAATTTGCTCAGGTCCTCCAGGAAGATAGCTCGAAGGACACAAAATATCAAAGAGCCACAAAGAGACAAGTATACACAGTTCAGAGAGAATGATGCAGGGAATGGAATTGTTAAGCCACTTTTGCAAGCATCAGGAATAGACTTTAATCTGCAATTAAAATAGGGTTTGAGCCTTCTAAACTAATTTGACACTTCCCTTCTTTCTTTTTCTGGTCATTTTCAAATAGCTGAACGAGTTGAGCTATGGTAATCAGTGAAGCCTTTCGGAGGTGTCGGGTAGGTTGGCAAGACAGGATTTCTTGTCCCTTTTTCTAGCTTCTTTGCTAAAGAGGGAGAAAGTATCATACTGAGGATTTTTTCTCTCACAGTTACCAATTCAACTTGCTTGTATCTCTTTCTCTATCTTGCATGTTGTTCACTCTATCTGCCGCTTGAAGTGTGAGAAAAATGGTTCAAGAAAATTTGGAAGCAGGGAAGAGAATGTTATATACCTTTAATAAAAAGTCGAATCAAAAATTTTAAATTGTGAGATGTCAACAATGTTACGACATCATAAAAACTTAACAAGTTCTCACAACTGAGGGGCAGGAAATCATGAGTCCCATCAAATGATCAGAAGATACTTCAAAGACATAGTATCTTAAATCACAAAAGACACTAGCTAAAAATACAAAATAAACATAAATGATTAAAATCATAATTATTTAGTGGGCAATGCATGTGTAATATGCTGGTAGAAAAGGTCCAGATCTGGAACCCCTGTGAAAATGAATCTGAAAATCATAAACAAGTTAGTCCAGTTTTTAGCAATTGCAAACACCTTTTTTACTTCATTCCACATGTCTTTTGATGTAATTCCCTGGGAGTCTCCAGATACCACAAAGAAAGGGCACTCAGAGACGTGAACTGCACCATTTTCCTCTGCTGCAATTGCAAAAGTTACAGAAGGCAGTTCTTTGGAAGTCATGTGGTGCAAGAGTACGCCTTGGACTCCCCCTACTTTTATTCAGAGAAAACTCAATTTGCTGGCTACCTAATTAGTAACTTTAAAAGGTTGATTTCAATTCCTATTTTCCCAACATCTGCCCTGAACACCGTAAACTCACCAGCAAGTCTGGGTATCTTTTACTTATGCTTTCACCTTTATTAGACCAACTGATATTTTGGGTTCCCCTAACGACTGGAGTGCTTCAATCCAAGGGACTAGATATAAACTTTTTAGTCCAGAAATATCCTTGTTAAAAAGGACCTAGTGTCTTGAATTGATGTTCTATCCACTCCAATTAAACAGTAATCTTCAAGGAAAAAAGAATTTGTGCATGTAACATCTTAAAATCTACTTCCAATGTAAATGACAAATATGTAAAATGGCAACTTACAATGTCAAATATGTTGAAGAGGAAAACAAAGAAAGCATAAACTGTATAGTAAACCCACGGATCTGCTCCATGAGAAGTGTCAGGATTCAAAATGTTTCTGACGTGTTCCCAAAACCTTGAACCAAGAAGACTGCCAAAGAAAGTATGTGTCAGAAACCTGTAGCTGAAAAATCACAAAATACTGATGCCAACTGAAGCTCAGGTACAATATTAGCTCCACATCACTAATGTAGATAAGATCCTACTCCTAAAACATTGGTAAAGAACCACTGAAGTTTTTATTTAATAAGCAAAAAACCACTAAAGTAGTGGTGTGACTAATATAATTCAGTTGAATATAAAGTAACCTTGCAAGGATGCCGGGAAGTGCCAACAGATAAGAGGTAACAAGGATTGGCTGCATTCCTGCTGGATTTATGTTGAATGGTATATAGGGCTCCACCTCTGGAACTGGAGAATTTTCTCTGTTCGACGAGTAACTTAAATCAGATGCTAATATATAATATTCTATTCCCAAATGAGTACAATATATCTCTGTATGTAGAAGTTACTAAATTCTATGGTAACTGGCTTCTATATTCCTAGGTGGTACAATTATAAGTTGTAACCAACTCCCAAGCCAAATAACAAATTCGATTCCAACTCAATTATTCAGGGTATCACAAGTCACAACTGGACAGTTTCTTTTTGTATACATGAGTGTATGTACGTCTATGAATGTGTGTGTGTGTGTACATATACATACTTACATGGCAGGCACAAGCCAGACATGTTTGACTGATTTATGATCAACAAAAAAGTAAAATTTCTTTTTGTTTCAGTCATGAAACATCAATTAAGTGAATCAAATAGTTCAATCCTGCCCTACAAGGCCACAAACTCAAGAACAGTCACAAACGTTTTCCATTTGATGGCCCCTTATTAGTCGCACTCACTTAGACATGATCAGGCATGCAAGAGAAAGCAGTTACTTCAGTATTGTAACAAACTCAAGAACAGTCACAAACGTTTTCCATTTGATGGCCCCTTATTAGTCGCACTCACTTAGACATGATCAGGCATGCAAGAGAAAGCAGTTACTAAAGTATTGTATGCGCATGAAATCTTCGATTGAGAGAAGTGCAAACATTGTGGAAGTTTAGATGAATTTATACTAGTCACAGATACGAGGTACTCAATAATTCCTTGATAAGAAATTTCCACTTTACATACAGCTCCAGTCACAGCCAGTTCTTAATTTAAGTTCCCATTATTACCCAAATAATGTTATATAATACCCCCGAAATCTTAGCTTGTAAAAACATCTTACATAAGCATTAAGATACATGCAACTACGCCTATGAAGCTTTCACAATAGTCAACAACAGAAAATCTGGCTTCCAACAAAAAAGAAAATGCAAATCAACAGCACTTCAGGGTCCAAGTCACCTTGCAGCAGAAGCAACTTTAAAGCCATAATACTGCAGCTTAACTTTCCGGCACCCTTCACTAACGACGACAGCCCACATGGTAACAACAGTAAAAACACCTAGTACTGCAAGTACATAAGGCCACCAGCTCCCGCTACTTCCTGTGTATGTAAGGATGAAGGGAAACTTTAATAAAAAATTAGAGGGACTGAACTATTCAATCCTTTTATCAAATTCTATTGTTTTGTACTTCTAACTATTTCTCATGACCAAACTCCACCACAACTTAAAAATGGGTTCAGGACAGAAGAAAGAATCAATTCTCGTACATAACATACTGGTATCCTTGCCAATAGAGTACAGTGATCAGAAAGAATTAAGAAGCTACAGTATCTCATTTGTAACCCACCTGCTATTTGAGTTAACATTTTCTGCAATGTATCTGTGTAGCCAGTCAAAATGCCCACACAAATAATCAAAGTTGATCCTTGACCTGAACCATCCATTAGTCGTCAGTAGACATAAAAAAAGGAAGAGCAAGGAAACAGAAAAGGAAGAATCAACCAAATTTAATTTCATTCAGTTATAACTAAACATCAATCAATGGATTAAGTCTTATTACCAAATTAATTGGGCTGGGCTAATTTCAGTCAGTTACATAATTCCTCAAATACATCAGTAGATCAACCAAGTGTCTACGCCAAATTAGTTGGGGTCAGCAAATTTCAGTCAATTACATAATTCTTCAAATTTTTACAATCTCAGATTTAAAGAAGAATTATAATATGACTGTCAAAAGTATGCCATAACAACTTCAACAGCCAGTGATACTAACATTCATCAGAGATAACAGGAGTCATCATGTCACTAGTTTACTATTCCTTACATCAGAGAAAACAACTTCAACAGCCAGTGATACTAACTTTCATCAGGGATAACAAGAGTCATCATGTCACTAGTTTACTATTCCTTGTGCCCCAATCAAATGGGTCTAGTTTTCTTTTCAGTCGCAAAAACGCAGTCCATGTCCCCTAAAGTAAATTAAACACAATTGACAAACTCAAAAGGTCATTGACCATTTTTATGAACTCTTTCCCTATGCAGCTCCGTTTTTTTTGGGGGGGGGGGGGGGGGCAGCAAGAAAATTCGTCTCTAACAGACATACAGCAAAATGCCTAAAATTGGGACAAGTAGATTTAGAAATCTAAGATATGCTTAAAAAGGGAAGAAAAGAAAATAAGATCCAGAAAGAAGCACCGAAGAAAATAAATACCAAATCCAGACTCTGTTATTTTGTCACAGATCCATGACATAGTCATTGCACCAGAAACTAAAAGGGACGTAGTCATCAACACATGCTTAACCCTGCAACAAAATGAAGGTCAGTCAGAGCGATACTAATTTCGACCAACATTATGAAAAATAATACATCAACAGCATGAGAAGAAACTTTGACCCAAATAACCAGGGATGAGGAACAATTATTTACAAACCCTCTCAACTATGAAAGATTATTGGCATTAAACTTATCATGGAACAGGAACAATTATTTTTTGAGAATGTGGAGCAAGAACAATTCAATACTATTATACTGAAGGCCTTTATACAGAAAAGCATTTTGAGTCACAAAAAAACACAATACTAATTGAAAAGGCTCCGGTTTTGTCTTCAAATAACACACGAAAAGAAAGAATCCACAAGGAAGTTTGATTTTCTGAATATTCCAAATTTTTTTTAAACTATAAAATAATAATAAATTTTGGAATATTCAGAAAATCAAATTTTGGTATTTTTTTTATTCCAAAACCAGTATCTCCTCTTTTTTTCATCAGTAAAAGAAAATTTTCATCAACTTGAAACCAACACACTAAGAGAGCTTTGGATGAAGGCTTCAAGCTTCAGAAAATCTACAACCTTCAAGGAGTATTTCTCATCCAATTGAACAAAAAAGGAAAAGAGAGTGTGACTTTTAATTGTTTTTTTTTCAGTTTCAAAAAAACAACTAAAAGTCAATGAAACTTTTTGTTAGAATGATAAAAAAACAAATGTTGTATTGTTATCCATAGATACAAGAGGGGGAAACCTAAATATACCAGACTTGCAGCAATCATAGTATCCCATTCATTATGCTAGATTCAATTCGGTGCTTTTGCTCACCATGTACAGATAAATCATTAACTATCTTTCATAGAGCAATTCCCTGAACCAAATTAACCACAATCCAATCCACATTTTTTAAATCATAGGATATATACCTTCTTAATGACTCATGTCAAAATTCAAACATAAAACAAGGAAGAAGGTAGGTGCACTTCCAGGAGGAGATTATCAAGCCCTTCCTAATTGAGCCAAGCATAATGTTAGACTTCAAAAGGAGACATTGACGACATTTTAGGATGATAATGTGGGATGGAATGGTAAACAAGGAATTTACGACTTCCCGCCTTACTGTGCTTCTAAACATTTTCAAAAGTTTCAATAACTGTCAAGTTTTATATTGAACAATGTGCTTTAAGAAACAGATCAACTAAAGTAAACCACAAGAATAGCACGCACTAATCTTTTCCAAATTTGGAAAATAAGGAATATCATCAAACAATTTTGATAATTTCCAAAGGTCATTTAAGTTTCCCAAGCTGGGATTGAAACATAGACAACTATAAAGGTACTTTGCACGGAAGAAATGGAGTTGATGTGTTTTAAGAAATAAAAGTTTACTGGAAAATGAATTCACACATTACGCAATAAAAATAATAGTGACCTTTTGTGCAGAATGAAAATGAAAGTAGCAAAAGTATGCTCGCGTTGATTATTACACGAAAAAATTGTGCTTCTTACCTGTGACTGGCAGCATATATCGAATATGGAAGTGAGTAACAAGAGAGAATAAGACCCTCCAAAATTGCAAAACCAAGCGAGATCCACCATCTAAAATAAATCCAAAGTTTCATAAGCTTGTGCAAGTTTGTGATGACAAAACAAAAAAGTTGACCACCAAAGTAAAAAAACTGAGATGAAAAAATAGACATACATATAACTCTTGATCTTCTCATGACCATCTAAGCCCTCTTTTCTCAGCTTCACTAAAGAGGGAAGAACGTGACATAATACCTGAACAGGAAAGTTGGCATTCACTAGTTTAGCACAAAATTGAGGCATTATGCAACAGAAAGATGAATCCAACAATTTCATATGCCTTGGTCTCTCAAACCAGAAGGACACATGAATTCCTAGCTCATTCAGCAATAGTATAAATCAACTAAACAGCAAACACATTCTATTCCACCGCTATAAAAATCCTTTAAAAGAACTTCTTTATTCCTAGGAAGATAAAACCCTTTAGTAAAATGGTCTAAGCAAATCGACAAAGATGAATAAAAATGAAATGATGTTGGAAGAACGCTTGAGGTACTTTTGCAATGGGGCACTCACTAGGTATGAGTATTATTGTTGTTCACATACCTTTTTTTATTATCTTGAACGTCACAAAAATTTATCTGTTATTTTCACTTTTCTCCAACTCAGATAATATCGTCTCTTTTTTTAAAGGTCCCACTCAAATAATTTCCTCCTCCAAGATTCCTTAAATCTCTTTTAGAAATCATTTTGATAGATGTAGATATTGTTTCGGCATTTTTCACCTGGCATTTATTCTTCTACTTCTATTAACCCAGATATCCCTGAGGGCCAGTGGCACGCAGGTGGAAACTCAGTACACATTTTTCACCTGACATTATATATAGAACATAGAAATGTAGGTCCACAAAAAGATTTCGGTATTTCACTTTTTTGACAAATGCTATTCTGGTATGTGTGTATTGCTCCATTTATTCTCTATCAGGATATCTTGTTGTCTTATTTTTTCCTTGCAATTCTTCATTAACGACGTTCTTTATGAGTCGAGGGTCTATCGGAAACAACCTCTCTGCCCCCACAAAGGTAGAGGTAAGGTCTGTGTACATCCTACCCTCCCCAGACCCCACTTCTTCATTGACTACTTTGTGGAATTACACTGGGTATGATGTTGTTGTTGCTATTCTGGTACATCCCTCTGGTGGTCCGACATAACAAATATATTTAGTTAAGCAGAAAATGGGAAACAGAAACTTCTTTTGACATAATAAAATAGCTTATGAAACATAGGAAATAGAAGATTAAGCCAAATTTTGATATCCTGGTTCGAAATTATATCTGGTGAAAGAAAGCTGACCTGCATAAGAATGGATGCCGCTATCTGAGGACTGACCCCAAGTTGGAAAAGAGAGAGCTTAAGTTCTGGAGTCGAATCACCAAGTTGATCTGCAAGGACAGATTATTGATAATTACATGGGAGAGAGAAAATCACCTTTTCACCCCTTCCCCACACTCTGTTCACCGAGTTTGAAGAACCAATAACCCCAACCAACTTATTTCAAAACTTAACTCCATTAACTAGGAAAGTATAGGTCTAGATGAAAAAACAACTTACCAACTGATCCCGAGACAAAGCTGAGATAGTCTTCTGGAATCAACCTCCTGTCAAATCCTGGAAGAGGAATGAAATATCCTATACGACTAATGACAATTAAGATGGCAGTCACAAAGAGCCGTCTCCTTATCTCACTCTTGAAAAAAGACTCAGCAGCATTATCAATGACGGAACCCATTCTTACAAAGTTCAAGAATCTATTTTTAAATTGCTTCTGCTTAGGCTGCAGGGACACAAAGTCAATGGCCTTTGTAGATGTTGGTGACACTCCCTCATCTTCACCCACTGATGAAGACTGTCCATAGTGCAGCATTTCTCCTGATGCTGCCCTGATACTTGTATAGTCTCTTGAAAGTTGATGGGTAAAATAGCTGGATAATTCTTTCCTTCCATTTGACAATATCAGCCCCTTTTGTGAGGAAAGGTGCCTTCTACTCGATTCAGAAAAAATTAACTTGAGAGGAATGCGTGTTCTGTTCAATGGCAAATTATAGAAGTGGGGATTACATCCAGCAAACTTTCCTGCTAGCCAAAAGTAAAAAAGGTTGTGCTTAGATGTGTTTCTACCAGTAAGAGCATCATAGAGCTCAAGTAATAGGCTGATGAAGCAAATAATTATGCTTTAGGTTTGTTAAGATTGGCACATAATCCAAGTTATGTATTGCCACAATCTGTATACAGTAAAAGCAAGAGTTTTAATATATATACTCCAGTCCAAATCACGCAAAATTCATCATAAAAAGTACCAAGTCTAATCATTTCTTTCCTAGGAAGGTATTATCATATTACATCCCTTTGTAAAAGTGCTTTACTGATAATTGTAGTTATAGGATAACGTTCTCAAGCCAATTAAAGTTATGTCAACTAAACAGAACCTACAAATCTCTTTTAAATAAGACTAGATCATGAAAGAGATCAAAGGCTTTGCAATTTACACTGTACATGTGTTTCAAAATCTGATCTTGGAGCATTCTAGTGTGATTACCAAATATACCACACTAGAGCCATTTCCTCACATATGCATCATTCTACTCTAGAAACTCAAAGAAGGCCTTACAACTTCTCAAACTAAAGTAATAGTAAGTTAGTACATCTACTTTATTTTATTTTGAACATGAAAAACTAGTAACATCTGATTTATTTAAAACCAAAGATGAAGAAATGACAGTTGTGTCTTATATCAGTAGTGTTCTAGTTATGACTGAAAAAACTTATTTTATTCTTCAATTAACCTAGTTCCTTTGAGTTCTTTCCTCAACTTTCTTCATATCTTGCTTAAAGTTCTAACATTTAATTCTGGCCGGAGTAAGTGTAATTATTTATGTAATAGTTGTTGGAAATTAGCCTTTGGCGGGGAGATGCGTCCACCCATCTTTGATGAATTAAACACTAGTGTTCCGTATGTTGGAGACCTTGTCTCTTTACACATGCATGATCTACGAAGTGAGTAGATGACCGTAGGGCCAAGAATCGTCTAATTTCGTTGAGAAATGAAAGAGATATTGGTCCACGAAGTAAGGTGTTTGAGACATGAAAATGTGGTGTGAGACAAATCTACCACATCGGTGGGAATAGGAAGAATTGCTCTCTATATAAGTCTCTAATTGGTAAAGGGTTTGGGACCCCAAGGGGTATCCCATGTGTTTAAAGGAGGGAAGACCTAGATGTGCTTGGGTTCAAGGCTAAGCCCACACGCGCGCCGCCGCCGCCCGCCCGTCCCGTCCGGGTTCACGGGTCGTGGGGCTGTCTAATATTATCTTTTTGGACCAGAGAACTCTGCCAGATGTACAGTTTGATCCCTGAAGTTTCATATGTACAGTTTGGACCAGAATTCTTTCATATGTACAGTTTGGTCCCTGAAGTTTCAATATTTACAGTTTGGTCCCCAGAATTTCTGGAGACTTTTTCTGCCTACCGTTGGACTGCGTTTTGGAGCATTAACCAGCCATTACTTGGCTGATTAACTCTCCATTAACAGCCCATTACTTGGGCATTTGGGCAGCCTCTTTCAATGGCCTTAATAGCCATTACTTGGCTGTTTTAATGGCCTCCCTTAATGGCCATTACAGCCTTGTTTTGGCAGTTGGACAGCCCCTCTTGCTTGCTATATATTGAGTAGTTGTTGGCTCAATTCATAGCTGCACAACAGGTAGAAAACGACCAGAAAACAGCCAGAAAACTGAACGAAAAACAGGCAGAAAACAGTGAGAAAACTGTGACGAAAATCAGTGAGCAAACCCACACATATACACAAGATATACACTACAGAGACACATTATATACACAGAGACAAAAGAGAAGAGTATTGAGAAACTCTTCCTTCCTATTCCATAGCTTCAGCAAGTCGAGTCATATTTGTTTTCTTCGCCAGGCTCAACCTATTGGCTTTGTAGTGTTGAGATTAAAGTGTTGTTTTATCTTGGGAGACTATTGCCCGCTAACGTAAAAGCATATATACGGGGCAATCTTGTCTTAAGGATAGAGGGCTATCCTCGACTCAACACACAACGTTGTAACCATCCAGATTTAGTTGTTTCTTGATTTCAGGTTATCAAGATTCAAGGCACAACAAACTTGCGGCAGTTCTCAACATTGGCTTTGCAAGGTGATCAAGATTCAAGACACAACATACATGTGGCAGTTTTGAAGATTGACCATTTATTTATCCTTTCGAACATTTGTAACAGTTATTACTTCCCGTACTGCTCTATAAAGTACCATAGAAATACCAACAATAGTTAGATTGGAATTCACCCTATTGTAAAAAATGGATCTTGGGCCTAACTCAACCCCAAAAGCTAGCTTGTAGGTTGAGGATTGTCCAAGTCCATATAAGGAGTCCATGTTCCAATTCCATATCCGATGTTGGTTAACAATCCCTTGTGGGCTTACGAAAAGAAAGAGCAGGAAGGAGCGGATCTCCCTTATTTTGGGAAAGCTGGTGGCCGGTGTGAATTCTTTCAAGGCAATGACGGCCTGATTAAGAAATGAGCATGTTTACTTTGTGAGGATGCCTATATCTAGAGGAGAAAATATTCTATTAGGGGTATGCTAAAACTTGGTCTTTCTTTTCTTAGTTGTTTTACTTGGAGTAATTCTGGAATGAAAGAAATAATCCCTTGATTATTTTCATTAATTGAAAGACAATATATACAATTTACATATTTCCATATTAGAAAAATCTTATTGCTATTCTAATACCAAAACCCTATCCTAGTAGTACAAGAATCCTATAATTATGGTAAGTGAACAAGACTAATTAATGTAATACTTACACTAAAATATTACCTAAAACTATACATAAAATATGGTAAGTACACGGACTGATTTTGGACCAAAACCGTGATATACATTAAGTATATATCACGGTAATATTATGTATATTTAACATGGAACTCCCTCCCTTTTTTGTTTTCTGTTTCGTTTATGAATTATGTTGCAAGAAAAGGAGATGAATTCATTTATCAATGTTCGTAATTACCTTTCTCCATTTCAATACAATCTTCCTTCATTACACACAGGCACAGGAGAGAGCAACCAAAATTTATTCATGTGACACCCATTTCACAATGAGGAAAATAATAATAAGCTAAACACACAAACATAGAGAACGAAAGAAGTACATTATGTAAGAACTATGGCAAAGCCGTAATATTCAGCAACAACATTTAGCCAAGAAAAAGGACACAGACTTACCTCCATATCAAAATATAAGATCTCCAACATACTTCCCCAAAGTCAAAGTGCCCCATTACAGTAGCAGAAATGCTTGAGTAGACAAAGTGTTTGAATACAATCGCCAAAAGGCGTGTGACAGCTTAATTTGCCCATAAAATTTCGTCCACATGGCAGCTGACTCATTAAATTCGAGGTGTATTTTAATAAATAGTTGGTGATAGTTCAAGTAGGAAATGTAAACACCTAATTGTTCAGGTAAGAAAGTCAAAATTTAGCCAAGAAAAAGGAGACAGACTTACCTCGAATCCTGAAGTTCGCCGTTGTGGAAAGAGGTGTGTAAGAGCTACAAATGGCGGTTTCCATAAATGAAGAAGTGGTGTAAACCCTCAGCTGCTCATGTCCAAAATCAAAATTGCTCAATACTTAACGCGTTGCGTTGCCTTTTCGATATAAGAATTCAAATCCTGAAAATGGCAATCTTGGCAGTCGGCAGGGCTTCAAAAAGGGAAAATTACTGCCGTCACACTTTGTTTCTACCAGAATTATCACTTCATTAATTTTGATAAATAATTAGACATAATTTAGGTAGATAATTCAAACACTAATTCAGATATGAAATTCACAAAAACAAATATACTTAATAGTGTATTTTGGCTATTATCTCTTTTTCTAACGAGGACCTAATAATAAAAAAGACAGTCTCGCTATGTGTAGGATTCCGAATACTCAATCACATGGGTTAATTGTACGCAGTGTAATTTTATATTTTTAAAACTGCTTCTACGAGTTGAACCATAATCTTCTGGTCTCGTGATATCAATTTTATCGCAATAAACTAATAGTGTAGGATAAAAATTATTTTTCCTTTTAAATTTTATTGTTTTAAATCAATTGTCCTTTTTTGTGGGTACTATGAAGATTTTCTTCCTCGCAATGTGTATTTTATCTTATTTAACTACTAAAATAACACAAATTTTCGAGAATTTATTTCAAAAATTTTAAAAGAAGAAATCAACGAAATCAAACAAAAAAATGATGAAGACTACGAAAAAACAGGCATATATAATATGTTTAAGCAAAATTTCTTATTATCTTTTTAAGATTGACGAAGCAACTTGAATGAAGTGAGTGAGAGAAGTATATTATTGTGAAGGATTTAAGGGAGAAGGGGTTTAAGGGCTCTTTTTCCTTATTTTGGGGTTTGCTGATTTCCGGACAAAATTATACTGAAATTAATAATTCATAATTCTTTGGGTAATACTGGAATTAATAATTCACGGATTATTTAATATCGTTTCATTGTTTGGAGTAAATTAAAAATAATATATATGGTGTATAAATTAAAATGTATAATTATTTTAAATTTAGATAAACATGGATAAAAAATTTACTTCTAATTTTAACTTTGAATATGACAAAAAAAGGCATTTAAGGGGTAATAATATTAATTTAATGACTTTATCCCGAAATAACTAATTCTGGTATTACTTAGTAAAATTAAGGATTATATTTATTATTTGGTTATTATATTAATTGATACAGATATATAAGTTTCAAAATTTTAGTATAAAAATCTAATACAAATAATTTAATAGTCCGAGCTCAAAAGCTCCTTCAATAAACTTTGAATTCCGAAGCTTCTTCAATGGAGGCAGAGGAACAAAGGAATTTGGTTGCAGAAATGAGAAGTAGGAATAAAAGCAAAAAGAAAGAACGAGAAAGAGTTCTCTACACAATTTGTAGAAGAAAAGAAAGAAAAGAACCGGAGAAGATGAAAAGAATAGCGTTGAGAAAAGAAGGGAAACAAAAGAAAAAAAGGAGGGGGAAAAAGTTAGAACTTAGACGGAGGTCTTTAGTGTGGGCTAACGGATGAAAAATAAGTCTCAGTTAATCACTTAATCCATAAGCTGGACCAATTTGCGTAACGACTTAAAATATGGGCCTCATTTCACAACATTATTGCCCCAACTAATATACATCGTAATTAAGTCATTAATAAAAGGTATAAAAATTATTTAATATTTAAATAATATTTTGATCAATTAACATTTATATTCGTGGTTTTTAGCAGAATTATCCGTCAAATAAATTTTGTTAATCTTCTACCTTCAAAAAAAGTACGAAACTTGAAGAAAAATATCATTTGAGATCCTTAAAATCACTCACAATGATCGATCCAGTATGAAGAACATCAACAGTGAATTATTTCATGAATAAAAATATCTATTCGAAAATAAATGTTGATTGCCTTGTCCGTCATAATTAGATGTTATCTAAGTGTGAGGACATCGATATCAATATATGCAACGAGAGAATTGTGTGAGTCATTCCCATTTAGGTTCGATTTGAATGACTCCGTTGTTTCCTTTTCCTTTCGCACTCCATTAGTATTCCTATTTGAAATATATTCTCAACTCAAACGTTAATTTTTAGTTTAGAATATAATCATGAAGTAGAACAAATAATTAAAGTAATAAATTATACATACATTTGTGGGAAGGATATTTTTTAGCTATTTAACTAGTTAGAGAATATTTTTCATCCACAAACATAATATTCGGTAAGTTTATCTTATTTCAAATAGTTCAACAATAAATTTAACCTATTTTGAACTGCTAAAACTAAAATATCAGACCTTTGGGGTCTAAAGTTGGGATGTCCCAGAGCCTAACTTCCCACCAGTTAGTCTATTTGAGGCCACAATGTTAAATTTGATTCTGAAGCGGTTAAAATTTAAAATTTAAAATTTAAAATTTAGTAACTTAGTAAACTTCGGCTATTTGTTAAATAGGATTCCAGAAGCAGCTATTTATGCACTTAATCCCCGTAATGATCCTTTAACTTGGTCCAAAATTTTCATTATGGGAAATCCAGATAATTTTCCAGATCCAATTCCTAAGAAACCCATCCACCATAAATTAGATTCTCGAAAGTTACCTTCCCCACTATTCCATATAATAGTTGCACACCTCAATCATACAACAAGTTGTTTTTCTTTCAAATACAACAGAAAACTCTTCCAAATATTAGTGATAATATCCGATTCAAATGCTCGGTGGTTCAATTTCCGGGGGCCGTACTAACGTCCGTGTCGTCGTCGTCGGCGATCGTGCCACAGGCAAATCAAGCCTAATCACCGCTGCTGCTACCGAAACTTTCCCGGAGGAAGTTCCACCGGTGCTTCCTCCGACTAGACTTCCGGCCGATCTATATCCTGATAATGTTCCTGTTACGATCATCGATACTTCCTCAAGGTTATTATTGTAATTTTATACTACTACTACTTGATTTATTTGTTGTTTAACACGTCATCAAGGTTATTATTATTATATTTTTGATTGAATTGCTTGTATGCGTTCCTGATAATGTTCCTGTTACGATCATTGACACTTCCTCAAGGTTATTACTGTCTATTATTGGAATTTTAATACTACTACTTTATTTATTTGATGTTTTACACGTCATCAAGGTTATTATTATTATATTTTTATTGAATTGCTTGTATGTGTTCCTGATAATGTTCCTGTTACGATCATTGACACTTCCTCAAGGTTATTGTTGTCTATTTTTGGAATTTTAATAGTACTACTTTATTTATTTGATGTTTTACACGTCATCAAGGTTATTATTATTATATTTTTATTGAATTGCTTGTATGTGTTCCTGATAATGTTCCTGTTACAATCATTGACACTTCCTCAAGGTTATTATTGTCTATTTTTGGAATTTTAATTAGTACTACTTGATTTTATTTGTTGTTTTACACGTCATCAAGGTTATTATTATTATATTTTGATTGAATTGATTGGATTGTTTTATGTGATATATGTAGTTTGGAGAGTAGAGGTAAGGTTGCTGAAGAATTGAAGCGAGCCGATGCTGTTGTTCTCACATATGCTTGTGATCAACCTGCTACACTCAATCGCTTGACTACTTTCTGGCTTTACGAGTTTCGTCGCTTAGAGGTTGCAATTTGTGTGCCTTTGTTTTTTCATAGTTAATGTAGTTAAATTGAAAAGTAATTTAGTTCATTGTTCTAAAGTAAAATTTAGATATTTTCGAACCAAACGAAGAATAATGGAAGCGGCGTTATCTCTGTGTTGGAATGGTAAAAGGGTCATTTTAAAATATTGGCCAAAATTCTCTACAACCACATACCCAGTGTAATCCCACAAGATGGGGTCCGAGGAGGATAGAGTGTATGCACACCTTATCCCTACCGTGGGACATAAAAAGATTGTTACCAAAAGACCCTCAGCTCAAGAGAAAACATGACAAAAAAAGGTCAAATAAGGTTTGAAGGAAGTAAAGTAAAGAGATCATGGCAAAATACTATAGATAAGCATTAATGGAGAGATTTTATAGTAAATGCATCAAACTAGTACGATGATCGAAGTACAAGAAATAACAGATAACAACAACAACATACCCAGTGAAATTTCACAACGTGGGTTCTGGGGAGGGTAGAGTGTACACAGACCTTACCTCTACCTTGGTAGGTAGATTGACTCTTTTCGAAAGACCTCCGGCTTAAGACAAAGCATAAGCACAAGCAAAACAAGAGAAACGGTCAGACCTGGACACGAAATTTAAAGCAGTATGAAAATGCGGGTAACAAAAGCGAGTAAGCCATGATAGCGCATTCTGAAAAGGAAGCAGTAACTACAACAACATACCCAGTGAAATCCCACATCGTGGGGTCTGGGTAGGGTAAAATGTACACAGACCTTACCTCCACCTTAGTAGGTAGAGCGGCTGTTTTCGGGAGACCTCGGCTCAAGACAAAGCATAATCACAAGAAAGGCAATAAAAACAAGAAAGCAGTAACTAACGCCGGTAATAAGATAAATAAAGTAAACTAAAGAACCCATATCAACAGAAATCAAGCGACATGAGACTATAAAACAATACTGCGTTTACTAATATGATAGGCTAAGCAGACCTACAATAATAACACTACAACTATCAATTTATAAGCGTAAGTAGGACTACGCTCAACTACCTACTACCCTTCTACCCTAATCCGTGTCCTCCACAACCTCCTATCTAAGGTCATGTCCTCAGTAAGTTACACCTGCGCCATATTTCGTCTAATCACCTCTCCCCAATACTTCTTCGGCCTACTTCTATCCATCATGAACCCTTCCATAGCCAACATCTCACACATCCGCACTAGGGCATTTGTGTCTCTCCTCTGCACATGTCCGAACCATCTCAATCTAGCTTCCCGCATCTTATCCTCCACCGAGGCCACTCCCACTCTGTCCCGGATATCATCATTTCTAATCCTGTCCCTCTTTGTATGCCCACACATTCATCTCAGCATTCTCATCTTTGCAACTTTCATCTTTTGGACGTGCGAAGTCTTGACTGACCAACACTTCGCCTTATACAACATAGTCGGTCTAACCACCACCCTATAGAACTTGCTTTTAAGTTTTGGTGACACCTTTTTATCGCACAAGACTCCAAATACGAGCCTCCATTTCATCCATCATGCCCCAATACGATGTGTGACATCGTCATCAATCTCTCAATTCTTTTGGATAATGGACCCGAGGTACTTGAAGCTTTCTTTCTTTGGAATGACATGAGTACCAAGCCTCACCTCCAAACATGACCATGTCCCGTTGAACTTGCACTCTAAGTATTCTGTCTTGGTCCTACTCAGCCTGAACCTTTTAGACTTCAGCGTCTGTCTCCAAACCTCCAGCTTAGCGTTTACTTCGCTGCGAGTCTCATCAATTAGGACTATGTCGTCTGTGAATAACATACACCATGAAACCTCCCTTTGGATTTGTCGTGTCAGTCCATCCATCACCAAAGCAAATAAGAATGGGCTAAGAGCTGATTCTTGGTGCAACCCCATCATCACTGGAAAGTGCTCCGAGTCTCCTCCCACTGTTCGTATCCTGGTCTTAGCTCCATCATACATATCCTTGATTGGCATAGTGTACGCCACATGTACACCACATGTACACCTCTAACCTCCAAACATCTCCATAGAATCTTCTTAGGACTTTGTCATATGCCTTCTCGATGTCGATGAAAACCATATGTAAGTCTCTCTTCCTCTCTATACTGCTCTACCAACCTCCTAATAAGGTGAATGACTTCTGTAGTCGAACGCCCTCGCATGAATCCAAACTGGTCCTTGGAAATAGACACGCCTCTTCTCATCCTCATTTCCATGACCCTTTTCCAAATTTTCATTGTATGGCTTAGCAGCTTGATACCCCTATAGTTGTTGCAACTCTGGATGTCACATTTGTTCTTGTACAAATGGATCATTGTACTCCACCTCCATTCTTCGGGCATTTTCACCATCTTAAGAATAACATTAAACAACTCAGTTAGCCATTTCAAACCTGTCCTGTCTGCGCTCATCCAAAATTCAACTGGGATCTCATCAGGCCCGGTCGCTCATCCCTTGCGCATCCTGCTAACAACACCTTTAACCTCCTCAGCCTTAATGCTTCTACAATATCCAAAATTCCAGTACCTTCCGGATTGCTTCAGATCTCCCAGCATAATGTCTTTATCTCCTTTTTCGGTCAAGATTTTATGGAAGTAAGACTGTCACCTCCGTCTAATATGCGCGTCCTTCACAAGTACTTTACCGTCCTCGTCCTTGATGCAATTCAAGTGATCCAAGTCAGGGTCCTCTCCCTCGCCTTGGCTAGTCTGTACAACTTCTTGTCCCCGCTTTTTTTCTCATGTGTTCAAAAGCCGTCATTTTCGCCGCCGTAATCGTTAGCTTTGCCTCCTTCCTCGCCATCTTATACAACTCCATATTCGTCCACTTCTCCACCTCATAATTGCTTTCTATCAATTTCGCATACGCCGCTTTCTTTGCTTTCACCTTCTCTTGAACCTTACCATTCCACCACCAGTTCCCTCAACGCCCACCACGACTACCCCGTGAGACCCCTAACACTTCTTTAGCTACCTCCCAAATGCAACTGGTCGTCTTGTCCCACATACCGGTCGCATCTCCACTACTCCCCCAAGCCCTCTTGGCCATCAACCTCTCCCCCATCTCATTTGCACTAGCCATGGTCAAACTCCCCCATTTGATTCTTAGTCTGTCATCCACAACCCTCTTCTTCTTCCCATCTTGATATCTCCAAATCCATCACCAAAAAATTATGTTGGGTTGTAAGATACTCTCTCGGAATAACCTTGCCGTCTTTACAAAGACCGTTGTCAACCTTCCTAAGAAGCAAAAAGTCTATCCGAGTCTTAGCACCCGAGCTACGGAAAGTCACCAATTGCTCCTCCTTCATAAACCTCGAATTGGCTATCACCATCCCAAAAGTTTTAGCAAACTCCAAAAGTGAGATGCCTCTCCCGTTCCTGTCCCCGAGGCCAAAGCCTCCATGCACGTCGTCATAACCCCCGGAAGTGACCCGATATGTCTATTGAAATCCCCTCCTACAAATAACTTCTTAGTGGGTGGTATACCTCCCACCACCTCGTTCAAATCCTCCCAAAAGTGCTTTTTCTCCTCCTCGTCCAAGTCCGCCTGCGGCGCGTAAGCACTAATAATGTTCATAGTGGACCCTCCAACTACCAACTCAATCGCCATCATCCTGTCATTGCCCTCCTACCACCTGATCCCTTAGCTCACTGTCTATCAAAATGCCTACCTCATTCCTATACGTCGAGTCCTCGACCTACATGAGAACCATAGCTTATACCCGTCCACATTCTTAGCTGTAGGTCCTACCCATTTGGTATCCTGGACACAGGCTATATTAGTCCTTCTCTTCTTAAGAATCTTAACTAGCTCTATGGACTTCCCCATTAAAGTCCCAATGTTCCAAGTCCATATTCTCAACCTAGCATCTCCCTTACCCCACTTACCCCCCTCCCCCGTCTCCGACCGAGAACATGACCCTAGTCTACCATTCGCCACTAAAGCGGATATAAACTAATCAACAATTTACCCTAAAACAAGCATAAATCGAGGGACAAGAACCTACAAGGTAACACTACGCCTGTTAGGCCTTAATGTTGTTAAATTGAAAAATATCTTAGTTTATTTTTCTAAAGTAAAACTTAGATATTTCCGAACCAAACAAAAAATACTGGAAGCAGCATTATCTTCCTATTGGAATGGTAAAAGGCACTTTTTAAAATATTGGCCAAAATTCACTAATTCCTGAAAAGTTATAAATATCTTGAGAGGGAGCGAATAAGCTTTTTTATGTGGCTTTTGCTGTAAATGGATTGACTACTGTACTGTTAGGCCTATGTCTATGATCATCAATTGTTTTTAGTATTGTCATGTTGTTTCCTGAAAAGTATTGTTCATTTTTTAGTTCATGAAATTATGTAGTCGTTCCAATTAGCATTGTTATGGCGAGTGATTTAACTGTAACTATTTTGGATTATTATTCCATACAATAGACCCTTGTGGTCCGGTCCTTCCCCGGAGCCGTCCGTATAGTGCAGGAGCGCTCACATTTTTTTGCCTACTCTTTCACTTTCATTTCGAAATCCGGCGCGGGAGCTTAGTGCACCAGGCTGCCCTTTTTTTTTTTGGATGGATAATGTACTTTTTGTAGTTTGTATTGAGAAATGAGAATGTGACTTCCGTGCATTTAATCACTTGAATTACCATTGTTAGATCCGGGCGCCGGTGATTGTTGTTGGCTGTAAGCTAGACAAGCGAGATGAGGATCATCATATGAATCTTGAGCAAGTGATGTCTCCAATCATGCAACAGTTTCGCGAGATTGAGACTTGCATAGAATGTTCTGCTGCAAACCTAGTTCAGGTGGGTGCAACTTGTTACTAGAGACTTTTCATTGCAAAGGTTTTACAGTTTAGTAGAATGATATTTTTAAATCTTTACAGGTACCGGAAGTGTTCTATTATGCTCAGAAAGCTGTACTTCATCCAACGGCTCCACTTTTTGATCATGAAACTCAGGCTCTTAAACCCCGTTGTGTTAGAGCACTGAAACGGATATTTATCCTTTGTGATCATGACATGGATGATGCTCTCAATGATGAAGAGCTTAATGAATTTCAGGTCTATATTTATTTCCTCGAGTTCATTAAAACATTCGATTACTTTCTTTATATTTTATTTCAAGAAACCGAACATTTTGTGTTTTCTTATTTTCATCAATATTGGCAGATTAAGTGCTTCAATGCTCCCCTGCAGCCTGCTGAAATAGTGGGTGTCAAGAGAGTAGTACAGGAGAAGCTACCTCAAGGTGTAAGTGACCTGGGGCTTACAATCACAGGGTTTCTTTTTCTTCATGCACTTTTTATAGAGAAGGGTCGACTTGAGACCACTTGGACCGTCTTGAGGAAATTTGGTTACAATGATGAAATTAAGCTGAAGGATGATTTCCTTACAATACCGTTCAAAAAAGCTCCCGATCAGGTGACTCCAATGACTATTATAATACTTGTTTAGTCCGAGATATTGTTAGGGTTATAGTTGGCTGTCTGTGTTTGGAATAGGGGTGGCCAGTGGGCCGGGTCTGGCGGGGTCGGGGCGAGACGGGTGTCGGGGTCGGGGTCGGGGTCGGGGCGAGACGGGTGAAGGGGTCGGGGTCGGGGTCGGGTCTGGCCAGACCGGCGGGGTCAGGTCTGGCGGGACTTGCTCCAGTCCCGTCCCGATCCCGATCCCGTCGGTATCGGGTCGGGCTCGGGGCGGGGTCCGGCGGGTTTTTTTTTTTAATAACATATGTATAAAAAAAACTCAATAAACAAAACAAGATAGTGTAATAAAAACATCCCAAGACTGTTTTTGTGCCTCTTATATTATTTAATAGACATGATTTTTTTGTAATACAAATACAATTGTCTAAAATCTAAATTGCAACTTTGTGGTGTTGTCCAAAAGTTGCAAATTACATAATAAAATTTCAATTAAAAAAATTACATTCTCAAAAAAACCTGTTCTAATTGCTTGATGATTTCCTGTGGTTCTTCGGTTGGAATTGGTATTTGTTGGTCAAATTGATCCACGTCGCTTCCACTACATTCGGTTAAGATTTCGTTGTAGTTTTCATCTTCTTCTTCGTTGATCTCCGATTGACCGCACCTTCTCCGCTCCGCTCGTATCCAATCTCTGAATAATACTGCAATTTCCAAGCTGTCTCCGGCTAATGAGTGTCTGTGGTCTCCTATTTGATATCTGCCGGCAGAAAAAGCGCTTTCAGACGCAGTTGATGACGCTTGAATGCTCAAAACATCTCGGGCCATCAATGAAAGTGTCGGAAAGGTCTTCTCATTCCCCCTCCAGTATTTCAGCAAGTCTTCATGTCCATTTTCATTGATAACTTCTTGATACGGTACAGAACCCTGCAAAATAAAAATATCCAACTCGCTAATTTGGTTAGTAGTAGAGGTACGGCTGCACTTTCTATTTCTGAGGCTTTCAATACTAGCCGCAGAAAGAGCATGTCTTTTTGTGAGGTTGTGTTGAAGACGAAGAAGATGGTATCGAAGTCGGTAAGTTACTAGCATTCTTGTTGATAAAATCTATATATTTTTTTGCATTGGTGTTCTACGCTAGACAACACTTCTTCTTTAGTTTGACTTTGTTCAATAGGTGGTGGGTGATTTAGATTTTTGGGACTTGGAGGTGATAGTACTTCTATACAATCGTAAATAGTTTCAATTAGTGATTTAGTACCGTCTATTTTAATAGTAGGATTTAATATAGAACCAATAATATAAATAGTGGGAATAGGAATAAAATATTTTTTTATTTTGACAAACATTTTTTTAATAGCTGCCTTATAAGCTGGTTTTTTCATATATTCACTAAGTAATAAAAATATTAGAGTTATATAAAACAACATAGTTGAAATAGTAGGATAATATATACCGGAAAATTCTTTTGTTGCTTGAAAAAATTTCTCTAAAAATACAATAAGTTCGGAAATTTTTACCCAATCACTATCTAAAATCATATCAGCTGGATTTTTATTACGAGAGTTAAAAAATAAAGTTATAGGTATTCTATAGTCATAAGCAACAAGTAGTTGCTCGTATAAAGAATTCCACCTAGTGGATACTTCTTGTGGAATTTTTCTATAAGGTAGTCCACAATCGTGACAAGTTTTTTTATATTCTTTTCTACGTTGTACTTTATTACTTTTAAAAATAAAGTTTATAGCAAATTGTATTTTACTAAGAATGTCTTCAAAAAGTGATAGACCATCCTTTACAATTAAGTTATATATATGGCACGCGCATTTTATATGAAAATGATTTGAAAAAGATGGAGTTAAACTGTTTTTTAAAATTGTAATTGCGTAATTATTAGAAGAAGCGTTATCTAATGTAATAGTCATAATTTTATCGGTTATTCCGTAATAATGACACACTTGATAAATATTATCTGCAATAAAAGTACCAGTGTGCCTATCATCTATATATCTATACGCTAAAATACGTTTTTGCATAGATCATTTATAATCTATCCAATGACAAGTTACAGTTAAATAATCATGGCCGTTAGTAGTTGACCTATATCAGACGTGATAGATACTTTGCCATTAAAATGATATAATGAAAAACGTAAATATTGTTGATATTCATGCGCGAATTTAAATACATCTCTCTTAACAGTTGATCTAAGAAAACCGTTAAAAGCAGGATTATATATATCTCTAATGTAATGAATAAAACCGGGAGATGAAGGAAATGAAAAAGGCAAACCCTCCACAGCAACTAATTTTGATATTGCTTCCCTATCTCTATGTTTATTGTATTTAGAGCCTACAATTCCCTCCGTCATAGGGTTAATTTGACCCTGTACTTGGTCCGGGACAGTATCAGTATGTGAACCTTGTCCCGATGGAGCGGACGTTTGCGCACCCGATTTTGAAGCCTGGTATTGAGTATACCTAGCTGGATGAGCACTTACTACGTGTCTAATTGAACCCTCCGTCCCACCGTGACCTTTTCCAGTTTTAAATTTTAAAACATTTTTACAAATTTTACATATAGCTACTTGATTCTCTACGTCCCTATCAAAAAATGTCCATGCATCTGATTTTAATGGTCGTTTTGCTAGACCTCGTCTCATACTAGGGGGAATATGAGGTATTTCAGTTGAAGGTGCACTAGTGGGTGTGTTGTCATCAACATTAGTGGGTGTATTATCTAGATCATCGTCTAAATTAAAGTCTTCTTGAGTTTCAGAAAATAGCTCCTGGTCTAAATCTAATGGTATTGTAGAAAAATGTTGAGTATCAACAAAATCATCCTGTGTAGGAATAAGATGACTAGAAGAAGTACCCTTGCCCTGGTTGCCCCTACTAGAAGAAGCACCCTTACCCTTACCCTTAAACATACCTTTTAATCCTTTCATTTTAATTATGATAATAAATAATTAAAGACAATAAAATTAAGTGCGCTAAATAAAATAAACAAATAATAATAATTTAATGAAGGAACGAATGTACCAAACGCCGACGTAACGTCGACGTGTAATCGAGAGATTGAAAATTGAAACTTTGCTCGATGGAAGATCCTCAAGCTAGTTGCCAACTTCACTCCCAATTCCCAAATGAATAAATAAAATTGAATATTTAGTAAACAATGTAGACTTGTAGAGAGATATATTGAGAGATTAGAGAGATTGTAGGAAGATTTGTGAGAAAGATGAAGAGAAAATGAGTTATTTATAGTTGGAAAAATTGGGTTAAAGTGTAAATATAATAACTTATGGGTTAAAAATAAATATTAAGGGGTAGGGGGGGGTTGGGGGAGGGGGAGGCCTAAAATGGCCGTTGGCCAACGGCCAAAATCTAAAATGGTCGTTGGTGCAACGGTCATATTTGCAAAGGGGGGACAAAGGTCGGGCTCGGGACGGGGTCGGGTCGGGCGGGCCTGGGGCGGGCTCGGGTCTGGCGGGACGAGACATTGTCCCGTCCCGAGTTCGAGGCCCGTCACCGTTTTTCTTTTTTAGCGGAGTCGGGTCGGGGTCGGGTCGGGGTCGGGCCGTCCCGGCCCACTGGCCACCCTTAGTTTGGAAGAACCTTGGCACTGAGGCTAAAAAGGAAAAATCACGGGGACTATCAATAATTTGTTGACCTTGTTTGCGCAGGGTTGCTGATTCATGGTGAATCAGCTCCCTTATTCGCAGTTCGTATAATGGAAATTTATCAAGAATCAGATGTTAGGAACTGTTTTTTTCTGTTCCACTGTTGTTTTTTTCGTTTTTCCCGTAGATTTAAGCTGTCAGTTTTTACTTGAAAAACTCAAGTGGTATATTCATATTTGTTTCTAGTGGCTCACTGTCTTTCTGTCAGTTCCCTTCTCAATAATGTTTGTCTTCTCGCAGAGTCTGGAATTGACCAGCGAAGCAGTGGAGTTCTTGAAGGGGGTCTTCAGCACATTTGACACTGATAAAGTATGGCACTGTTTTTCATGCAGTTTCTTTTATAAGTGTCTGTTTTCCTTTTCATGCATTTAATATGACTTGATAATAAAGTGGATGATTTTATGCATCCATTGTTGCTAGGGGGTGGGGTTGCTCTGAGTAATTAAAGGTTTTTGCAGTGAATTAATCTCACCAGAACTCTTGGGTAGTAAAGATACAGAGAAATCTTTGATACAAGAAGTCAAAAGAATGTTGTCAAGACTAAGGAACTATTATGTAGCCACAATGTAACTTTAACAAATTAGAATTGAAAAATTGAACTTCAAGGACTTTAATTGAGCCAATTTCCAATTGTCCTTTTTTTAAGATTCCAAAGTGAAGTTGAAGAGAATAAAGAGTTAATGGAAGATGGCCAGACGTCAATTGTTTGGCTTCTATGAAGATTCAGACTCAGCTCATTGGAAGAACCTTAAGAACATATCCATAAATAGCTTACATGATTTGGACAAAGATTTAGGATTTATCTTTAGTTATAGTCCTCATATCTGGATGAAAGAGGAGCTCTATTTGTTTTTTACTGCAATTTTGATTCCATATTTAAGCCGTGTCAAGTTGCAGGTGTATTGTTTCTTCCTTATTTTTGTTTCTTTAGGGTGACGGAGCAATTTCAGTTTTTCACGAGGCTAACATATTTTGTAATGCCCAAGCTCTCTTGTTGTCTTTGTTTGAAGAAGTTTTATCGTTACACAAAACCAATTAATATCCTCAGTCAGTACTGTCCCAAAAGGTGTTTACTTCTAGCATTGAAGCAGAGTGCTGGATATTTTTGTAGATCGGATCCTCACATCACATCATTCACCAACATGGAGGCAATATTTTAGCCTATTTTGTCTTATAGTATCCCTATCTCTTTTTTATCTAGGTGGTTTGAGTTTGTCTTCCACATTGTTATTTTTCTTTATCTAAGTTGTTGGTCTTCCTTTCTGGGAGGGATTTGGACATAGCTTTCTACATAGGATTATTATTTTTCTCATCTGAGATTATTCTAAAACTGAAGTTTTAGTTGGCCACTTCTTTTTGGATAATTTTAGAAATTCCTCCAAATATGTTACTAGGTAGGTGTTGTGTTCTAGTTGGAGTGGAAATTCTTTTGGAGGAAGTTCAGACAATGTCAGAATTCAGTTGTGTAACAACTTCCCATTTGAAATGTCAGTGGTCTGTTGATCCTTTCCTGTTTCAGTGAAGTGCAAGTTTTTCCTATACCCTCCCCTCCCTCCAAAAACAAGATTTTTCTTCTGATGAGGGTCTCAAGATCTTAGTTTCAAGCTAGTACTAGTAGTAATTAGAGAAAGGTATTAAGTTTATTGAGACTAGTAACGCTAGTGGTCAATGAAGTGGATTGAGAACCATGAGGTCTCAGGTTCAAATCCCAGTGGAGGCAAAAACACTAGGTGATTTCTGCCTATTTGTCCAAACCTTGGTGGATAGAGATACCCGGTACCTATGTTGTTGAGAGGTAGCAAGTATCCCGTGGAATTAGTCGAGGTGTGCGCAAGCTGGCCTGAACATCACGGTTATAAATATACTAGTAAGGTTGGGGTGATTATGCAAATCCTTTTTACCAAGCCTTTTAACTCTTTGGATAATACTAGGAAGTTTTAAACTTATTTTTTGTTCCTTAATCTGTAATCTTTGTTTTATGCAGGATGGAGTTCTTAGAAATTCTGAGCTTGATGACCTTTTTTCAACTGCACCGGAAAGGTAAAAAGGTTTCTGTTAGCTCTTTGTTGTGAATTATCTATGTTTGGATTGCTTTGCTGCATACTTACTGCTAATGAATGTATGTTTACTTACTAGGCTACTAGTTGTTACAGATCTTGTCCATTCATTGATTGAAGCTGTTTCACTTTTTATATCCGTTTAATGGCAAAGGTTTACTTACAAAATTATTGCAGATCTTTACGGGAAATCTGGCAAATAAGCCTATAAGCTCTCGCTTGACACATATAGATTGATGAATGAGACAGCTTTTAGCAAACTTATATCACATTTATCATGAATCTTATATAGGATGTTGAGTCTTTTCTTAAAGTTCTCTTTGAATATGGTAGCTCTGAGTAATTTGTGTACAGCTAATTGTGAGTATGTGAAGTTTTTAGTCTTTTGACTTTACTAGGGACAAGTTAGAATTATGCTTGCAGATTGATTTAAACTACTATTCATTTCTGTGACCTTTTTCTCTTTTCTAATAGGTTCTGTAAAATAATTTTTCTCATTGTCGCCAATGCTCTTTGTTTGAATCTTATGTGGAGAAATGTTCTTCACTTATCTTCTCTCTCCCTCTCCCTCTCCCTCTCCCTCTCCCTCTCCTCCCCACCCTCTGAGCTGATTGCTAACCTGGTCTTTATGTTTGATAAATTGCAGTCCCTGGGGCGAAACTCCCTACAAGGATGCTGTCGAAAGAACTCCATTGGGGGGCTTGTCTCTTTCTGCTTTCCTATCTGAGGTTCTTACCGCTAACTTTCTTTCTTCATTCCCCTCTTCCTTGTTGTTGCACTGTCAAGAGGGTTTCCTAACTCTTTAAAATTTCTTCCCATTAGATCTAATATTATTACCTTTCAAAGTCAGATTTTTTGGAGATATGCCTCCCTTGCTTTAATGCCCCACGTTAACTTGTTCAAATGTAGTAGATGGATCACCACCCAAAATTTAATTGATTTTGTTTGCCCTTCCCTTCCCTTTTTAATTTCTTTTAACTGTGTACAAGGTCATTACGATATTTAGCTTATAGATTTTGCTCTCTAGTATTTCATTAATAAATGGGATTGTACTAGTCTGCTATTTCTGGTTTACTTTTACGGTTAATGCTAAGAATGTAACATATTCTAGTTGGCATCTACTTCTATTGGAGAAAAAATATTTCTGTTTTGGCATTCTTTAAAGATCAAAACTGCTAATTCTTGCCGATAACAAAATCAGTGGGCTCTTATGACGTTGCTGGAACCAGCTCAAAGTTTGGCCAACTTGATATACATTGGGTATAACTGTGGTGCTGCATCAGCACTCCGTCTTACCAGGAAAAGATTAGTCGATATAAAGAAACAACTGACAGATCGAAATGTTTACCAAGGTTTTGTTTTTGGTCCTAAAGGATCTGGCAAATCGGCCTTGCTGAAGTCATTGTTGGGAAGGTATCTATTTAAACTTAAGCTCGTGAATCAATTGTTTTTAGCTATTTTTCAAAAATTCAGATTTTTTTATATAGCAGATTTCCCTTTTTTCCTGCAATTGGCCAGCCAAATGACCATTTCTCCCTTTGTCAGTTTTCTTTACTATCCTTTCCCTGGCAATTTCTGATGCATAACTTTTGTTCACCAAAGGCCTTTCTCAGAAAATTATGCGGCGACAACTGACGAGCACTATGCTGTTAATGTTGTTGACCGTCTTGGGGTAAGTGCTCTCAGAAGATTCATCATTTGACTTGATAGGATGTTAGTGATCTTTCTATCACTGGTTTGCCTTTGTGCTGCAAAAATGAGTAGGAGCTTATACATGTGTTAGCTTTCTGTGCACATGATTCATTACAAATATGCGTAGAGTTAATTAAAAGTCATGTTTTCCCTTTGATGCATGGATACACATGCTTTTTCTTTGATGCATGGATACACATCCTTGTGCGATTTGTGCGGTCATTGCATTTGCAACTGTATTCTGTTTTTGAGTGCTTTTGAGATTGACATCCAAGTTAATCGCCATCTTACTGAGTATGACTTTTATTGCAGGGAACTAAGAAAACACTTGTACTTAGGGAGATTCCAGAAGATGAAGTTAAGATGCTTCTATCTAATAAGGAGTCTTTGGCATCTTGTGATGTAGCAGTGTTTGTATATGATAGGTGAGTATGCAAAATCTAAACGATTAACAGCTTTTAGTGTACCAATTGAATTCCAATACAGTCCATCGCCTTGGATATAGACAGGTTTCTTCTTCTTCGTCGTTATCATGATAATGCTTTTTGTATGAGTACTTTCTTCTTCTTCTTCTTCTTCTTTCCCCTTTAGCTCCGATGAGTATTCTTTAAAAAGAGCATCGGAATTGCTGATGACTGTGGCAAGGCGAGGGGAAGTTACTGGTGTCATGGTGCCTTGTCTATTTGTTGCTGCAAAGGATGATCTTGATTCATATCCAATGGCAATAAAAGATTCAGCAAAGGTATTTACATTGGTCACATTGTGTTTTGTTTTGTTCAGAAATTGAATGTATCCTGTGTTTTTAAAGAACTACATAAGAATATTATGTTTTGACTTTTATTTCTACATAATCTTTAAAGGGCAGCCCGGTGCACTAAGCTTTATTGATAAATTTTGAAATATTTGTCCAGATATGTCAGAGTTTTGGAATAGATGCACCTATTCACATAAGTGTGAAGGAGAGAGATCTGAACAGCGTGTTCAATAGAATTATCACTGCTGCAGAGCGCCCTCATTTAAGTGTTCCTGAGACTGAAGTTGGACGTAGCCAGAAGCAATATCGTCACCTTGTTAATCGCTCTCTTATGTTTACTTCAGGTACTTTGACTCTAATACCCCTAAAGATATCTGCCAAGAGAAAGAGAAAATGGAACTAAAATGAAAATTGGCACTGAAGATGGGCTGGCATATTAGAGCAAAATTTTGAATCAAATTATTGTATTCCATCTGACTCTTGACTCAAATCGCAGTTGTGGCTGCTGTTGCCGTAGTTGGACTGGCAGCATATAGATCTTATGCTGCACGGAAGAATACCTCAAGCTAGGTAATGTCCTGTGTCTACTCGAGAACGGATAGTCAACTTTTTGACCTAATAAGAAAATTTCCTCGCTATTCCTTTGATGTCTACCAGAGAACTAGCTTATATGTCCTTGTACATAGAGTACGCTCAGACTTCTCCCGAAGGTTATTTCAGTTTTGTCTATCTGGTCTTTGTCCATTTCCCATCGAAAGTACCAGCTAGGTGCTATTTTCCCTTCATACTCTGCTTTAGAAAGCACGATTTACCTTTTTTGAGCTACTGTTTATTAGAAATGTAATTTTAGGTGGCATTTGGACTTTTGCAGATGATTATTAGAAAAGCTCTGGGAAAACATTTTAGGGAAAAGTTGCTTATTTGGATTAGTTTATTCTGGAAATTGCGTAATTAAATTTCTCATTTCTTTTTTTAAAAGTTAACGTTTCATTATGAGTAGTAAAAAAGGCAAAAAAATAAATTTACACAATAAACTTATACAAAATTTTCCAACGAGTTAAAATCTTAAATGCTGCGCTTTCTATCTCTATATATACCCATAAACAGTGCTTGTGTATGTATTTATATGTGTACTATTAGTATATATTACTTCTTTCAAATTTCATGGTCCATGTATTGGGAATTATGATAGGAATGGATGACACAAAAGGAAATTAAAGTAGAATTTGACTTGTTCAATATAAAGAGAAAGATAATACCATCCGACTTTTAGAAAGAATCATTGGTTGATATAACTTCATTGAAAGTGTCGGTCTTGAAACAAGAGTTCAGTGATTTGAGTATGTTACTATTTTTTTTGGTAACTTGAGTATGCTACTAATTAGTTCATATGATTATGTGAGTACTACTTTTTCTTCTTTCAAATCCACAAGTTTAAGGCTTTAGTATAGTTTTGCAAAATGAATATGTAGGTTTTTAAAGTATATGTTGAAGATAAACGGTTGAAGACCGTAAACGTACAAATACAGATCTAGGTCATTTCCTTCCAAATAAGCATGCACAAGAAATAAGTCAAAAGTAAAATGTATTCTTAGAACTAAAATTTGTTTAGGTGTGTGTGTCACCACAGAAAGGAAATTCTAGATTTTTAGATTTAGATGTTCTAAATACTCTTAATATCATAATTTTAATTTCCGTTTATTGATAGTAAGTCTACTAAATGTTATGAGCCACGCGATTAAGATAAGCATTGTTTTTATCAGAACAGTTGGTTGTACATGTATAATATAGACTCTTGAGTATAATGTTGTCTTACCGCGATCTATTTTAATGTCATTTTTTAATTAAAAAAAAAGATATAACATTTGCATGCGAGCAACTGTTTCTTCCCAGTTGAAATAAATAGCTCTTGCTCTCTGCGAAATGCGAATGTATAGGCACTAGTTGCTTACAGTGTTATATCTTCCGCTCTTCCGCTACAACTCATCCCAGATCGCCGTCTACCATGACCGATCAACCAAAATTTCATCTAGCATTGGCCATAACCAACGTTAAATCCATTAATCCGATTACGTTGGACAATGATTCCAACCAATATCACTCTTGGGCAGCCCTATTCAAAGTTCACGCACTCTTGATCATCTCATCCCCTACGGATGAGAAAGCTAAGAAGGCGACTGATGCCACGATGGCCGCTGACCCTGACATTTGGCACCGTCTTGACGCTGCCGTGTTGCAATGGATGTATGCAACAGTGTCACAAGATATTCTCCACTCAATTCTTGTGAACGATGACTCGGCCGAGAAGGCTTGGAAAATAATTGCCGCCATTTTCCAAGACAATAAACATTCTCGGGCAGTTCATCTTGAAAACCAGTTTACAAACACCCACATGAAAGATTTTTCGACCACCGCGGCTTATTGCAATCATCTCAAACTCCTCGCCGATCAATTGGCCAATGTCGATGCCCCTGTCTCTAACACTCGTTTGGTATTGAAAATGATTGCAGGTTTAACGGAAGCATATGCTGGATTTGTAACTCATATTCAACAACATGACCCCTTGCCTAGCTTTGAAAATGCAAAATCCAAATTGGGTTTAGAGGAATCGACAATCCTCCAACGTGCAACCCGTGAATCGGGTTCATCTGCTCTTGTTGTAAATTCCCCCAATTCCGATGACAATTACCAAAACCCCTCTCACGGTAATCACAACAATAACAATCAGAACATTAACAACCATAATCGTGGACACAAGGGAAACAACAAGAAACACAGTAAAAACTATGGCGGAGGTGGCCGGAACTCTGGAAAAGGCAACCGCGGTGGAGGCAGTGGCGCCGGCGGCTGGCAGAACACCAACAGTGGCACCGGCCGTGGACATCAGCGACAGTGGCATCCAAACCCTTGGGCAAATTGATCTCCTTGGTCGATGCCTCCATGCCCTTACCCAACTTATAATTGGGCCAGGCCACAATATAACCTGCGGACGGAGCAGCAGCCCATCATCCTTGGACCAAGGCCTCAGCAACAGGCTTTTAACGCGACCTGTCCCAGCCCAACAGAAATTGAATCGGCCTGCACACACTTAGCCTTGCTCAACCCGATCCATCTTGGTATATGGACACCGGGGCGACATCTCACATAACATCCGCGCAAGTTAATCTCTCGTCTTATTTTAATTCGAGCAAAAATCATGGAATAATTGTTGGAAATGGTCATTCTATTCCGATTCATGGTTTTGGTAGTGCAAAATTAAAAACCCCTCACCCTCCATTAATGTTAAAAAATGTCCTTCACGCCCCTAATTTAATTAAGAACTTAGTTTCAGTTTGAATGTTTACTACTGATAACCAAGTTTCTGTTGAATTTGATCCCTTGAGTTTTCTGTGAAGGACTTTCAGACGGGGATGACACTAATGAGATGTAATAGTCAGGGCTAGCTATACCCCATCACCACCACCACCACCACCACAAATCAAGCTGTTTCTCCATTAACTTTTGCAGCTTTATCATAATCACTTTGGCATAACCGTTTAGGTCACCCGAGGGCACCTGTTTTAGACTTCCTTAGGTGAAATAATTTGATTGAATGTACTAAAACAAGAAACTCTGTTTTTGTCATTCATGTCCTCTTGGCAAACATGTTAAACTGCCTTTTGTTGATTCTCATAACTCTACCTCTATGCCTTTTGATATTTTGCATAGTGATTTGTGGACATCTCCTGTTTTGAGTTCTTCGGGTCACAAATATTATGTGCTATACTTGATAATTTTTTGAATTTTTTATGGACTTTTCCCATCTCTAAAAAATCTCAAGTATATTCAACCTTTATCACTTTTCGAGCCTACATTAAAACTCAATTTGAACGGGAGTTAAAAAATATTCAATGTGATAATGGTAGAGAATATGATAATGGTCCATTTTTGAGTCTTTGTCAAGCAAAATGGATTTCTTTTCATTTTTCATGTCCTCATACTTCTTCCCAAAATGGAAAAACCGAAAGAAAAATCCGGTCTAATAATAATATCATTCGAACTTTATGGCTCATGCTTCAATCCCTCATTCGTTTTGGCACCATGCATTACAAATGACAACATATCTCCTTAACATCTTACCAAGTAAAACTCTCGCCTACCAATCTCCTCTCAATATTCTATACCAAAAAGACCCATCCTATTCCCACTTACGTGTTTTCGGTTGCTTATGTTATCCCCTCTTTCCTGCCACTACGATAAATAAGCTTCAACCACGTTCCACACCCTGTGTCTTTTTGGGCTATCCATCAAATCATCGCAGTTTCAAATGCTATGTTTTGTGTTCATGTAAAATTATCATTAGTCGCCATATTTTATTTGATGAAATTCAATTCCCGTTTTCAAAGCTGCATATCCCCACTTCCTCAACATATAATTTTCTGGATGATGGGCTTTCCCCGTATGTGATTCACTACATTCACAATCATCCCAAACCTCTCCAAACATGAACCGGCCCAAACACCACAACCCACATATCCGCTGCCCACTCCTCAACAACCCAGCTCACAAGGCAGCAGTTCCACCGGACTGCCCATTCCATCCCAGACTGCCTTTCAGTCCACTTCTCAGCCTACCGTTGGAGGTCCATGGCTAATCCAGCATGCATAATTCGTTTCACTTCCACCTATTTTCCAGCCCACTTCGAGTTTGGACCACAAACCCATTACAAGAAGCCAACATGGTATTTTTAAACCAAATACAAAATATCACCATGACCTCCTTACTCATGCCACAAAATCACCTTTACCAAGTAACCCTGTGTCTGCACTCAAAGACCCGAATTAAAAAATGGCTATGGATGATGAATATAATGCTCTTATTAAAAATAAGACGTGAGATTTAGTGCCCCGTCCGTCTGATGTTAATGTTATTCGTTCTATGTGAATTTTTTGACATAAAGAATAATCTGACGGTTCTTTTGAGAGGCATAAAGCCCGTCTTGTAGGTGATGATGCAAGTCAACATGTTGGAGTGGATTGTGGAGAAACTTTCAGCCCGGTTGTCAAACCGGCAATCATTCGTACCATGCTCAGTCTTGCTCTTTCTAAATCATGGCACATTCATCAGTTGAATGTTAAGAATGCGTTCTTACATGGTGCACTGACAGAAACACTGTACATGCATCAACCATTGGGTTTTAGGGACCCGAAACGTCCTAATCATATATGTCTTCTGAAGAAATCGTTATATGGGCTCAAGCAAGATCCCAGAGCCCGGTACAAATGGTTTGCTGATTATGTCTATTTAATTGGGTTCTCTCACGGCAAGTCTGATCACTCTCTCTTCATCTACCGAAAAGGAAATGATATGGCTTACATTCTTCTATATGTAGACGATATCATCCTCACTGCTTCTTCTGATACTCTTCGCAAGTCTATCATAACACTTCTCAACTCCGAATTTGCCATGAAAGACTTGGATTTCCTAAGTTACTTTTTGGGTATCGCAGTCACTCGTCATGCAGGTGGCCTATTTTTATCTCAGAAAAAGTATGCAGAAGAAATTATTGAACGTGCTGGCATGTCTTCGTGTAAGTCTTGTCCCACTCCGGTTGATACCAAACCGAAGATTAGTGCTCAGTCAAGCACTCCTTATGAGGATCATTCTCACTACCGCAGCCTTACATGAGCTCTACAGTATATCACATTCACGAGACTTGAGATTTCATATGCGGTACAACAGATCTGCTTATTTATGCATAATCTGATGGAGGAACACATGCATGCTCTCCGGCGCATCCTTCGCTACATTCAGGGTACACTTCATCATGGATTGCATCTTTATCCCCCCTCAATAACTTCTCTGATTTCCTACACAGATGCAAATTGGGGTGGGTGCCCGGATACTAGGAGGTCCACTTTTGGATATTGTGTCTTTCTTGGTGATAACTTGCTCTCCTGGTCGTCTAAACGTCAACCCACACTATCACGCTCCAACGCTGAAGCTGAGTACCGAGGTGTTGCCAATGTGGTTTCTGAGTCATGTTGGTTACACAACCTTCTTCTGGAACTACATTGTCCTATCCATAAGACTACATTGGTTTATTGTGATAATGTTAGTGCCATGTACCTCTCTGGGAATCCAGTTCAACATCAACGCACTAAATACATCGAAATGGATACTCATTTTGTTCACAAAAAAGTTGCTCGTGGACAAGTACAGGTCCTACATGTCCCCTCGCGCTATCAGATAACAAATATTTTCACAAAAGGGACTTCCTTTGGTGCTATTTCAAGATTTCAAGGGCAGTCTCAACGTACGAGAACCTGCCGTTTCGACTGCGGGGATGTGATAGAATATATGATTCCAGCATATTTGTTTTTAGTCAATATAAATCTTTTAGATTAGGTTAGCATTTATTATGTTGTAATTAGTCAATAGTAGTCAATATCATTTATTATGTTGTAATTAGTCAAGATCTTCCCTGATTTCCAGCCTTACATTATGCATCTCACTAATGTATATATTGCAAGCAATATCAATGAAAGACTCATTGGATTGAATTCCTTTAAACGGTGGAAACCTAAAAACACTACTCATATGTGATCTCTCAACGAAAACCAATTTGCATTTACTAATCTTTTGAATTGAGCAAACAGGGGAGTATAAATTCATTTTGTGTCCGAAGCATCTACGGTAAGAAATCAAGTTTTGTATACGTCATTAGTCAGATCAATTTTTTGTAGATGTTCACTTGCATCAAATCATCTTCCACGAACCTCCACCCGGAAAACCCATGGGATCCTCTCTATAGACATCATCAAATCCCAACTGCCGAGATACAACATCAGCCTTATCAATGAACATTCTCAATATTATGCCTTGAAGAGGAATCGAACCTTCACACTCTTTAGCACGAGAGTTTAAGTCTTGAGCGTCTGTCATTTCACCACCAAGGCGTCAAATTAGGTCTCAACGAGCGCGATGTTATACTACCAATAAAGTTTCATGTTTAACACAATATTCATACACAAAATCAAAATCAAAGAGTTCTTTATCAACCGCTATCTACTTTAGAGATCCCTACGAAAATCTTTGAAAAATGGATGCAGCAAAGTTGAGTATCAAAGACGTTTGCAAACTGTGTAGAATACTTTTAGATAAATTTACTTTATTCTCCCGTGATCCAGGCAAGATTTTGCTGGATTTTCCCTAAGAAAATGCCTGTCAGATCAGGATCACAGCATAAAAGTGTAAACAAAATAGTATTCTTTTGCAGTATCGTGGGGAAGGGGATTTGTTGCAGCTTTGCATAAATACTTGTCTCCAAATTTGTAGGCCAAGGGTGGTAAATTGTTCAAAGATTTTGAATTGGACAGACCTAAAGATCTTAATTGGACTATGAGTTGATCTATAGATGGTCTGCCCAAGAATTAATAATAAGAGAGTTTGTTGTTCCCCGTTGAACTATCACCATCTATGTATTAAAACACACCTGAAAATGGTGATAGCTCAAGTAAAAAAATGAAACAACTGATAGTTTAGGAGTGAAACTCGCGAAAAAGTGATAGTATATGTATGTTTTTGACCATTATATCATAGTTGTTAGGATGAATTACACGTGGGAGAGATATGAAATCTATGAGGAAACAACAATCCCTTACTTTGCCACGGTAAGATGACAAAACTTAACCTGTTAAGAGCAATCCTTTTCTCACAAATCCATACATTCCAACGGTAGCCAGAATCTCTGATAAATCTTAGAAAGGTCAAAAATCCAAATATTTTCTCCTCCATCTATAGATATGTTGTTAGCTTTCTCCTTGGAAAAATCTTTGAAAGGTCTTTATCACAATAATTGACTCTTTAATATCACAGTAAACTTAAGCTACCGAAAGTAAAACTGGTCAAAATTCTGGGGTAGCTCTCCACTTTCCAGAAAGAAAATAGGAAATCGAATAGTGTCCGTTTAACTGAAGTTAAGCTCATAGCTTACGATTATATATATGTCGTGTTATCACTAGCAGATATGAGTAATTCATATCTCACGAATAAGCACTGCGATTGTTTAACAGGGTTTTCTAAACACTAACATAATGATGCAAATATATTTTTGACTGTGTGCAATTTAATCGGTTATAGTATAAGCTGGTTAATTGTTGCACTATATTTTCAAGTCATCCATCAGACTTGATATAAAGAAAATGTTTTATAATTATACTTAACCTGCAAGTTCCATTTTTTTTTATTATTTATGGAAACATGTTATGAATAGTCTGAAAACCGTTAATCATGACCTTATGTTTCTTTCCGGAATCATTCTCTCGTATATGTAATAAAATATAGATACAGTAGCTTAGAAGAATGAATACAACAACAACATATCTCGTGTAATCTCATTGTTGGGGTCTGGACTTACCCTTACCTCGAGAGATAGAAATGATGTTTCCGAAAGAATAGAAGAATGAATGATGCACATAGAAATTTAAATGCACATAGAAATTTAAATGCACATAGAGTAGGCTCACACTAAATAGGTGAACGCTCCTGCGGAAAAGTTATCCATTATTAGAACTGGAGGACTAAATCTCTAGTTAAGGGTGGAAGGATAACTCATTCATCTATAATGCACCATTCGGTGGTACTCACTTAGTTTCGATTTAAGTGTTTTACTTTTTTTTTAAAACTACTTAAAAAAGAGCATTTTTCAATATATGGTAACTCTTTAACTCCAATATTTCTGTAATGTCATGGGTAAGACAATAAGATTCAAATGACATTTTGATGCATTACACACATATCTTTAATTTAAGATCACAAAATTTAAAATTTATTTTATTTTCTTAAATTCGTACTTAGTCAAACCAAAATACTTAAATTGAAACTTGAAAGAGGGAGTAATTTGATCCCTACATTTGTATGGTAGAAGGTATATATGGAAAATGATTCTCTGGGAAGAAATAGGAAACTTGTCTTTGTGCGATATTGATGCAAAGCCAATAGGAAGCCGAAACCTATTATGTGTAATAGAATATTTTCCAATAATCTTTCATTAATTGTATTAATTGTATATCTTCTATTTTAGATAAAATTGTAATTCTTTTATAATTAGGTTAATTAGTTACCTAGTTTGTATTAAATTAAATATTCTTATAACCTTATATATATTATAAATCCTTCATCGATAAACATCAAGGAACATATTCCTTTAATGTGGCACTGAAGAATAATAATAGCTCTCTCCTATGAGAAGCTGAAAATGCACCAATATTGATTTAACCATAGCCTCCTAAGGTTGACCTTGTTCTCTTTGCAAATCTTCTTTGTTTGGTCATACTCTTTTTTTGTATACATGGAACACGAAGAATTACTTTCAAAATCGTATTTGTAGGAACCGTTTTTCCTTAAATGAGCCTTATGCAATATAAATTAATTAAGTGAATTCTAAATACAAGAATGGTTTAAAAAAAGAATCAGGACAAGTTTATTTATGATAATTTGTTCTTTTAGCATCACTAGCTAAGAAAGTTATATTCCATCCAAACGAAACATATGTAAGCTGATTCTGAGAAACATTAATAAATAAAACACAAAAGAAAAAAGAAACAAGACATTATGGAAATGAGTTTTTGTCCCACATGAACTAGCATAATATTATTATATATAGGAAACTTATGGTTGTTCTTTTCTTTTACAAGAGAACAACAACAAAAACATACCCAGTAAAATCCCACAACGTAGGGTTTGAGAAGGGTAGAGTGTACGCAGACCTTACCTCTATCTTGATAAGTAGAACGACTGTTTTCGAAAGACCTTTGACTCAAGACAAAGTATAAGCACAAGCAAAGTAAGAGAAACGGTCAGACCTAGATAAGAAATTTAAAGCAGTATGAAAATGCTGGTAACAAAAACGAATAAGCCATGATAGCGCATTCTGAAAAAAGAAGCAAGAAGCAGTAACTAACGTAGGTAAATAAGATTAAAAAACTACACTAAAGAACACATAACAACATAAATCAAACGACAGGGGACTATAAAGCAATACTGCGCTACTAGTATGATAGGCTAAGCAGACCTACAATAATAATACTATAACTACCAGTTTGTAAGCGTAAGTAGGACTACGCTCAACTGCCTACTACCCTTCTACCCTAATCCGTGTCCTCCACAACCCTCTATCTAAGTTCATGTTCTCAGTAAGTTGCACCTGTGCCGTATTCCGTCTAATCATCTCTCCCCAATACTTCTTCGACTTATCTCTACCCCTTTTGAACTCGTCCATAGCCAACCTCTCACACCTCCGCACTAGGGCATTTGTGTCTCTCATCTGCACATGCCCAAACTATCTCAACCTTGCTTTCCGTATAATTGCATTGTTAGTTGGTTCTATCTGTTTAGCGAAGGGAGGTAGTATACATTAACATGTGCATGCAAAGCCTTTTACCTTGAGAACAAAAACTTGAGTAGAATATTTATGCGGTAGAGAGATGGTTAGTAAAGGTACTTAAGTTAAGGGTATTATTGGTAGGAAGAAAAGAGAATCTTATGATTGTAAATATCCTACGCAAAGATTTCCAAAATCCAGAATTGCTTCAAAGGAGAGGGTGGGGGTCCCTCTCATATCCAAAACGGATCTTAATTTCTATGTTTTATGTCATTGATTGTCGGCCAAATGGGAGATGGATGGTAGAACACACAACAGAAAGAAGAAAGAGCAATTTAAGTATATGCATCGATAGTTTACACTATTAATGCAATTTAATTAATTGATTATAACAATTTATTACTACTTTTTTTCCAGGTAAAATATCGAGCTTGTTATGAAGAGGTGTTTGTTATGATATGTCAACTCAACTAAAAACCTTACACGTAACCCGTATACAGAACTTAAACTCAACTATCAAACTTTATGTAAAACCATATAGTATATGATGTTAGAATATTCCAAAATGTGTCACTCCATCTGTTTCATTTTGTTTATATCTTTATTGGTCAGATAAAAAAGCAATAAACTATTCTTATATTTTCTAAATAAGAAGCTTTTGTACCTACACAAATCTATAACATATTTAAGACTATAAGTTTTAAGAGTTCTATAGTAACATAAATATTATGATATATTTAAGATTATAAGTTTTTTTTAAAAAAAATTATTATTAAACTTTGTGTCAAGTTAAACAATGACAAATAAAGCAAAACCGGGAAAGCTAGTAATTGTTTCCCTCCCGTATATACATCCTTATATCTGATAATTAGAAATTCTTTTAATACTCCCTCAGTTCACTTTTATCTGTCAACTATATTAAAAATATATTTTTATTTTTACTTATCCACTTTAGCATATCAAGAAAAGATAAATTTCTTTTTCTTATTTTACCCTTAACATTAATTACCCATTTTCAAATCTATTGAAATTATACACTAATTAATATGACTATTATGATAAAATACATACTTCATTTATTAATTCTTAAGGAGGTGCAAAATTAAAAGTTAACAAATATAATAAAAGTGAATGGAGGGAGTAGTATTTTTTTCCCTCATGGATGTCGGAATATTTGTTTGTTGAATGGAAGTCCAAATGTGTCATTTTCGCATTTCTTTTGTGATTATGATATTGAGACACCAAAATGCATGGCCTTGTGCTGTTTTCTTGTTTTTTGTTGAGGAAGGAATAAATGTTGGATAACTATTCATAAGATATCCCAACACTTTCATGGCTTTGTTTAGGGGTGTACAGAGAAAATTGACAAATCGTATCAAATTGATAATTTGAGTCAAATTAAAAAATTCGATTAGTGATTTAGTTTGACTTGGTTTGGTATTAGAAAAAAAACGATCATAAGAGGTTTGGTTTGGTTTTAACCAAAAAAGTCAAATTGAGTCAAACCAACTCGAAAGTACGTATATACAATTTTTAAAATATTTTATACATAAAAACATTTATTTATAATGTAATTTATAGATATTTCTTAAGTTTTTTCATAGTTTTTATCTTTTAACATATTATTTCAAGCTTGAACTTAGAATTTTTAATGATACTATAAGTTTTATAGCTCATTGACGTTAGTAACTCAAATAAAGCCCAAATCAATACTAATGCTAATAAAAGAAATTCAATTCTAACACTAGGAATACCAATAATGTTGGATATCTATTCCTACATACTATTAGTTTTGCATTGGTTAGACCGTGAAAAAATATAACTTAATTTAGTTTTTCTTTAATGTATAATTATATAATTAATAATTAGGCGTACTTTTTTCTTTTAGTACTTTTAGATTATAATTACTATCATTATTGCTTAGCGATTTCATTATTTTTTTTTTGTTGAATATTTTAGTACATATCATCACTTATCTTATATTTTGTGTCATTTTCTTAGAAAACACCTTAATTAGATATCCGTCTCTTACTAGGTCTAAAGAAATATTCGAAGCACAAGTTATGTATTTTGTATAAAGAATTTACCGTAAAAAAACCGAACAACCCGACCGCAAAATTTTGAGAAAACCCAAAGTTGAAAAATCTGACTTTTATTAGTTTGATTTGATTTATAAATTTAAAAACCCGACATAATTAATTTGATTTTATATTTGAAAAATCCGAACCAATCCGGTCCATGTACACTTGCTTCAAAGTCATTGTTGATGGAATAATAAAAAGGAAAGTGGATTGGACTGATGACACATTGAAATGAATATACACAATAACTTGATCCAGTAAGTGTGGGAAAGAATAGGGAAAAAGGGATACAACTAAATCCAAGAAATATATATGACTATATAGTCAGCTTACACGTGGGGAGAAATAATGATACATTTAAACCACGTAAGATTGGATTTGGAGCTATTCGTAAAAGACAACTATGCCGTGCGAAACACCACATGATTTGAACCTTGCAATTGCCACTATATTCCGTTTACACAATGAAAGCTGGAAAAATAAGAATCTTCCAAAGGGAATTATATAGATGAGTTTCTTTTACCTTCTGATTTAATTACTCCTTCACAAGACTGCACATTAATCTCTACTGGCAGGTAATTGAATTGTTTTACCATTTTAAGTCCTTGGTACGAGGCTAGCAGCTCTGTATCTGCTTGTTTCGAGTAGTCAAATACAAAATTAATTTTAACAAGCCATCTTCATAAAAAAGATATTTGCACAGTCACTTTTTTAAATATATAATTATAAAGCATAACTAATTACCCACAATTATCGACCTCTCTTCCCCTTCACCTTGAGAATTGAGTTACCATCAATTCATCAACTGGGTAATATTTTGACCAAACTAACCATCAAATTGCATAATTAGTGGCGTTATTTTAAAAAAGAGAATAAATAAATACTTTCTTGTAATGATATCGTATCATAAACACACAATCTAGACTATATTAGTACAAAAACACAATTTGACCAGTTTGATTAGGAATCACACATCATATCTTATTTTTGTATAGTAATTTATATTTAGTAGTGATGTCGAGTGACTCCGCCCGTCAGCATGGTACACTCAATTTAATTCGCATGTGACAATATAAATAGACGCGCTGTACAAGTCTTTTGGGATCCCCCCCCCCCCCCCACAAAAAGATCACCAAAAAGGGAAAGTGCGGTGCTAACCAACTTTGTTTGATATCTTTGAGAAAATGAACGCAGATTCATAAATTTCACAAAATCTCATATTCATCAACATTCAATGAAAATTTTATATTATAAAATATAATTTTTCATTTTATTCATATTGAATTAGCTTACTGAAAAACATATGGTGGAAAATAAATTCTCACTGTAATACTAGGAAACTTCCTAATTTTTCTGAACATTTTTTAGTGGGAAAATAGTACTCCCTCTGTATCAATTTATGTGATACATTTTCATTTTTAATATGTCCCAAAAAAATGATATATTTATGTATTTATAAATAATTTAATTTAAAACTTCATCTTTCATCTTTAATGAAATGATTTACAGCCACACAAATATCTATGACTTATTTTAGACTACAAATTTCAAAAGTCTTTCGTTTTTCTCTTAAATGTGTGTAGTCAAATTATATCACATAAATTGAAACGGAATGAGTAATTATTTACTAGTGAGATATAGATTTTGACAAAAATGATTTGCTCTCCCCTGCAAGCAGACAAGATTTGCCGTATTTTCGATAAGAAAACGCAATAAACAAGCTAAGAAATCATAATCACAGCATAAAAGTCCAAACACCATATATAGGCATAGTATATGGTTACCCAGTCAGGGAAAAAGCTGAGGCTGTTGGGGGATATCGTTGCAGCTTTGTATAAATAAAAATGGATCTGCATGTCCAAAGATTTTTGAATTGGATCTACCTATCTAGCTAGAAATCTTGATTGGAATTTGAGTTGATCATGCACCATCACTATCTATCTATATCTATATGTGCTGCCAAAAAATGATACTATCCTAAATTGCCAAAACAAAAACGTCTTACAAGCGACCACTTGCCTACAAATCAACATTTTCCAATCATAACCAAGGTCTAGTGTAATCTTCAGGAATCTAGTGTATCTTTCTCCGTTGAATTTATTTATGAAATGTCTTTGTCACAATCATCAACTTAATACTAGTCTTCCACTACATTTGAGGTACATAAAATAAAAATAAAGGAATATATGTTTCATGCCTTTCATTACTTATTATGTAAAATATATATATTATTATATAACTATTTACATGACTACAAATTAGATAACTAAATCTTTTTAATTACAATTAGAATATAAACTTATCTAATATACAAAATATAAAAAATATGGTAATATTCTATCAATGGTAATATAAAAGATATAGTAATATTCTATCACAGCCCTGCAATTGAACCCCGCAATTGAAGCGGGAGGTTCTCGTACGCTAAGACTGACTCGAAAATCATCAAAGAGTATGTGCAGAAGTCCTTTAGTGAATATGTCAGCAATATGATACCGGAAAGGAACATGAAGAACATGAACTTGTCCACGAGCAACTTTCTCACGTACAAAGTGAATATCCATTTCAATGTGTTTAGTGCGCTGATGTTAAACGGGATTGTCGGAAAGATATATCACACTTACATTATCACAGTAAACCATTGTAGCCTTATGGATTGGGCAGTGAAGCTCAAGTAGAAGGTTGCGTATCCAACAAGACTCAGAAACGACATTCACTACACCTCTGTACTCAGCTTCGGCATTGGATCGAGACATAGTAGGTTGTCTTTTAGAAGACCAAGAAAGCAAGTTATCTTTGAGGAATACACAGTAACCTGACGTGGATCGACGAGTGTCAAGACATCCACCCAGTCAACATCAGAATAAGATGTGAGACATAGAGTGAGGACTTGTACAGGTGTAAGATGAAAAGAAGAGTACCTTGTACATATCACAAAATACATTTGAGGGCATTCATAAGTTCATCCGTCGGGCTGTGCATATGTAAGCATATTTGTTATACGACATAAGATATATATGATCTCGTGAAAGTGAGCTACTACAACGCTCCTGCTAAACTGTGATAGTGAGTTGGGTCAGCATACAGAGAACCCGAAGAGGCACTGAGTTTGGAATTAGTGTCCACGAGTGTGTGAGTCAGTTTGCAAGACTTCATGCCTGCTCGATCAAGAATCTCTTCAGCGTACTTTATTTGATAAATAAATAAGCCACATACATGTCTCGTAACATCAATGCCTAAAAATAGCTTGGGGGGCCCAATCCTTCATAGCAAACTCAGAGGCAAGGAGTGACATGATAGATCGGCGAAGTGCATAAGAAGATGTAGTGATGATGATATCATCAATATATAGTAGGATGTATGCCATGTCATTACCCTTGTTATAGATGAAAAGTGAATGATCAGATCTGCTATGTGAAAAACCAATAGAGGATACAAAATCAGCAAACCATTGGTACCATGCACGAGGAGCCTATTTCAGTCCATAAAGTGATTTCTTCAAAAGACACATATATTCTGGATAAACTGGATCCCTGAATCCCATAGGCTGATGCATATATACGGTTTCATGAAGGTCCATATGCAAGAAAGCATTTTAACGTCAAGCTAATGAACGGGTCATGATTTGGACAAAGAAATATTGAGAACAGTCTGAATAGTCACCGGTTTCACTACTGGGCAGAAAGTTTCATCACAATCCACTCCCACATATTGAGACCTGCTATCACCTACAAGACGGGCCTTGTGCCTCTCAAAAGAACCATCAGATTTCTTTTTATGTCAAAAAATCCATATAGAACGAATAATATTAGCATTAGGAGGACGAGGTACTATATCCCACATCTTATTTTCAATAAGAGCATTATATTCGTCAATTATTGCATTTTTCCAATTAGGATCGAACAAGGCATCTTTCAAATTACGAGGAATAGGGGAATGTGCAACCAAAGTGGTGTCGGGGAGAGAGGTGGATGGTCGAGAGGCAGCCAAGACCAGGTGTTCCGAGGCTCAGCTAGCCAAGAGGTAGCCGAGACGGAAGGTTGTGGCAGGCTTATCCGACTCCCATTATGGGGTTGGGTGGATTTCCCACCTCGAGACGGCAGCGGTGGGGCCAATTACCGGTGATGATGAATATTGATTTTGTAAGTGATGGATTAGAAGGGGATTTAGACCATCATTTAGGAAGTCATAGGAATTTGGAGGTGGAGGATTGAGTTTGGCAAAGGAGAATTATGACTCATTGAATATGAAATGCCTAAAATTGATTATTTTTCGGCTTGACAATTCATAACAATTGTAACCTCTATGATTGGGGAGGGGGGTAACCAAGAAAGACACATAGGGATAACCAATGTTGTAGCTTGTTGATTTGAGTGGAGGGATAGATGGGGTAACATAGACATCCAAAAGTTCATAAATACTTATAGGAGGGATTTCGAAGATAGAGAACTCGAGTGGGTGACCTGTGTTCTGTATGCCTGCTGCGGACGTGCGCCGATGATGCTTGGCTGGGGTTATCAGGCCTAAGGTGGGACCCAGGATGACATCGGGAAGTGACATGGTGGAGCAGCCTAAGCCGATGTAGCCCATGCAACCCATGGTGAGTAGACAACCCATGACGGGGGCTGCTGCCACTACTGCTGCCACTGTGGATACTTGCCAACCGGCGGGGGCTACCCTATGCCGCCGCTGCTACTATTTCTGATTCAGCCATCGCAACTTCGATCGGAATTTCGCCATTTGTTGTTGGTCCAAAATTGTGAGCCATATTTCTGATCATTAGCTTATCGGTGTTGCGGGGCATATGCTGAGCCCCTCGGGTTGGTCTTTTGCCATCGATGGTCACGAATGTGGCATTAGCGGTGATTGTCTTGGCCGCGGCCCGCTTGGTTTTATGTGTTTCTTCAAGGATGAGTCTTGAACGGGCCTCATAGAATGGAGGCAATGTCGTGTTTTGTTGAAGGATAGTTGTGACACCGTCATAAGATTCATTCAAACCCGCAATGAGTCGCATCACCAATCGTTGATTAGAAAAATCATCCTGCTGAATGTCATTGAATTAATTTTCCAAATACAAGGCATGTTGTGTCTTGTTATCGTTAAAGATGCTTTCCAATCGCTCCTAAGTTTGTTGTGTAGTAGCGTCAATTTCAATGATTATATGCAATAGGTCATTCGAGATTGTGCCATAGATCCATTGTAGAACAACAACATATAGACGTGACCAAAGTTCATCATCATGTTTCTCCAAGGGGTTCGGCAATGAACTTTGATTTTGGAGGGATGATGTGATCGATGACTTTGTATACATGACAATGGATCTTAAACAGTTCCGCCCAAGAGGAATACTGAATGTTTTCTATCTCAAGAGTTATGAGAATGAAGTTCTTGATGTTGTTGACTGGAAGAGCAGGATGGAATTTAAGTTGTTCAACCATTGAAAATTGGGGAAAAAAGGGGAGGATATTTTTTTTTGGAGAATTGGAAGAAAAAATGGGAGAGGGAGTACGTCGGAAAAATAGGGTGGCTGCCGAGAGGGGGGAGGGGGCGGGGGTTGGGAAGAAATCAGGGTTTGGCTTCTGATACCATCATTGAATATGTTTCCTGTCTTTCATTGATTATTGTGTACAATATATATAGTGTTATATAATTATTTACATGACTACAAACTTAACTAAATATTCCTAATTACAATTGAAATATAAATTTACCTAATATAAAAGATATACAAAATATGGTAATATTCTATAAAAAAAATACTCTTAACTCGGAGGAATGAGATCCCCACTTATAATTCTGGTGGATTCAAATTGCGATTCGACCCCAAAAAGCTTGTAGTGCTATCCCAAATTGAAGAAAAAGTAGCGGAGGTTTAGGGCCAATAGGTCCGAGACCGAACTTATTGACGATATGTGGTTAGAGCGCGACCATATGAGAAGTACTAAGGCGAGCGCGACAAAAGTCTCGCACGTGCACGATCCTAACACAACCAGCGTGCGATTGTGTGTAACCAATTTAGAGTCCTATTATATTTTCTTCTATTTTGAGGCTCATTGGCCTCAAAACACTTAGTATAATTATAGGGACCGTAATTGAGAATTTCAGTACTTTTTCTTCTATTTCATTGTGGGGAATTCTTTCCTCTTTTGTAAACTTGGCGAACCTCATTAAATCCTTTTGTTATTACTTAAATACTTCTATATTTACTTTGTGTATATTGTATGCTAGCTAGTTAACCAAAGGTATTTTGGAACACTCTTTCTATTTATTTTTCAATCATTCGTTCTTCCTTTGTGTCCTCAAAATCATTATACGTGTCTCGAAGCTAAAGAGTGTTGGAAATTTACTAATGTAGAATTAAGTTTATCCAATTATTTATGATTCGAACAATTGGGGTCCCGCACATCGAAAATATCATTTCCACACACGTGCAATGTTAGTGCCAAGTATCATAAATTTCGTTAATAAAAGATATATTGGTACGTAAGTGAAATGTTTGAGACATAGAATGATGGGCGGTTATTGGCTAAATAACAAGTGTTCCACGTTGGTAAACGAAGGAAGGATTGTGCGAAGTGTAAGATGGTACGGGTCGGAAAAGGGTCGCGGAGCCGAGAAGGGCCGCGACGCCTGTCGGACTAGGCCGCGGCGCCCCCCTTGCAGTGTCGCGACGCTTCATTGGCAGTGACTGCTCGACGGAATCCCAAAGGTTTGGCTGTTGAGGTGGTTTCAATGGCATTGAATCCACCCAATAATGGCCATTACTTGGACTATTATGTTGCTGCATTAGTTGGGGCGTTAAATGACATCAATTACATGGCAATTGAATGCCATTATGGGGCATTTGAAAGGCTATATTGCACACTTATAAATTGAGGCATTTGTCTCAATTCTATAGATGAACAGAAATGAACATATGAACATACTTATAAGTTAACAACATCACAAAGAGATCAGTTTTCCTGATAAATAATCATTCTCTTAGCAATCTTCATTATTTGTGTTTTTCGCTGGGATCATTTGTGTAGGCTTTGCACATTTGATAGTTTGTTGTTTCATCTTGGGAGATTATTGTCAACACTTCCGTAAAGCCTATACACGGGGGCAATTTTATCTTAAAGACATAGAGACATCTCTCGACTCAGCCAGTGGTGTTGTGATTATCTAATTGGTTGCTAAGTGTTTCAGGTGTGAACTTGAATCTCAAAGGACTCCAACCGCTCGAATTCTCAACGGATCTACAAGCCACAAGTGTAGCAGTTCATGTTCTTGTATTTTCGAATATAAGATCCATATTTGAAGTTCCAATTCAAGATCAAGATATTGACAACTTGTTATTGTAATCTTTGTTGCTTATCATTTCGATCACTGTAATAGTTATTTACTATTCGCATACGTGCTTTACATATCCAACAATTTTAAGACAAGATTGTATTAGTGTTCGAAAGATGTTGGTCGACAAGTGTGTGACCAAATCTGGCTATGATTGTGGTTTTCTGGTTGAAGACAGTTCTGTTAACAGTTCAAACACTGTCTCTGTCAACAGACGTGCTTTCAAATCTGGTCCTGGTTTTGGTTCTCTCTTTGGCGACAATTACAAATCTATTTCCGTCAAAGGTGGGATCTCTGGATCTGATGCTGAGCTTCAAGATACTGCTGATAGTCATGCAAGTACGGCTAAAGATCGAGGACGAGTTGTTGTCACCGCTCCTGAGAGTGGTGGAAACAAGCGCCCACGAGAGGTTGAGGATGTCAACTGGGACAAGAGGAGAATGTTGAAGATGATGTTCTATCATGTAGCAAAAGGCCTATATTTGTCCCAGACAAAGGATTCGAATTATGGTAAGAAGGATATGGACACTCAGTCTAACTAAAGTGGGCTAGAATCCAAAAGGTCTAAGTTAATTTATCATTCCTTATCTATAATGTGTTTAGTTAATATCTGAATAAAAGTGTGTAAATCAAGGCTGGGAATATGAAAGTGTTTTCATTAAAAACTCATATTCCCTACACTCTAAAATCAGATATTGAATCTTCTTCCTTCCCGTATAAAGATTGGACTATTGTAAACAAAACTTAAAAGATCCGTTCTTGTGGGTGTAATTATTAAAAATGTATAAAGTATGTTCGCACATACGAAGGAGAGAGATCCACTGACTGTGCGAAAACTATTACCACTCTTAAGTAAGCGCCAGGGATTTCTCTGGGCACCAATCACAAGGGAAGAAAACTAAGAGATAATGGCTTATCTTAAGACATTGAACCTGACGCCTATCTAACAGAAGACCCTTCAATTTATAGGATGATATTGGATACTCAGTCGTACAAATCCTGGAGGCGTGCATGCTTTCTCTGACAGTAACTAACTATATATACGCTTTGCTAACCGAAGTCTAACCAGAAGGTAAGATGTAACTTACCTGGAATGCCGAGGAGGAGCCACGAATGATCACACCGGAGTCTTTCCATTTCGAGAATCCTGGTTCGACTTGTAGTCTAGCCAATCATTGAAATCTAAGTTAGAAATGGACACTAACAATACCTATACCATTAGACTATCTTTTGAATCTAACCCAACCATGGTAAAAGGATAAAACGGTAATTTATTAGCAAAAATGGGTAATCTAACGTATTAAAAGTTCACATCTACTTCTCAATTGCTAATTTAGCTAAGGTATTTCTCAATTTCACCCACCAAGGTAAAAACCCCAATTTAGGCCTAAATCTTTGCTTTTCATAATCAACTCCTTAGCTAGTAATGGAAGATTCAAGCCCATAGATTACTATATAGGAATCCCAAGCTTACATTAGTCAAATCTACCAATAATATTCATTTATAACCATTAAATCTAAAGTAGTGAACTTAACCATTTAAACCCATCTTCTTACAACTGGTCTTCTAGGTTTCCACCATTGATGAAAAACCTAAGCTTATGGTCATTTAATCCAACAAGTCATTAATATTCTTTATTATTCAAATCCCAAACTCAAGACTTAACCTATTTTCTCCATCTATGATTTTACAAGTTAAGACTTTCCATTTTATTAAACCCTAGAATCAACATTATTAAGAAAGGGGATTTAATTGAAAGAAATGAAGTAATTGAGGTTTAGACATTACCTTTTCCAATATTCCATGGGGCTTCTTCTCATTTTTGACCTAAAAGTCGGCTTGGAATATGGGTTGGATAAAAATGAGGCCAAATCCCAAAAATTACATTAAATACTAGGTCTGCCCCAGCATTTTCTTATTGGGCGCACTTGTTCGCTGGGTGGCGGCCGCTGAGGCGTACTATTGCCTGCACTAATGGACAAGAAGGGGATTTAAATTCCTTCCATCCACCATGGAGGATGGAGGACAAGTTGGGGCAAAACCTGCAGGCGTGGTCTATCCTTCGCTAGGGCGATGTACAGGATCGGGATGCCTTACTTTGATTTTGATTCCTTCATAACTAGATTACAGATCATCTTAAATTAAAATTTCCCACGTACAAGTGTCGGGCACAACCAGACAAGGATGATTTGGACATGAGGTGAGGAAATTTTTGTAATGGCCGAACGAGTCATCACACCGTGCCGCACAGCTTTCCATCGAATGGCTCCGAACGTCCTCCTCCTTTATAAATTTTCTTTCTTTTGAGGCTATCATTTACTCTAATTTCGTCTGCGATGTTTCAGACTAGTATACCAGGTCCTGGTGTTCGATGGGCACTTGTTCTTTTCTAAGTTCTTGTGATTCTTGGGCAATGTTGTTTTGACCCGACATGTGTCTCCTTTTTCTTTTTTAGTGTAGCATGTCCGTTTAAGGTTTTCAAGGAGGTCAGTTACAGATTGAGATGACTCCACAACTGTCTATTCCCACAGACGGCGTCAAACCATTTTTCGGTAAAAATGGTTCTAATCAAAATACAGTTAGAGATTTGCATTCAAGGGTTTAAAGACAAGTAGGTTGTATCTGATCCGGAGATCCTCTTGAATGAGTTTGAAGTTACCAGTTAGGTTATGGATGCGCAAGATAAAAGAGTAAATATAAGAGTGAACAAGTAAAACAAATGAATAAGTAAGCTAGAGATAGACTGAACAATGAACAATGTAAGAACAAGAGCTGAGAATGGTATATTTGCTTGAGAGAGATCTTGGTTACAACTATAGTCTTACAGAGAATACAATGTGTGTTCCTTCCCTTCTAAGTCTTGTATATATAAGATACAACTAGACTATTATTCACCTCAAAAGTTATGACAATGTGAGCGTAATGACATCACCATACCCACACGCGTCGCGACACTCTAATCTAGGAGGGTTGATGTGATGGAGTTATTGAGAGTGAAAGACAATTGTAGGGGACCTTGGGGGCTGTTGTGGCTTCTGAAGCATTGGTTGACCCGGGGGCGTTCTCACCCAATACAGTAGCTATGATATACCACTACTAGAAATAGAGGCTTTTCTCAAAGATAATCATGGGAAATTTGGGTTATAAACATAATTTTCCATCTAATTCTCACTGAACTAACTCACTGGTAAAACACATAGTGCGAAATAGATTTCCATTGAAACGCTAGAAAACTTCCTAATTTTTTCGTGTGAAAATCAATACTATGTTTTCTTTTCTTATTGATTCAATCAAAATATGTGTGAGAGTAGTCATTGAATATTTTTCAGTGAAATTTTTCAGTAGGAAAATAGTGATTTTTTAGAACCTGTTTGGATTGACTTATTTTAAGTGTTTTTTAAGCCAAAATGGCTTTTAAGAACTTTTGTAATATTTGGGTAAAATAAAAAAGTATTTTTAAGCACTTATTTTTAAGTCAAAATAATAAAAAAAACTCCAAAGTCACAAGCTAGAATTTCTAACTTATGGCTTTCGGCTTATAAGTCAAAAGCCATAAGCCCATCCAAACGAGCTCTTAGTAGTGTACAATATGTCCTGATACAACTCTTTTGTGGAATTTTAGCTGATAAAGTATGCTCTGATACCCGCTTGATATAACTCTTCCGCGTAATACAACAACTGCAACTACATTTCTTAACTACACTCTAAGTATGACTATTTATGAACTTTTCTCAACATTCTCAAATTCAACTTTGTAAGAATTTGGTATTTCTATCCCTATTCTGAAATCATTGCATCCTAACTTTTTGCTTCTAAAATTCCTCCTCCATATGTTAGAATCTATTTAAGTCTGCCTGAACCCTATGTAAGCTTACTCTATTGGTAGGAGTTGATTGACTTTTAAACTGAGCTTTATGAACTTTGATCATATCTTCTAAGGTTTCAATCTCCTTGAAAATATTCACAAATGTATCTTTACTCCATTGTGTTAAACCAGCTTTCATTTTTTTCAATTTATGATGCAAAAAGTGAAAGGATTTTCCATGAACTCCACTGTCCATAAAGATCTCACTTTATCAAGAAAAGACTCTTTCTTCACTAAAAATTTAGGAATTTGAAAGGTTTTTGAATTGGTTCTGAATTTCCTGTATAGGTTATCAACATAGGAGCATAATCAGAACTAGTTCTGATCAAATGTGCAATATCTATATCAGAAAATTTAGTTTGAAGGGAATGATTTTCCAAACATCTGTCCATTCTTTTAAATATACAGTCATCTCCACTCTGTCCATTCCATCAAGTGTATGTACTTCCTCTGAAACCCAAATCATCTACTCCACAATTCTGAATGCATGCTCTAAAGTCTTGAATCTCATTAATAGATACTAGAACTCCTCCATATTTTTCTTCTTTTGTAATAATAGTGTTGAAATCTCCTCCTATTAACCAAGGATATTGGATTGTGTTACTCATATCTTCTAGTAACTCCCATAGATCCAACCTCTCCCTTTGTGAACACTTAGCATATACTAAAGTGATCACCATCATTTCTTGAGATCCTCTTACAGTAAGCTTAAGACTTATTTGTTGAATCTCATATGTCATCACTTGAACATCAAACATATCATCAACAAATACTCATATCTTCCCTGAATAATTTGCCATAGCATAATGCAACCCTATTCTCCTTTTGTAAATTTCTAATTTATCTGCCTTTTGAAAAGGTTTTATCAATCCAATAAATCCAAATTTATATTTGTTATGCATTTGTATTAACCTAGAAAAGGTCTCCATTGTATTGACTGACCTAATATTCCATATGATTACATTTATTATAGAACATTAGATTTATGCACACTGCTTCTAGTTTGTACCCCTATTCCTGGTGGTAAACTCTACTTTATTAGGGCTTTCTTCTTTCTTCTTCCCATGCCTTTGTCTAAAAGATTTGGGGATAGATCACCTGCTCTAGTTGCTGCCTTGCTGCCTTTCTGTCACATCATCTTCCTATGCTATGTGAATTCTCTTAGGGTGATTGCTATAAAATCTAACTCAACTTTTACTTTTGCACAACTTGATCTGATTCTATTTGTGGTAGACAGATCCACCACCAATGGCTTCCCTACTACTGAAGCTAACAATAATAATGCATCTTTGGCAAAAAAAATTAGGAGGCAATTCAGTAAAGCTAATCCAAGCAATGGCTACTGATATTTCTTCAAAGGGTTTGAACCAAGGGCTCCAGATCAAAATTAGGAGGCAATATCTAGCATGAAATTTCATATGATATGCTGGCTTAGATAGGACTTTTATGTAATCTTCCAGTAATTCCAATCTAATTAGCACATGTCTTTCGTCCATTACTTCAACTGTACAAGGACCTTTAACTGAACATTGATCCGGAATAAAATTCCTCAATATCAATTATAGCATATGAAAACTTACCAATAATTAGACCCCACGTTATAGGATTTTACTGAATATGTTGTTGAAAACTTACCATTAATTACATATTTTAAATTTTCTTGTATGATAAATTTTTTAACTTCTGAAGATTTCCAAGTCATTTGAGGCTCACCATCAATGTAAACCGGTGCCTTTGGTGGTATATAGTGATTCTCCTTCTTCTCTATGGGCTTTAGCAGCCCAGCATATTTTCCAGTTTGGGTTGGAGGATGGTTTGAAGAGGTGGAGGGTAGGTCTTTAGGGTCATCCGTAGCTGCAGTTAAAATTAAAGGTGGAAAATCCGATTGGGATAGAAGAGGGTTGTCACTATGAGGTGGAACAACCACTGGAGGTGGCTGTCCGCCGGCGGGATTGGCCATGCGGGCCACAAATCGATTTTTTCAGGTAGGATTTAGGATTTTAGTCTAGAGAGCGACCTGCCCTGCGTGATGTTTCCTAGTTAGGGTTTGCTTGATTGTTAAGGTTGATTATGAAATAACTTAGTTATCTCATCAATTTAAGACATTACATAGGTACATTCTAACTTCTAAGCCATGCATTTTTACGCAACTTAATGTGTCATGTTATACAATTTAAATTTAAAATTATTGATAAAGATACAATAACCATATTATAGAACAATTATTTTTATTACATGGCTTCAAATCACAAAATATCTACATTCCATCAAATCAGCAACGATCATAAGAGTTCTCCAAATCACAAATACAGTTACATTGATGAAAATAACATAAGTAAATCCACTAACTGCTACAAACCACAAAATGTCATTACATTTTATCAAACCACCTAATGTCATTAGATTCTAGCAATCCTAACACATGTAACTTTTCCTTCTTAATTAAGGATGATTACGAACTGAAATTTTTTGTATTGCAGACTTTAGTAAATCTTTATGTTATTCGTGGGGAAGAATGTCATTTAAATTAAGTTCTCGCACTTTAAATTTGTTTTTACCAAGGTAGGTATTATTGAATATTAAAAAATATTTCTCATATATTTTATAATTATTAGTGTTGTATAATTATGGTGGATATAGGATCTCTATTGTATTAGGATTTCACATTGTACATACTATATATATTTGTATTAATGAGAAAGACTCCCCAATGGGAGATTAATACATTCTTACATGGTATCGAGAGTCAAACCCTAAAACACCAAAACCCTCTCTTCTTTTCCTTTCTGGACACCCCCCCCCCCCCAGATTCTCATAATTTTTTTTTCTTTTCTTCGTTCCAGAAAATAATTTCCCCTTCCTTCACCCAAATTAATCCACTATAATGACTCCTACCACAACTCTCACGATGGCCTCAACCTCCTCCGTCGTCATCCCCCTCCCCATCCCTTAATCCGGCTTTCGCCATGACCAACATCAAGAACTTCATTCTTGTGGTTCTTGATTAAGAAGATGGTCAATTCTCTTCGTGGATTGAACTTTTCCGTATTCATGCATGTGCCTACAACGTGCTTGGTCACATTGATGACCTGACATGGCACCGTCTTGACGCCATAGTCAAATAGTGGATTTATGGCACTATCTCTAAGGACCTGCTTCATACAATAATGAAAACTAGCGCCTCGGCTTGTGAGTTATGGATATGATTGGAAGAGATTTTTCAGGATAATAAGCACACCCTTGTCGTATACTTCGAGGAACAATTCAATAATACACGTCTTGAAAATTTCTCTAACATGGCAGAATATTGTAAACAATTGAAATTGGTTGCGGACCAATTGTCCAATGTGGGAACGCTTGTCTCTGATACAAAGATGGTCCTCCAACTAGTTTCGGATTTACCAAAAGGTGAATACGATACTCTAGCCACGATGATACAATATGCCGATCCATTACCCAGCTTTAACAAGGTCCACTCACAATTATTGTTAGAAGAAACCCGACGTGCCAAGCAAGACGAATACAATCAAAATGCATTAGCAGTTGAAAATCCCGTGATAAACAATGTCGCCGCCGACCAGCCACCCTGCCGGACAACCACCAATTGTGGAACAATTGCGGCGGCAGCAGAGGCCGTGGCAACGGCAGAGGCGACAGAGGCGGTCGAGGCTGCGGGAAAAGAGGCAAAACTGGACAGAATTCCAGCCCATCTGGCCAGCAGTCCAGCCAGCCTCAATCTGGCCAGTGGGCCGACCCAAGTCACTAGATATACCCTGCAACTTGGGCCTCGCCATATGCCCAGCTGCTGCAGTCACCGGCCTAGTTCTAGCAAGGCATTCTGGGCTCGGGACCAGGCCCACGCATGCCACTGCCGACGGCCCAGCATGCTCACCTGGTCTCGGCCCAGTAAAATTCAAATGGGTATGGTCTGGCCCCCATTGATTTGGGCCAGTCTTTCAACACTTTAATCGTACAGCAGCCCGATAAAAATTGGTACATGGACACTGGGGCTACATCTCATCTCACCCGCTCCTCAAGTAATCTTTCCAAGTTGTTTCGTTTAAAGTATCCTCAATTTATTACGGTTGGTAATGGTTATCGCATTCTGATTCAAGGTTATGGTACAACCTACACCCAACCACCTCACCCGCCTTTCTCCCTAAATAATGTATTTTATGCTCCCAACATCATTAAAAATTTAATATCTATTCGGAAATATACTCATAACAATTATATGTTTGTTGAGTTTGACCCATTTGGTTTTTCTGTGAAGGAACTATGTACGGGGACACCTCTTACAAGATGCAATAGTACAGGGGACCTCTATCCTTTCTCATCATCTTCCACTGTCAGTCCCCGCTCACACATCTCCCTCGCTGCTATCTCTCCAGCCACTTGACACAATAGACTTGGCTACCAAAGCGCTCCTGTTTTTAATTTTCTTATAAGCAATAATTTTATTCGTTGTAATAATAGGAAACTTGCCAAACACTATTTTTTTCTTGCCCTTTAAGCAAACATGTTCATCTTCCTTTTCGGTCATCTTTAAGTGTTACGTTTTCTCCGTTTGACATTGTGCATGCTGACTTATGGACGTCTCTCATTCCTAGCTCACTGTGTCATAAATATTATCTAGTTTTCTTAAATGATTTTTCTCACTTTATTTGAGTTTACCCACTTAAATTTAAATATGAAGTCTTTGCCAAGTTTCTTGAATTCTGTGTCTATCACAACACAATTTGGAAAAGCTATAAAATTATTTCAATGTGACAATGGTCGTGAGTTCAATAATTCTGCCTTTCACAAATTTAGCACTAATAATGGCATGGTTTTTCAATTTTTATGTCCCCACACCTCCCCTCAAAATGGTAAGGCCGAACGAATCATTCGCACCATCAATAACATGGTTCGTACTATCCTTTTTCATGCCTCACTCCCCCTCCTTTTGGGTTTATGTTGTCAAAATGGCTGAATATATTATTAATATTTCGCCTACTCACACCCTACAAAATCGAACACCCACCGAAATTATATTCCGTCGGATCCCCTCATATGATCACCTACGGATTTTCAGTTGCCTATGATATCCGAATCTAGCCTCCACGACCCATCATAAACTGGCACCCCGCACCACCCCATATGTCTTCCTATGACTTGTCTTCCCATAATATCCTAGTGTCATGTCATGTCACGTTCAACAAAGCAATCTTTCCTTTTGCAAATATCTAAAAATTCTGAAACACAGATTATACCTTTCTAGACAAGTCTGAGGCCTCCCCTCTTGTCCAGCATGCTCTCCGCCATAACCCCATTGTTCCGGTAGTCACATTCACTACCATTGTTCCGGCAGTCACATCCACCGCCACTCCAACGTCCGTCACATACATACCCTACCAAGTCGCTGCCATTCCCATCACGGCGACCCCTCACCCATCACCGTCGTCCAAATCCGATCGTACCCCATCACCATCATTTCGATCTAACCCCATTCCCGATAACTACTAGTCACCAGCACTACATTGTCACCACCATCCCACGACCCCACAACCACCGTCACTAGTCACCCACACAACCACCGGTAACCCAAGCCCATGATCTACCAGTCACAGAAACCTAAACCCCAACTCGACAAGATTCTCCAACAAGACACCAGTCACCGGACCCTACCCAACCCCAACCCACTACCGTCGAGTCACCCAACCCATCGCCAATCGATCCCAATTACCCATCACCCACTAGTTAACCTTCCACCACTAACATACCCCACTATCTGTCCTTCACCCTGACCTGTCCCCAACCTGCACATGCCCCCCCACACAAAATGTAAATCCACGCTCAACACAGGATTTTTAAACCCAAGGTACACTTTAACCTATCCACCCAAACTATATCTCCAATTCCTAAGAACTCAAAATTAGCCAAACTTGATCCTAATTAGAATGCGGCCATGCGTGAGGAATTTAATACTTTAATGAAAAAACGCACTTGGAATTTTGTTCCTAGACCGGATGGGGGTGAATGTGATCCGATACATGTGGTTATTTCATCACAAATTCAGAGACAATGGTTACTTAGAGTGATATAAGGCGAGATTTGTGGCTAATGGTACTAATCAACAAGAGGGTATTAATTGTGGTGAGACATTCAGTCCGGTTGTTAAACCGGCTACCATTCGCACAATTCTGAGCATTGCTATGGGTAAGCATTGGTCGATTCATCAGCTTGATGTGAAGCATGCATTTTTACATGGGGACTAGAAAGAAATTATTTACATGCACCAGTCATTAGGCTTTGTCGATCCGGAGGCCCCTCATTATGTATGCCGCCTTCATAAGTCATTTTATCATTTGAAACAGGCCCCAAAGCGTGGTAGGAATGCTTTGCTAATTACATTATGCAGATTGGGTTTGTATGCATCATGTGTGATAATTCTCTCTTTATTTTTCATTGAGGTGGTAACATTGCTTATTTGTTGTTATATGTGGATGATATTGTTCTTACTGCCTCATTTAATGTGTTGAAAAATGAGATCATTGCACTACTTAAAATCAAATTTGCTATGACTAACTTGGGGAAGTTGAGTTACTTCTTGGGGATATCAGTGACTAGATCTGTAGATACTATGTTTCTGTGTAGCGTAAGTATGTAGAGAAGATTGTGTACAGGGCTAAAATGGCGAACTGCAAGTTCATGCCCACTCCGGTTGAATCTAAATCAAAGCTCAATGTTGTTGATGGTAATCTAGTGTCTGATCCCACTCTTTATAGGAGTCTTGCAAGTGCACTTCAGTATCTTACTTTCACCATGCCTGATATTGCTTATGTTGTTCAGCATGTGTGTTTATTTATGCATGCCCCAGAGAGCCTCATTTTACTGCTCTTAAGCGTATCAATCGATATGTTAAGGGCACACTTGATTATGGATTGCATTTATAACCCTCTGCACCGACTATGTTGTTATCATATACGGATGCAGATTGGGCAGGTTGTCCGGACACGCGATGCTCCACCTCTGGCTACTGTGTGTTCTTAGGGGATAATCTCATTTCATGGTTTGCCAATGTTGCTACTGAGATCTGTTGTGCAGAAGCAGAGTATAAAGACATTGCAAATGTTATTACTGAGATCTGCTGGCTCCGAAACCTTTTTTTGGAGCTCCAGTGTCCTTTGCGTAAGGCGTCTATGGTGTACTGTGATAACATATCCGCGATATATTTATCTCATAATCTGATTCAGCATCAGTGAACCAAGCACATTGAGATGACTATACATTTTGTTCTTGAGAATGTTGCTATCGGTCATGTTAAGGTGTTACATGTGCCTTCTTCGTATCAGTATGCAGATATATTCACCAAAGGACTTCCTAGACAACTATTTCTCGACTTCAGATCCAGTCTCAGCGTCCGGCCTCCTCCCGCTCCGACTAAGAGGGTGTATTAGTGAATATTAGAAAATATTCTCCATATATTTTGTAATTATTAGTGTTGTATAATTATGGTAGATATAAGATCTCTATTGTATTAGGATTTCACATTGTACATACAATATATATTTATATTAATGAAAAAGACTCTCCAAAATAAGAATAATACATTCCTACAGCAGGGACAATCATTGTATTGCTCAACCACCTATCCTTTCACTCAGCTCTCTCAATTATGTGGTCTGATGGGTCTAATGGCATTTGGTGGTTTAAAGGTGTAAAGATATTTTATTCTTTAAAGCAATGTAATGAATTTTCTTGTTTTATGATACTTATTTTATTGTGTCTTTATCTAGAATTTCTAATTTAAACAGTATAGCATAGCACGTTAAATTGCTTAAAACGGATTAGAATGTTATGCCTTAAATTGGTGAGAAAACTGACTATAATTTAACCAAATTGCTTCACAAAAAGCATATTGCATTTAGGGTCTAAATTGGGCCAGATATGCCCTTCTTATTCTTCTAATTATGCCCGGTTAAATTTTCTGTGTAATAAGGACATTTTGCCCCAATTAAGCAATTGAAGGGGCATGCTTGGGCCAAACCATATATAAATGAAGGACAAATATTGTGAATTTCGCTACTCCAGGGGCATGTTTTACCCTATTCCATATTTGTTTTTGTCAATTGATAATTACAGGAAGAGCAATAGAAGATTTTGTTAAAAGTTTCACATCGGATATGGAATGGAAACATGGACTCATTTATATTGACTTGGACAATCCTCACCCTACAAGCTAGCTTTTGGGGTTGAGTTAGGCCCAAGATCAATTGAGTTAGGCCAATATCCATTATTTATATGGTATTAGAGTCAGACTCATTCCAATTCTTTGTTCACCGATGTTGGGCCCCCAAATTATATTATTCACGTTCCAGTTAACAAGGTCTGGGCGTACGGAGGAATGTTAAGAGTCCCACATCAGACATGGAATGAGAACATGTACTCCTTATATGGACTTGGACAATCCTCACCCTACAAGCTAGTTTTTGGGGTTGAGTTAGACTCAATATTCATTGAGGTAGGTCCAATATTTATTCTTTACCGATTCAATACGAAGGTCAACCCTAACATTCACTCGAGAAAACACCAAGTGGGGGGAGGGTTTTTATGGAACAAATGTGGACCGAATTCAACATTTGAAAGTTATGATTTTGAGTTCGAAATATATTATAATTGTCATATTAGTTTATTGGATTTAAAATTTATTATTGTTATTAATTTAGTGCATTTTTAACATATATAAAATTTGAGTGATCAAACGTATTAAATTCAGATAAACTCATAACTAAAGCACTGCATCCACCTCCCAGTCATATTATTCTCTTCCTCCTTGAAGCATATTGAATTTGACAATATATTGACAGAACTCATTTGCTCTTTTATCATGTCTTACCTCTTTTTAAAGCTCTTTTTTTTTTTTTTGCAAAAGTCCACCAGTGGTGGATTGTGGGGTTTAGGCAAGACCATTAGGGTTTCAAGATTAGGTGAAAGTGTGTACGCTAATCTCCATTTGACCTAATAATAGGATATATTTCAAGATTTGTCAATTAATAAATTTTTGATCTCTTTTTTATGTCTTTTAAAAGAAAGACGAAGCTTCCTCTCTCTGTACATGACTAGAATTTATTTAGGAAAGTGTCAATTGTTAGTGTCAATCTAGTATCATCAATGATGAAATGAATTGAGTACAATAATATAATAATAACTTGAAATCAACAACAATGAATTCAGCAAATTGAAAACACATACTAACTTGGTGTCGATAGAGGTCTGCTTGATGCAGTGTCCTAAGACAAAATTCGCCCCCACTTGTGCTGCAGTTTTACGGACGTCTGTCTAGAGGATACAACTATCCAAGTGAGAGTTCTAGCACAAGAACTTCACTTCTAGCGAATTTACTATATGTGTTCTTCAGAAACTTGTTTTTTTTAAGAAGAAGAAGTAGAAGCCACAATCTTAAATCATTAATTGTGAAAAACTGATTGATTGTAGTTTTTTCTGTCTTGTTGTGTCTCTCTTCAACCAAGTGATCAACCTTCTTTATATAGAGTAGCATATGAACAGTTACAACCATTCATACCAAAGGGTGTAATTGTTCTGAAAAGTTGCAACTTTTGTGAAAAGTTCTAACCTTTGATTCGAATTTTCTGTCCGTTGATTACTTTATTTCTTCTTAATTCCATACAAGTTCCAACAATACCCCAAATTTTCTATTCAAACATCAACAATACCCCATATTTGGATAGAAAATAAGATAATAAGGAACTTTTCGTTATTTCTGAACAACACAATATGACATGCATCGGAAACGGTGTCTTTTGGACTTGAACCATTCGTAGTGAATACCTATCGGATCTACTTTGTGAAATAGTGGACGAAATGTCTTGAACTATTCACTTTTTGTAGTAAATCAAGACAACAAGTATCACACATATCATATCAACATATTTTAATTCTTACGGTTGTGTTCATTTCAGTCGTGAACAACTCCTTCTTCGTGAGATTTTCTAGAGAACGTAGCCATATCGGTTCTCCCAGATGTGACTCCACATCAATCTCATATAGGTAATACCAAACAAGAATAATCAGTACTATCCCACCATAAGGCTTTTAGTATTATTAAGAATAAGATTCAGCCCTTAAAACATCAACAGATTAACACACTTAGTACACCATAGGAATGAGCATATGTGTGTTTTATGCTCCTTGAGTCTTCCCCAACTAGTTTTCCTATTGAACCTAAACCATGGGATCTCCAATTATGATAGGTTAGGTTTCCGCCAGTTAACGGCTCATTGTGTTGGCTTTAAGCCCATTCCCCTCGATGTAAATATGACTTGCTCTCTGTTAAGGCCTTTTGTCAAAGGATTCGCTATATTGTCCTTTGATTTCACATAATCAATGGAAATAATTCCATTCTTCAGCAAGCTTCATATTGTATTATGACGTCGCCTTATATGTCTCGACTTGCCATTGTATATCTAATTCTTTTCCCTCGTCAGGGCAGCCATACTATCACAATGTATGCAAATGGCGGTCACAGGCTTTGTCCACAACGGAATACCTTATAGGAAGTTTCTGAGCCATTCTGCCTCTTCGGTAGCTTTGTCTAAGGCTACAAACTCTGCTTCCATAGTTGATCGCGTATTTACCGTTTGCTTTGATGATTTCCAAGATACCGACGCTCCACCAAGTGTAAATACATAACCACTTGTGGACTTACTTTTCGACTGGTTGGAAATCCAATTAGCATCACAATATCCTTCTAACACAGGAGGATATTTTGTATAATGCAATCCATAGTTCATTGTATGCCGTAGATATCGGAGTGCTCTTATTAGTGCAAACTAATGATCCTTTCCAGGATTATGTGAGTATCGACTTAGTCGACTCACTGTATATGCTAAATCCGGTCTCGTACAATTCATTATGTACATCAAGCTTCCAAGAACTTGTGTATACTTCAATTGAGACACACTTTCACCTTCATTCATCTTTAGGTGACTAGCGGGATCAAATGGTGTAACAACCGGTCGATCATCATAGTGTCCAAATTTTCTAAGGACCTTTTCAACATAATGGGATTGTGTTAAGATGTAACCATCAGAATTATTTTGAATTCTAATACCAAGAATGACATCCGCTATTCCCATATCTTTCATATCAAAAGTGGCATGCAACATCTTCTTAGTTTGGTTAATTACATCTTTATATGTTCCTATAATTAACATATCATCAACATATAAGCATATAATGACACATGCATCTTTACATTGTTTAATGTAGACACATTTATCACATTCATTTATTTGAAAACCATTTGATAATAATGTATTATCAAACTTTTCATGACATTGCTTTGGAGCTTGTTTAAGTCTGTATAAAGACTTAATCAATTTACAAACCTTTCGTTCTTGACCTTTAACAATAAATTATTTGGGTTGTTCCATGTAAATTTCTTCATCTAATTCACCATTCAAGAATGCGGTCTTCACATCCATTTGGTGTATTTCCAAATTGTGAATCGCCGCTATAGCAATTAACATTCTTATAGACGTAATTCTCGTTACTGGTGAGTAGGTATCAAAGAAATCTACACCTTCTTTTTGTCGAAACCCTTTATGAGCTTTGTATTTTTTTATAGTACCATCAGGCCTTAATTTCCGTTTGAAAATTGATTTATGGCCTATTGGTTTTTGTCCCGAAGGGAGATCAACCAATAACCATGTATTATTTTGCACAATGGATTTTACCTCACTTTGAATAGCCACTTTCCAATAAGGTGCTTCGGATGAGTCCATAGCAGCCCTATATGTTTGAGGTTCTCCTTCAACGGAAAAGGTCATGAAGTCCGGTCCAAAATCTTTGGCAATTTTCCCACGTTTACTCCTCATTGGTTCAGAAATTTCTTCTTGAACAGATGAAGTAAGATTTTCATCATTATTAGTGTTTTGGTTTGACTCATCTTGAGGTAGTGTCCTTTTCTTATGATTAGGAACACTTTTATCCTTGTCTTTGTAAGGAAAAATATACTCAAAAAATTCTGCTTCAACAGATTTCATAAGTGTATTTTTGTGAATACCTTCAACATCGGAATGATACACCAAAAACTTATATGATGCACTATTATTGGCATGACCAATATATATATGCAATCCACCATTTTTGGTCCAAGTTTAGTTCTCTTTGGTAAGGGAACTTGAACTTTCGCTAGGCAACCCCACACTTTCATCCTTTTGAAAGTAGGTGATCTTCCTCTCCATAACTCATAGGGAGATTGGTCATTTTTCTTTTGAGGAATTTTGTTCAATATCATATTTGCAGTAATTAACGCCTCACCCCATAGACTAAGGGGTGCACCCGAACTAAATCAACATTGAATTCATCATATTCTTCAATATTCTATTATTACGTTCGGCAACTCCATTTTGTTTTGAAGTATATGGCGCAGTGATTTGATGAACTATACCATGAGTAGAACAAAATTCTTTAAACTCATTTGATTGATATTCACCACCTCTGTCTGACCTTAGAATCTTAATTCTTTTGTCAAGTTGGTTTTCCACTTCTGCTTTGTATGTTTTAAACATGTTCAAAGCCTCATCTTTGGTATGTATTAAGTATACATAACAAAATTTACTGCAATCATCTATGAATGATATATAGTAATTCTTTCCGCCACGAGATGGGGTTGTTTGGTAATCACATAAATCACTATGAATTAAACCAAGCACTTCATTTGATTTCACTACAGATTTATGAGGATGACTTGCATATTTTGATTCTATGCAAACTCCACACTTAGTCATTTTGTTCATAGAGCAATTTGGCAATATGCCTAACTTTACCATTCTTTGTAAAGAGCGATAATTAACATGGCCTAATCGTGAATGCCATAAAGAAGGGGAATCAACTATATACATAGAAGCAGTGCTAGTGCCTGCATTTTCATTAATAATGACAATTGCCTTAGTAGGTACAACAGATAGTTTGAAGAATCCCTCACTGAGGTAACCCTTCCCTACATACAACCCACCCTTGGTGAGTACAAAATTTTCAGATTCAAATACAATTTTGAAGCCCTTGTTACTAAGAACAGGTCCAGAAATCAAATTCTTACAAATTTCAGGCACGTGCAACACATTAGTGAGCACAAGATCATTCCCGGAAGTGAGTTGTAAAGTCACCTTCCCTTTCCCTTCCACTTTCACAGAAGCAGCATTCCCTACGAACAATGGTTCTCCATCCTTTATGGCCTGGTAGAATGAAAACATATCCTTTTCAAAACATACGTGCATTGTAGCACCCGTGTTCATCCACCAATCGGTTGAATTTGTAACCAGATTTGCTTAAGCCGCCACAACCTCAATGAATTGGTTTTTAGTTTCAGCCCGGTTGGATTGGTTGACATTACTCGAACCTCCGACACCACCACATTGATTCTTGTACTTGTTCTCCAACGATTGCCACAACTCCCGTGTCGTTCTGAATGTGGAGTAGATGTCGTAGAGAGAATCATCCAAGGCATTGAGAATATAATTTCTGCAAAGAAACTCCTGACTGTCCCAAGTTTGAATGTCTTTTAGCCTTTCAGCCTTCTCCGCATCAGTCGGAGTATTCTCCCCTTCTCCTTATGGCAAAGCCATAGGAGCCTCAGCAATCAATACGTTTGCCACGTGAAGAGTTGTCAAGTAGAACAACATCTTCTGTTGCCAGCGTTTGAAATCAGAACCTTTGAATTTCTCAGGTTTCTCAACATGGGTTTTCACCATTGACGATCCAGATTGATCCATCTTTGCAAATCAGGAAATTGAATTCTCTGAAAAATTTTGCAACCTCAACAAATCAGAAAAAAAAATTATGGATTTTTTTTTTGAATAGGAATTTTGTCTTAGATTGTTAGTGTCAATCTAGTATCATCAATGATGAAATGAATTGAGCACAATAATATAATAATAACTTGAAATCAACAACAATGAATTCAGCAAATTGAAAACACATACTAACTTGGTGTCGATAGAGGCCTGCTCGATGCAGTGTCCTAAGACAAAATTCGCCCTCACTTGTGCTGCAGTTTTACGGACGTTTGTCTAGAGGATACAACTATCTAAGTGAAAGTTCTAGCACAAAAACTTCACTTCTGGCGAATTTACTATGTGTGTTTTTCAGAAACTTGTTTTTTTTAAGAAGAAGAAGTAGAAGCCACAATCTTAAATCATTAATTGTGAAAACTGATTGATTGTAATTTTTTCTGTCTTGTTGTGTCTCTCTTCAACCAAGTGATCAATGTTCTTTATAAAGCATATGAACAGTTACAACCATTCATACCAAAGGTTGTAATTGTTCTGAAAAGTTGCAACCTTTGATTCGAATTTTCTGTCCGTTGATCACTTTATTTCTTCTTAATTCCATACAATTCCAACATCAATCCAGTAAGGAATGCCATCTGATCGGGTAACTTCATGTGGAAAAACCTTTGTAACACATGCATGTCTAAAAGTATCCCATGGACAAATTCAAAATAACACATTACACCCCTTCACATGTCATTCACAAGTTAACTAATATTATGTGAAAAAATTATCTTCAGAGGGATCCAACCCCTTACCCTCACTTCTTGAAGTTCTTTTTTCCTTTTTCCAAGCAATGCTCAATGTAGTATTGTAGATTGATAATTTGTAATACCTGTCTTGATCTGAAATTCCTTGGGAAAAGAAAAAAAAGTCACATAATTGCTACATACTAACAATGTAAAAGAATTTTCACATAATATGTGGAATCGGATTCATGATCTTAAAAAATGAGGCAGATAACCCACTACAACATGCTAAAATACTTTGATAGTGTAAAAATATGTACACTAACAACATATATAACTTAAGTCAGAAATAAAATAGAGGTGGTATCAGTAGATGGACCACTTAATTGTTACTGGTACCTTCGACTTTTTTAGTATAGGATGGAAACCTCTGCCGAACCATGTGAACGCCTGGACTAAACTAGGCATCATTTTACAGAATACGTAGGCATACACACCCCAAGGATGATAGATATTTTTTTTTATTTCTCATTCGGTGTCCAATACTCGCATTTGAAGCTATATTCGGATTCGCGTTGGGCAGGACCCATTTTTGGGAGAAACGCTCCCTGCCAAGGAATTTTCCATACCCATGACTCGAACCTGAGACTTGTAGTTAAGGGAGGAGCAGCCCCATCCAATACACCACATCCTTTGGAAGTGACAGACACCTAATTGTGTGCAAAGGTGATAGTTATTAATTTTCTCGAATATTGTATCAAGAAACGTTGATGGTTCCAAACGCATTGCTCTCAAGAGATACGAAGACCAATATTTTAAAGAACGATAAAATGTAAGTGTCTTATACATTCATGGTATTTCATATATAAGAAATAATCATTTCAATTTAGTTTATGAAAAGAAATGGTGATTTATGAGAGTGGTTAGTGAACGGATTTGCCTTTGTGCAGCGAACGGAATCCTTTTATGTAATACATTTAAGTTATGTATAGAGTATAGACAGCGTAAAGATTTCTTTACGTATAATTTAATTTGATATAGCAAGTGATCGAGCAACCACTTTTACTATATTTTCTTATTACTAACATTTATCATAGATATTTACTTGTAATTATCTTTTAAGTAACATTATTGGGTAACTATTTCTTATATCAGTCAATGAATTGAAAATCAGCCCATTTTATATGCTGAAACAACGTTTTTGTTTTGCATAACGAAGCAGAGAACCTTAGGTAGAGATGATATTGGCTAAGATTTGTTTTACAAAACTGTTGTATACATATCAGTTATATTTATTAACCAGTTAGGCATATTCCCCTTCTCAGTAACTCTCTTTTTTAACACCTTTCCTTTTGACTATCACAAGGAACGTTAATGTATGGAAGGCTTGAGTCCACGCTTGGTCATTTACGTCCTCTTCCCAAAGATATGGAGCCTTCTTCCTTTACCCTTTATTGGTCCATTGTACATTCCCATCTATTTCCAAGGAAACAATCTGATTTTAGTTCCTAGCAACGACCCTAGTGTGTCTTCCTCTAGGACCACCACCATGAAAATCCCTAATGCACTGTCAGTGACAGAACCAGAAATTCTAAGCAATTTTCGAGTCAATTTTCCACTATATATATAAAAAAAAAGAATTATTTTACTTTATTTCCACCATACAGTATAAATTTGATAAGAAGGGGATTCGATTAAACTCTTTTCGGACCATGCAGCTCCGTCCCCTCAAAACCCTAGTAAGTCTTGGATGTTTAGGGCACATGGACATGTGACATTTTGCCATCAGCCATGATGCCAGGTCTAATGTGGTCCAAGCAATGACAGTTACAACTGCTTACGTACAGTACCCAGTGGTACAGAAGCCCACTTGCATGAGCCATGAGGGACATTTATGTTTTATAAGCATAGTGTCCCAAATTAGCTCCTATAGACTATAGACTATAGTGGGAAGGAATGGATCAATGGACATGCATGTGATTGAGTCACACATATATTATTATTATTGATCAGTGATGGAAAAGTGACGCTCTTGATGTTGATGTTGAATGCTATGAAGGGTTTAGGGGGAAAAGTCATCTTAGTACAATCATGATTATAAATAAGGTTGTCCAGTGGGCCGGGACGATCCGATCTCGCCTCAATACCCGTCCCGACCCCCCTTTTAAAATACGAGATAAAAAATATCAATAGCGGGTTTCAAATTCGGGACGGGTCTAGGACTCGTCCCGATCCCGTCCCCCGACCCGACCAGTCCCAGCCCGCCTCGTCCAACCCTCTTCGCAGAAACTAACCGTTGCACAAATGACCACTTTCAATTTTAGATGTTGGCAACGGCTAGTAAGTGCCATTTCCCCCCCCCCCACCCACCCACCCACACCCCATAAACCCCCCTACCTCCATAATATTTATTTTTAACCCCTAAGTTAGTATATTTACACATTAACTCTATTTCTCAACTATAAATACTTCATTCTCCTCTTCATTTTTCTCACAAATCATTTTTACCATCTCTCTAATATCTCTCTCTCCCTCCCTACAAGTCTAAATTTCACACTAAATATTATATCTCACTTGCTAATTTCTATCAAAGTTCAAAAATTGGGAGTGAAGTTGGCAACTAGCTTGAGGATCATCGAGCAAAGTTTCAATTTTCAACATCGATTACACGTCGACGTTTGGTACCTTCGTTCCTTCTTTTATTTAAATTATTATTGTTACTTAATTTTAATTAGCGTACTTAATTTCATTAACTTTAATTATTTATTTTCATAATTATAATGGAATGATGTGGATGTTTTTCTGGTAGAGGTATTAGGGGTAACAGGGGTAAGGGTGCATCTTCTAGTAATTCTAATTACGATGATTTCACTCATGTAGATGAAACTGATATTTTTAATGTTAATATTAATATACCATTACACCATGAGATACATTCTGCATCTGAACTAGACTTTGATTTAGAAAATGAATTAGAAGATAATTTAGATAACACACCCACTAGTGCATCTCCACCTTGGGATCAGACTGAGTTTCAGGCTGAAACTGAAACTGAAATCCCTCATATTCCCCCTAGTATGAGAAGAGGACAAAAACAATGAAAATTAAAATCATCTGCATGTGATTTTTTTGAAAGGGACATTCCTAATCAACTAGCTATTTGTAACATTTGTCGCGAAATTAATAAATTTAAAACTGGAAAAGGTCAAGGTGGGACATGAGGTTTAATGAGACATGTAGAAAACTCTCACAAAGCAAGGTATAACCAATACTTGGCTGAAAAAACGGGTGTGCAAATACCTTCTGAGTCGGGACATGGTTCACATAGTATCCCCGACCAAGTACATAGTCGAATTAACCCGATGACGGGGAGAGTTATATGTCTGAAATATGATAAACACAAAGATCGGGAAATTTAGCAAAATTAGTTGTTGTGGAGGGTTTGCCTTTTTCATTTTCTTCCTCTCCTGATTTTATTCTTTACATTCGAGAAACATATAATCCTGCTTTTAACGGTTTTTCTAGATCACCTATTAGAAGAGATGTTTTTAAATTTGCGCATAAATATCAACAATATTTACGTTATGCATTGTATCATTTTAATGGCAAAGTGGTTATCACTTATGGCATAGTCCGTAGTACTAATGATAGTGATTATTTAACTGTTACATGCCATTTAATAGATCACAATTGTTTATGTAAAAACATATATTAGCATATAGATATATTGATGAAACATTGGAGTTTTTATTTTAAAAAATATTCATGAAATTAGTGAATATTATGGAATTACTGATAAAATTATGACTATTACATTAGATTATGCTACTTCTAATGATTATGATGTAAACATTTTAAAAATTTGATTGAATCCGTATTTTCCCCATATTTTTCATGTTAGATGTGCATGTCATATTTATAACTTAGTTGTAAAGGATGACCTAAATTTTTTTAAAAACATCTTTGATAAAGTATAATTTTCTATCAACTTTATTTTTAAAGGTAATAAAATACAAAGACTCAAAGAGTATAAAAAAAACTTGTCATGATTGTGGATTACCTTATAGGAAAATTGTAGAAGAAATTGCGACTAGGTGTAATTCTTTGTATGAACAATTACTTTTATTATTTAACGCCCATAATCAAAATCCAACGGATATGCTTATAGATTATGATTGGGATAAAAGTTTTGAAATTATTGTATTCTTAGAGAAATTTTTTCTAGCTACTAAGGAATGTTCTGCTATTTATTATCCTACTATTTCATCTATGTTATTTTATATAGATCTAATATGTTTGTTATTTAATCAATATATAAAAAACCAACTTACGCTCCAGCTATTGCAAAAATGTTTGTAAAATTAAAAAAAAATTCTATTCCCACTATTTATTTTATTGGTGTTGTATTAAATCCTACTATTAAAGTAGACGGTTGTATGCCCTTATTGAAACAATTTATGAATGCTTAGAAATACTTCCAAAAGACCCAACTGAAGAACCAACTTACTAACCAACTAAAGAAGAAGGTATGTCTAGCATACAAACACAATGCAAAAATATGTATATGTATTATCAAGACCAAAGTGCAAATAATCAACCGGCTTCTATACCATCTTCTTCTACTTCACTTCAACCTTATAAAAGACATGCGGTTTCTGCTTCAAGTATCCAAGGCCTTCGAAATAGAATGTATAGTGGTTCAAGTTCTTCACAAATTAGCAAGTTTGATGTTTACGTTTTGCAGGGTGTTGTACCGTTCGAATCAATTGTTGTCACGACCCAAACCGGAGGGCCGCAATGGATACTCGAACCCCACCCGCCGGGTACCGCTAATCACACTATCAACACATATTCATAATTAATTACCGACTAAGGCAAAAAAGGATTGTGGAAATAGTAACCCAGACATCCAACTTATATATACATATACCAAGGCCGACAAGGCCATACAAGACTACTACACACAAGACACCTGTCTACAAGCCTCTAAGAGAGTATACAACATCAACAGGTCGGGACAAGGCCCTGCCATACCCATATAGACACGCAAAACTGTATCATACCAAAATCATACCGACACTCCGGAAAGAGAGGAGTGCTTCCAAAAATCCGCTGAAATCTGCAACCTATTCACGTGGGTTGTCGCCTTGCCTATGCGAACCTGCGGGCATGAAACGCAGTGTCCCCCGACAAAAGGGACGTCAGTACAACTGATGTACCGGGTATGTCAGGCATAAATAACAGCATAACAGAAATATACCAATAACTGAAACATAAACAACTGACCAACAGTAACTGCCTCTGAGGGCCCTAACACACTTGCCTATATGTTATGCACAATGCAGTGTCCATATTTATTAGCCTCATCGAGCAATTTCCTTACCATGACAGCCTATGTGGGCATCATACCATGTAATGGCTAACAAATATATGCATGATGCAAGTGTCCATATATATATATATATATATATATATATATATATATATATATATATATATATATATATATATATATGTTAGTGTTGCGGATCGTGCAACCCGTCCCAATAAGCCATACAGGCATCACATCACATCATCACATCACATTGGCCTCTTCGGGCTCTTTTGTGATAGTCTGTACCAGCTGCAGGTGGTGTGCGTATATAACGCCTTTTCCTTTCCCCATATCCCCTATATATATAATATTTACCATATAGTAGTGTGCATAGCACCAGTGGTCCAAGGTAATATATGAATGCAATGCAAGTGAAAATGCATGAATGACAATAAAATATTTTTTGAATTTATCAGATGACAATAATATCCTTGCCCTTTCGGCTAACACTGTGAATATCAACATCTTTTATGTATGCCTCAATAAGGACTTAGGAACATATTTAGACATGTTTTTAGCATAGGAATCAATAACATGAATATTTTTAACTACTAGGAGTATAATAAATTATGAAGCAATATCACAGTTATATTTCTTTACATGAAATATGCCAAAAGAAAAAAATAATTTGTCTTAACATACCTGAACTTGCTAGGAACAATTCTTGCTACTGGAACGAGAACTGGACTGCTTCGTACGTTTCATAAGAGAGAAAAAAATGGTTTGGTAAACTAAAAGCTATACTAAATGGAATTGCTAAGAGATTGTTGTTATGCTTCCAATTCGTGGGAAAAAAAGTTTTGGTGAGTAATGATCCACAATTCTTTTTTTTTTTTCAAAGTGAACGAAGTGAAGGCTTACCCCCTTTGGTCTTTGAAGGACTTCACAATACAAGTGATAAATACAGCCCCTCATGAAAGCCAATAGATTCCTAATCATTGTCCTTAATAATTCGGTCTCCCACTTAGCCAATTCTTTGGCGGTGGGAGGCCTTAATCATGCCACCTTATTTTAACATGCACGGTCACTTAATTTAATTAAATGACCTGCCTCTGAATAATTTATCAATCACACACATAATTAATTTCGTGATCTCAATTCACTTAAACCTTGATAACTTATAAGACTTTCATATACTCAATGTCATAATTTGTGATATGACACTAGTCTATAACCTCTTTATGCACGTACCAAATTATTTTCGGCTTCTGTCGTCACACTTGTTACGTCCAAAATTATTTCGGGGTTTAATCATTTTATATACTAATCTCTTTATTAGCATAAGTAAATATAACATAATTTTTTCTAACGCTCGGGTCTATTTATGCATGCCTAGCGATTTTATATACGCGTAGCGATTTAAACCGTAACCCGAAAGTACGGGGTGTTACAATTGCCAACAAAAAATGGACGTGAAGACTTGCTGAAATACTGGGGGAAGAATGAGAAGACATTTCCGACTCTATCAAAGATGGCCCGAGATGTGTTGAATATTCAAGCGTCACCAACAACTTCTGAAAGCGCTTTTTCTGCTGGAAGGTTTCAAATAGGAGAGCACAAATATTCATTGCCGGGAGACAGTTTGGAGATTGCAGTTTTATTTAGAGATTGGATTAGAGCGGAGCGTAGAAGTTGCGGTCGACCAGAGATCAATGAAGAAGACGACTACAACTACAACGAAATCTTATCCGACGGGGCAGGAAGCAACGTTGAACAATTGGACCAACAACTTCCAATTCCAACAGAAGATCCTCAAGAGATCGTCAAAAAATTAGAAAAAGTATGGTTGAATATGTAATTTTTTTAATGACAATTTTACTATGTGATTTGCAACTTTTGAACTACGAAACAAAGTTGCAATTTTGAAATTGTATTACAAAAAAAAATTATATTTCTATTAAATAATATAAGAGGCAATTAGCCTTGGGATATTTTTTCACTATCTTGTTCAATTATTTAAGTGTTTAAATATATATATTTTTTAAAATTAAGTGTCAATAAAAAAAAAATTAAAGTCCCCTCCAAATCCCTCTACCCGACCCCCCAAATCCTGTCATCTCTGCCGGCGGGATGTGGGACGGGACGGGACCTCTTCCCGTCCCCCATATCCGGTTCACCCTGTCCCGCCAAACCCAATCCCGATCCCCAACCCCGTCCCCCCCAAATCCCGTCCTGTCCCGTCCCACTGGCCACTCTTAATTATAAATAGTAACTAAAAGGGCCCTCTTCCCCCTTTCCATGTTTGGAACAGTTATGAGGTTGCAAAAATTGGTATATGGTATATGCCATCTTGATGTTGATCAGACCTTTGATAATTTTACCACTAATAAGTATCGTGGGGTGGATGGAATTCTTCGTGCGAGGTCTCAATTTCGACTTTTGAAAATGAAGAAACTTTTGATAGGAAGTGTTTCCTTTCAATAAACCCTACATAACACGAATTTGCATTAGTTGGACAAGCGAACTATGAATGCCGGATTTGTAATGCAAAAATATGAAAAAAAAAAAGAACTTTGATAATTTTACTATTGACAAGAGTGGGGTAGATGGAACCCTACAATTTTAACAAGAGGTCTTGATTTTGAGCCCTGAGAATGGAACTCATGGTAGAAAATGTTTCCCTTTTAGGAACCCCTACGCAATATGAATTTAAATTAGTAGGACTAGTAATTTCGGGTATCGGATACCTAAAGAAGAAAAAAAATCGATAATTCCAAGCTCAACGGACCCCCCCCCCCCTCCTCTCCTTTATATTGTAGTTATGGTAGTTGATTTATGATGACTGAAATATAAAATATAGTATCATTTGTTGTTTGGTCAGTATCTTCACATGGTCACAATTCATATATATAGAAACGAAGTTGTACAAAAATTATAGACGCGTTTTCCTTTTAACAATAATGAGTGAATTGGATCGTATGTCCAATAACCATAATAACTACCGTTTACACAATCAAGTCTTGAATTTTTTTGAAAAACATAATAGTAGCAACAATGATGAGGCTTTCTTCAACTACCAAAGCTCCAAAAGTAAAACTTTTCTAACTTTTAGGAAATAGCCACCCAAAATGGCTCCCAACTTGGAATCCCTTTATTCCTACTCCCACTTATTTTGCACCTTCTTGGCCTTGAATACTCTCCTACCCCAATATCACTTCCTAATTTCCTAGTACCATTTTCATGTTCATTCTCTTGAGTTTCATCTTCTTCTCCATAGCTACATTCGTCGTGTTTTAACAAGGAAAGCCTAAGCCTACCATTAGCACGTTCAACTTGGAAATTATAGTAGCAAGAAGTGATTGTCACAGCTTTTAATACTAAACGACCGCCTTCGCGATGAGGCCTAACTTGGACACCTTCATTTCCACTCATTGAAGTTAGAGGAGGTGGAAAACTAGCTGCCCTGTTGAATTTTTTCTCGAATTCTCTACATTTTGATCGTTGAACTCCGTGAAAATTAGTCTCACTTTCCGACAAGAAAGGACAGAATTCTTCTATGCTTTCACTAATGTCACTGCCCGTTTCGCTTCCTAAGCTTTCAGTGCACATTTCCAAACTCTTTGTGTTGAGAGAACAGGACTTCACCAGAGGATGAACATAGATTTCGTCCTCTAGATCGCCTTTTCTCGAGTATTGACAAGGATTTTCTAGTGCTTGGATAAAGCTCCAACCACTAACATTGTCATTTTCTTCATTCTCTTCTTCAATGTCACCTTCTTGTTGAGGTACTTGACACTTTTGTAGCAATGTCATAGGTTGTGGGAGATTTGATAAAGGAGGAGCTAATTTATTCATTATAACGCGCGGTTCGAGAAGTGTTGGCTCTAGACAAGATTGCAACCCTTGATATAAAGTGGAGGTCATGTTGTTTTAGAAACAATATGCTAAAAGAAAAAAGAACAGAACAAGAACAGGGGAAAACAGAGGACTTGGTCTACTTGTGAAGTTTTTGAGTGTTGACAAAACCATATACTTAAATGAGGATAATGTACTTTATTTTTTTACCTCATTGAACAAAGTTTGGTTTCTAAATGCACCTAAGTGATATGGTTTAAGAGGGTGGAAAATTGAAGGTAAAAAAGATCAAAAATAAGAACAAGGATAGAGAAAGGGAAGGTAGAGAAATGGTAGAACATGAAAGAGAAGGGGCAAGGTTAAATTTATAGGACCAAAAAGTAACCACTTGAGGTTTTCTTTTTCTTTTAATTTTTAAATTTATTGGGGGGATTGAAGGCAGTGGCGGAGCCACATGTATCGACACCCCTTCGTCGAAAATTACACGGTGTAGTTGAGTAAAAAACTATATTTTATATATGTATACTATATATTAACTCCCCTTAACTTTTTATGAGATTACTTTTTTATATTTTGACACCTTTTAGTGAAAATTTTGGTTCCGTCGCTCATTGAAGGGATTCTCGGTTTGCAAAGTTGAACTTTTGGTGCCACTAGAATTTATTCAGCTTTCACTCTGCCACACAATAAATTGAGAAAGGAACAAAGAAAAGTGGGAAGCTAGAAATAATTTGAAGTTGGACAAAGCTTATTGGTCTTTGTTTCTATTATTTTCTCTCTTTTTTTGGGGGTGAATTTATCATTTTTTTTTCTTCTTTCGCTATCTAAGGTAGAAGACAATGACATTGGCATGTAATATACTCCAGTTTAAGAATTATTTTTAAAAGATGAATGAATTAAATAACGTGTGGATTTTGGATGGTCGTTGTCTTTTGTCATCCAAAAGTGAGCCAACAAAAAGGATTCGTTCTGATATTTTTATTCGTTCTGATATTTTTTTTAGGATCAAAACCTAAACCTAAAATTAGTCTTAAATCGTTTTAGCAACTTCAACAACGAAGGGAAAAAACTAAAAGTGGAATTAAAGTTAAAACTCTAGTAATTCTATTTTGGTCCTACACCGCGTAAATGTCGGATTGGTTATCCATCAATTTTTTTCATCCACTAGGCTTTCATCTTTTGTGGGCGTGAACGTGAACGGTTTGACATTTACCCCTACCTTATATTATAGCTGGCAGTGGGCCGGGCTCGGTTCAAGAGGGCCGGGTTTGACGGGGTCGACTCGGGACGGGACGGGCGAAGGGAGCGGGATCGGGTTTGGCAGGACTTGCTCAAGTCCCGTCCCGTCCCGATCCCGTCGGAATCGGGTCGGGGGCGGGTCGGGGGCGGGATCGGTATCGGGTTCCGGTGGATTTTCCTTTTTTTTCTTTTTTTTTTAATAACATATGTATAAAAAAACTCAATAATTAAACAAGACAAGATAGTGTAATAAAACCATCTCAAGACTGTTTTTGTGCCTCTTATATTATTTAATAGACATATGATTTTTTTCATTTTTGTAATACAAATATAATTGTCAAAATTGCAACTTTGTGGTGTTGTCCAAAAGTTGCAAATTACATTATAAAATTGCAATTAAAAAAATTACATTCTTAAAAAAAACATGTTCTAGTTTCTTTATAACTTCATGTGGTTCTTCGGTTGTAATTGTTATTTGTTGGTCAAATTGATCCACGTCGCTTTCATCACATTCGGATAAGATTTCGTTGTAGTTTTCGTCTTCTTCTTCGTTGATCTCCGGTTGACCGCACCTTCTCCGCTCCGCTCGTATCCAATCTTTGAATAATACTGCAATTTCCTAGTTGTCTCCGGCTAATGAGTGTCTGTGGTCTCCTATTTGATATCTGCTGGCAGAAAAAGCGCTTTCAGACGCAGTTGATGACGCTTGAATGTTCAAAACATCTCGGGCCATCATTGAAAGTGTTGAAAAGGTCTTCTCATTCTCCCTCCAAAGATTTCAAAGAAGTCTTCATGTCCATCTTCATTGATAACTTCTTGGTACTGCATGCAACCCTCGCAAAATAAAAATATCAAACTCGCTAATTTGGTTAGTAGCGATTTATCAAGACATTCTATTTCTGAGGCTTTCAATACTAGCCGCAGAAACAGCATGTCTTTTGTGAGGTTGTGTTGAAGATGAAGAAGTTGGTATAGAAGCCGGTAGGTTACTAGCACTTTCTTGTTGGTAAAACCTATATATCTTTTTGCATTGGTCTTCTACGCTAGACAACACTTCTTCTTTAGTTTGTTCAATAGGTGGTGGGTGATTTGGATTTTTTGGACTTGGAGGTGGTAGTACTTCTATACAATCGTAAATAGTTTCAATAAGTGATTTAGTACCGTCTATTTTAATAGTCGGATTTAATACAACACCAATAATATAAATAGTAGGAATAGGAACAAAATATTTTTTTATTTTGATAAACATTTTTTTAATAGCTGCAATATAAGCTGGTTTTTTCATATATTCACTAAGTAATAAAAATATTAGAGTTATATAAAACAACATAGTTGAAATAGTAGGATAATATATACCGGAAAATTATTTTGTTGCTTGAAAAAATTTCTCTAAAAATACAATAAGTTCGGAAATTTTTACCCAATCACTATCTACAACCATATCAGCTAGATTTTGATTATGAGAGTTAAAAAATAAAGTTATAGGTTTTCTATAGTCATAAGCAACAAGTAGTTGCTCGTATAAAGAATTCCACCTAGTGGATACTTTTTCTTGAATTTTTCTATAAGGTAGTTGGCAATCGTGACAAGTTTTTTTATATTTTTTTCTTCGTTGTACTCTATTACTTTTAAAAATAAAGTTTATAGCAAATTGTATTTTACTAAGAATGTATTCAAAAAGTGATAGACCGTCCTTTACAATTAAGTTATATATATGGCACGCACATTTTATATGAAAATGATCTGGAAAAGATGGAGTTAAACTATTTTTTTAAATTGTAATAGCGTAATTGTTAGAAGAAGCGTTATCTAATGTAATAGTCATAATTTTATCAGTTATTCCGTAATAATCGCACACTTGATAAATATTTATGCAATAAAAGTACCAGTGTGCCTATCATCTATATATCTATATGCTAAGATACGTTTTTGCATAGACCATTTATAATATATCCAATGACAAGTTACTGTTAAATAATCATGGTCGTTAGTACTACGACCTATATCAGACGTGATAGATACTTTGCCATTAAAATGATATAATGAATAACGTAAATATTGTTGATATTCATGTGCGAATTTAAATACATCTCTCTTAACAGTTGATCTAGAAAAACCGTTAAAAGCAGGATTATATATATCTCTAATGTAATGAATAAAATCGGGAGATGAATGAAATGAAAAAGGCAAAACAGCAACTAATTTTGATATTGTTTCCCTATCTCTATGTTTATTGTATTTATGGCTTACAATTCCCCTCGTCATAGGGTTAATTTGACCTTGTGCTTGGTCCGGGACAGTATCAGTATGTGAATCTTGTCCTGATGGAGCGGGCGTTTGCGCACCCAGTTTTGAAGCCTGGTATTGGGCATACCTAGCTGGATGAGCACTTACAACGTGTCTAATTAACCCCCCCCCCTCCGTCCCACCGTGACCTTTTTCAGTTTTAAATTTTAAAATATTTTTACAAATTTTACATCTAGCTACTTGATTCTCTACGTCCCTATCAAAAAATATCCATGCATCTGATTTTAATGGTCGGTTTGTTGGACCTCGTCTCATACTAGGGGCAATATGAGGCATTTTAGCTGAAGGTGCACTAGTGGGTGTGTTGTCATCAACATTAGTGGGTGTATCATCTAGATCATCGTCTAAATTAAAGTCTTATTGAGTTCCAGAAAATAGCTCCTCATCTAAATCTAATGGTATTGTAGGAAAATGTTCAGTATCAACAAAATCATCCTGTGTAGGAATAGGATGACTAGAAGAAGTACCCTTACCCTTGTTAGAAGAAGCACCCTTACCCTTAAACATACCTCTTAATCCTTTTATTTAATTATGATAATAAATAATTAAAGATAATAAAATTAAGTGCGCTAAATAAAATAAACAGACAATAATAATTTAATGAAGGAACGAATGTACCAAACGCTGACGTAACGTCGACGTGTAATCGAGAGGTTGAAAATTGAAACTTTGCTCGATGGAAGATCCTCAAGCTAGTTGCCAACTTCATTCCCAATTCCCAAATGAATAAATAAAATTGAATATTTAGTACACAATGTAGACTTGTACAGAGATAGATTGAGAGATTAGAGAGATTGTAGGAAGATTTGTGAGAATGATGAAGAGAAAATGAGTTATTTATAGTTCGAAAATTGGGTTAAAGTGTAAATATAATAACTTATGAGTTAAAAATAAATATTAAGGGGTAGGGGGGTTGGGGGAGGGGGGAGGCCAAAAATTGCCGTTGCACGACGGCCAAAATCTAAAATGGTCGTTGGTGCAATGGAATTTTTGCAAATGGGGGGTTACAAGCGGGATCGGGGCGGGCTCGAGACGGGTTCGGGATCGGGTCGGGATTGGCGGGCCTGGGGCTGGCTCAGGACGGGTCGGGATGAGACATTGTCCTGTCCCGGTACGAGTCCCGCTACCGAATTTTTTTTTTATTACGCGGGTTCGGGGTGGGACCGGGCCGACCCGGCCCACTGGCCAGCTCTACCTTATATTAATGAGTACATACTCTACTCCTTACAAGCATAAAGAAATAAGAACTATCTTCCTGGTAAGATTGTATTAATCTCTCTTAGAGAGTATTTCTTATTAATATCAATATATATAGTGTAAAATGTAGAATCCTAATACAATAAAAATTCTAGGTTTACCATAATTATACATCACTAAATATTTACACAATATATGGGATATATTCTAGTTATGGTGTGGGGATTGTGTGGGATATTGTACACGTTAATACACTCCCTCAGTCAGAGCGGGAGGAGGTCGGACGCTGAGACTGGATCTGAAGTCAATGAACAGTTGTCTCGGGAGGCCCCTTCATGAAGATATCCGCGTACTGATATGAAGAAGGCATAAGCAATACTCTAGCATGGCCGAGAGCAACCTTCTCACGAATAAAGTGGATGTTCATCTCAATATGCTTGGTTCGCTGATGCTGAACCGGATTGTGAGACAGGTATATAGCGGATATGTTATCACAGTACACCAGAGACGCTTTACGTAAAGGACACTGAAGCTCCAAAAGAAAGTTTCAGAGCCAACAGATCTCAGCAACAACATTAGCAACTCATCTATACTCTGCTTCTGCACTCGAACGGGATAATGTGGCTTGCCACTTGGCAGACCAAGATATGAGATTATCCCCCAAAAATACACAGTAGCCGAATGTAGAGCGACGTGTGTCCGAATAGCCTGCCCAATCTGCATCTGTATATAATAATAACATATTCGGTGTGTAGGGGTATAGGTGTAGTCCATAATCAAGTGTGCCCTTAACATATAGAATGATATATTTAAGGACAGTACAACGAGGCTCCCTATAGGCATGCATAAACAAGCATACCTGCTGAACAGCATAAGCAATGTCAGGCCTGGTGAAAGCGAGATACTGAAGTGCACCTGCTAGACTCCTATACAGAGTAGGATTTGTCACTGGATTACCATCCACGACACTAAGTTTGGATTTTGAATCAACCGGAGTGGATATGATTTTGCAATTTTCTATCTTAGCTCTGTGCACGATCTCTTCTACATACTTACGCTGGCACAAAAACATAGTGTATGCAGATCTAGTCACTGAGATTCCTAAAAAATAACTCAACTTCCCCAAATCAGTCATAGCAATCTCAGATTTGAACAGTGCAATAATCTCATTTTTCAACACAACGGTAGAAGCAGTAAGAACAATGTCATCCACATATAATAATAAATAAGCAATGTTATTGTCTCTATAAAAAGTAAAGAGAGAATTATCACACTTGTTGCATGTAAACCCAATAAGCATAATGAACTGTGTAAAGCGATCATACCACGCTCTAGGGGCCTGTTTTAAATCATAAAGTAACTTACGGAAATGGCATACATACTGAAGGGTCATTGGATGAACAAACCCGGGCGGCTGGTGCATGTAAACAGTTTCTTTTAAATCCATATGGAGAAAAGCATTTTTCACATCAAGCTGATGAATCGATCAATGCTTTCCCATAGCAATGCTCAGAATAGTGCGAATGGTAGCCGATTTAACAATCGAACTGAATGTCTCACCGCAATCAATGCCCTCCTGTGTATTAGTACCATTTTTCACAAGTCCTGCCTTATATCTCTCTAAGTCACCAATATCTCTGTACCTATGATGAAAAAGCCACATACAACGGATCACATTCACCCCCTCCGATCTAGAAACCAAATCCCAAGTACGCTGTTTTGTTAAAGCATTAAACTCCTCACACATGTCCGCATTCTAATTCGGGTCCATATTAGCTGATTTTGGGCTTTTGGGAATATGGGAAATTGTTTGGGTGGACAGGTTAAATTGGACTTTGGGTTTGAAAATCTCGTTTTGGGCATGGATTTCCATATGGTGTGAGTGCTGGCTGGTTAAGGGTGTTGGTTGTCGGGTCAGTTGTATTGTGTTGGGTCGGAATCGGGTTTGGCTTAGGTCTCGGGTTCGAAATGGGGTATCGGTCAGGGGAGGTGGTTTGGTGAGTCAGAACAGTGATGATTGGTGGGTTGGATGTCGATCTGGATGGGTCAATTTCAGTATCAGTTGTTGGGTTGGGTCTGGTCGTTGTTCTCGGTATATCGGGACTGGTGGGGGATGGTAAAGAGGGGTACAGTGTCAGAGGTGGAAAGGGTCCGGTAATGGGGTTGGCTGGCTGGTTACCGGTGATTGGAGCGACTGAGGAGACGATGCAGGTATTGGGACGCTGACCAGTGTATGTGTTGAGATGAGTGGCTCAGTGCCGGTAGTTATGACAATCAACGATGATGGTGACATATTTAGCTCAGGTGGCAGAGACGCCGACGGGCGATCTGGGTAGGTAGCAGTGGGTGACTGTGATGGGGCAGTGGTGTTGGGCTGGCACAATTCCCAGAGGGTAACGGGAGAGGTCTGACTCGTCTAGAAAATTATAATCCAGTTTTTGAAACTTTTGGATGTTCAAAAATGGAAATGTGGTCTCGTCAAAGGTGATGTGACGAGAGATATGAATTTGACGAGTGGACAAGTCATAGCACAGATAGCCCCTATGATTCGACGAAAATCCTAAGAAGACACACGGAGTGGTGCAGGGGGCTAATTTGTGAGAGGCGGTGGAAGCGAGGTTTGGATAACATAGGCAACCGAATATCCGAAGGTGATCATATTAGGGAATCCAACGGTGTAAGATTTCGGTTGGAGTCATATTATGAAAGGTACTGGTGGGTAAAATATTAAGGACGTATTCTACCATTTTGATTGCATAGATCCAAAAAGAAGGCGGGAGAGAGGCATGAAATAGGAAACTGCGAACCATGTTATTTATGGTGCGAATGATACATTCTGCTTTGCCATTTTTAGGGGACGTGTGAGGACACGAAAATCAAAAAACCATGCCATTATTTTTGGAAAATTTTTGAAACGCAGAATTATTAAATTCACGGCCATTGTCACATTGGAAAGATTTTATGGCTCGTTCAAATTGAGTTTTGATAAAAGTGCAAAATTAAAGAAATTTGGTAAAGACTTCCGACTTGAATTTTAGTGGGTAAATTCAGATAAAATGAGAGTAATAATCCAATAAGATGAGATAATATTTATGACCCAGGGAGCTCGTAATGTGGGATGTCCATAAATCAACATGAATAATATCAAATGGAGCAAACGTAACACTGACAGATGAATTAAAAGGAAACCGAACATGTTTGCCTAATTAACAAGAAACACAGTTTTGGGGAAGTTTCTCATTACATTGAATAAATTTATTGCTTCTAAGAAAATTAAAAACAGAAGCTCCTGGGTGTCCAAGCCTATTGTACCAAATTGACGAAGACAGAGCAGCTAGGGCGGTGTGTGAGCAGGAATTGGCAACGGAAGAGGGTGTGAATGGATATAGGTCTCCTCTACTATTGCATCTTGTAAGAGGTGTCTTCGTTCGTAGATCCTTCACGGTAAAACCAAAAGGATCAAAATCAACAGACACAGAATTGTTACGAGTAAATTTCCTAATAGAGATTAAATTTTTTATGATGCTCGGGGCATAAAGGACGTTATTTAGGGAGAAGAGTGGTTGAGGTGGCTGAGTGTATGCGTTACCATAGCCCTGAATTGGAATGCGGTGACTATTGCCAACTGTAATAAATTGAAGAGACTTTAAATAAAATAATTGGGAAAGATTACCTGCAGACGGGGTGAGGTGAGATGTGGCTCCCGAGCCCATATACCAATTTTCATCGGGCTGCTACAAATTTAAACTGCTGAAAGCTTGGCCTAAATCAGTGGGGGCCATACCAGAAGCGGGTTGTTGTGAGTGGGCCTGCATGAGATGGGCCTACTAATGGAAGGGGCTGGACCGAGGACTTGGGGCGGGGCCCAATAACCCTTGCTGTTGAAAAAGGTATTGGGTCGTGGGTTGCATGGTGACAGGGGCCCAAGTCCCGTGATGTTGTGGAATGGACTGGGCTGTCCAGTAGCTGAAATTGGAAGGGGCTGTGGTTGGTTGGTTTGGTTTGAACCGCGGCCTCCTCTCCCACGCCCTTTGCCACCTCGTCCACCACTGCGTCCCTTACTACCTTTGCCGCCACCGCGGCCACCCCGCTGATGGTTGTTGTCCGTCGTTGGTTGACCGGCAATAGGGGTGGCGAGTGTTGTGGTTATGTCAATCGCTAACGCCTTTTGGTTGTGTTCGTCCTGTTTAGCACGTCGGGTTTCTTCCAACAATAACTGCGAACGAGCCTTGTTGAAGCTGGATAAGGGATCGACTTGTTGTATCATCGTGGCTAGGGTATCATTTTCACCTTCTGGTAGACCAACGACTAATTGGAGAACCATTTTTGTTTCGGAAACAGGCCTTCCTACGTTTGATAATTGGTCGGCCAATAGTTTCAACTGGTTACAATATTCAGACATGTTAGATTGTATTAATCTCCTTTGGGGAGCCTTTCTCATTAATACCAATATATATATAGTGTACAATGTAGAACCCTAATACAATAAGAACCATAGGTTTACCATAATTATACATCACTAAATATTTACATAATATATGAAATACATTCTAATTATGGTGTAGGAATTGTGTGGGATATTGTACACGTTAATATTCCTTTTTTTTTTTTTGCTTATCTTCCAATATGTGTGTCTCATCTCAACTATTTAAAAGAAAAAAGAGAACCAACATTGTATTTTGTTTGAGATTTAATTTATTTATATACTGATAATATTGAATGTGTTAATCTAATCTGTTATAGTAGGTTGTTTGCTTTATTTTTTAAATAACTAACTTTACATGTTATGAATAATTAACTATAATGCTCTTTCCCGATCAAAATGAATGTCTACTTAACCTTTTTTTTAATCAAAAAGAGTATCCACTTAGAAAATCAAGAAACAATTAACCTAATTCTTCAAAAATTTCTCTTATGTACATATACGTAAAAGTCTTTAAATTGCTACATTTTTCTATGATCTCATTAAATATGTTCAACATTTGATTATTCCAAGTTTGACTGCTATTCAAAAAATTTCCATTCCACGTTTTTTCACAGATTCCAAGTTTGGCTCACTTATGGTTTGGTCTAGGCATTTAAAATTTATTCAAGGCGTGTGATGATCGAGAGTTATAAATTCCAGATTTTATGCTTTATACTTCATGTAAAAGAAAATTAAAGGAGTGAATTGAGAGGTTTTGAAATTCCATGGATAACAAATTGTGGAGGTAAATATTGAAAATTTTGGCTCCATTTGATATGTCTGAGACGTTTTGAAATTTTATTTTGGATATTGAACCATCTACCAGTTTGAGAAGAGAAGTTTAATGGTTTATTTCTTCTTACTGCTTCGGTAAGTGCCGTAATTTAGGAGCACTTTTGATCATTGCAATATGTTCCTAAGTACTGATTAGTTAATGTTAGTGATAAGTGATCAAGTTCCAATGTTTCAAGTTTAATACTTATGGAAATCTTAAGTAGGGATAGTTTAGTCAAATCACATATATTTTTTTAGGAGTGAATAATTTTTTAAGGGGTGTAAACACTCTTTTTAATCCCGAGGGAGTAATCTTTTAGATGACTTATTTGTGTAAAGAGTCTGTGTCTCAAATACTAATAGCATCAGTATTTGTTTTTGTTACATATAAATAGCATTATCAAAGGTGAATCTATGGCTGGCCAGTGGGCCGGGTCGGCCCAGTCCCGGCCCGACACCGCCCCAGTCCCGGCCCGGTCCTGCCCCCGATCTCGCCCGAAACTCCCCCTTTGCACAAATAATCATTGCACCAACGGTCATTTTACATTTTGGTCGTTGTGCAACGGTCATTTTTGGCCTCCCCCAACCCCCTTACCCCCTTAATAATTATTTTTAACCCATAAGTTATTATATTTACACTTTAACCTAATTTTCCAATTATAAATACCTCATTTTCTCTTCATCTTTCTCACAAATCTTCCTACAATCTCTCTAATCTCTCAATCTATCTCTCTACAAGTCTACATTGTCTACTAAATATTGAATTTTATTTATTCATTTGAAAGTGAAGTTGGCAACTAGCTTAAGGATCTTCCATCGAGCAAAGTTTCAATTTTTAGCCTCTCGATTACACGTCGATTTTACGTCGGCGTTTTGTACATTCGTTCCTTCATTAAATTATTATTGTCTATTTATTTTATTTAGCGCACTTAATTTCATTTACTTTAATTATTTATTAGTATAATTATAAATTTATAATGGAGGATTTAAACATATGCTTACGGGTAGGGTCAGGCTTCTTCTAGTAGGAGCAACAAGGGCAAGGGTACTTCTTCTAGTCATCCTATTTCTAGACAGAATCCTATTCCTACACAGGATGATTTTGTTGATACAGAACATTTTCCTACAATACCATTAGATTTAGACGATGGGCTATTTTCTGAAACTCAAGAAGACTTTAATTTAGACGATGATCTAAATGATACACCCACTAATGTAGATGACAATACACCCACTAGTGCACCTTCAACTGAAATGTCTCTTATTCCCCCTAGTATGAGACGAGGTCCAGCAAAACGACCATTAAAATCAGATGCATGGACCTTTTTTTATAGGGACTAAGGCTGGCAATTTCACCCTAACCCGATGGATATCTGATCCACCCGACCCGATTATATGGACGAAAAATTGACAAAACACGGATTTTAATCGGGTGACGGATCGGGTCAGATTCGGGTGGACATACATCCAAACCATCACCCGATCCACCACCCGACCCATCCATCCACCCGTTTATAAATTAGTTATTTTTTGTGTAGTTCAGTGATAACATACCCCTGACTCATGTCGTTACTAGTACTTGATTTTATTTCCAATAGTTGTCTTTGTTTTTCTAAAGTGAATGGAAATTCTTTTTCAATTTCAACATCACAATAACGATGATTCCTAGTATCAAAAATGTTATTTTTATACTACGTTATACATAATTGACATTTTCTATGTTGAACATCACTCTATATATGACTATAACTGTTAGCAATATAATAGGATGAGAAATATTACAATGGTATCAAGATCAAATTATAATGGTAAAGCAAGATAGTATGAAAAGTAAGATAGTATGAAAACTGAAAAATAAACCAAAAGTACCAAACGGATTGTGCTATAATTTTCATCTGCGAAGCACCCGATTCACCCGTGGATGATGGGTGGATCGGATGTGGATGAAGAAAAAATAGGGTGATGGATGGGTCGGGTGGTGGATGGATGATTGGCGGGTGGAAGCGGATTGAGCTCCACCCGATCCACATCTGAATCATTGCCAGCCCTAATAGGGACGTAGAGAATCAAGTAGCTAGATGTAAAATTTATAAAGATGTTTTAAAATTTAAAACTAAAAAAGGTCACTGTGGGACGGGAGGTTTAATGAGACACGTAGCAAGGGCTCATCCAGCTAGGTATGCCCAATACGAGGCTTCAAAACCGGGTGCGCAAACGTCCGCTCCATCGGGACAAGGTTGACATATTGTCCCGGACCAAGTACATGGTCAAATTAACTGCACGACGGGGGGAATTGTAGGCCCTAATTACAGTAAACATAGAGATAGGGAAGCAATAGCAAAATTAGTTGTTGTGGAGGGTTTGCCTTTTTCATTTCCTTCATCTCCCTATTTTATTCATTACATTAGAGATATGTATAATCCTGCTTTTAACGGTTTTCCTCGATCAATTGTTAAGAGAGATGTATTTAAATTTGCACATGAATATCAACAGTATTGTCGTTATTCATTATATCATTTTAATGGCAAAGTGGCTATCACTTCTGATATAGGTCGTAGTACTAACGACCATGATTATTTAACGGTAACATGTCATTGGATAGATTATAAATGATCTATGCAAAAACGTATCTTAGCGTATAGATATATAGATGATAGGCACGCTGGTACTTTTATTGCATAAAATATTTATCAAGTGTGCGATTATTACGGAATAACTGATAAAATTATGACTATTACATTAGATAACGCTTCTTCTAACAATTACGCTATTACAATTTTAAAAAAATAGTTTAAGTCCATCTTTTCCAGATCATTTTCATATAAAATGTGCGTGACATATATTTAACTTAGTTGTAAAGGATAGTCTATCACTTTTTTAAGACATTCTTAGTAAAATACAATTTGCTATAAACTTTATTTTAAAAAATAATATAATACAACAAAGAAAAGAGTATAAAAAAATTTGTCACGATTGCCAACTACCTTATAGAAAAATTCCAGAAGAAGTACCTACTAGGTGGAATTCTTTATACGAGCAACTATTTGTTGCTTATGACTATAGAAAACCTATAACTTTATTTTTTAACTCTCATAATCAAAATTCAGTTGATATGGTTGTAGATAGCGATTGGGGAAAAATTTCTGAACTTATTGTATTTTTAGAGAAAAACTTTTCAAGCAACAAAAGAATTTTCCGGTATATATTATCCTACTATTTCAACTATGTTGTTTTATATAGCTCTAATATTTTTACTGCTTAATGAATATATGGATAAACCAGCTTATAAGGCAGCTATTAAAAAAATATTTATCAAAATAAAAAATATTGTATTCCTATTCCCACTATTTATATTATTGGTGTTGTATTAAATCCGACTAATAAAATAGACGGTACTAAATCACTTATTGAAACTATTTATGATTGTATAGCAGTACTACCACCTCCAAGTCCCAAAAATCCAAATCACACACCACATATTGAACAAACTAAAGAAGAAGTGTTGTGTAGCGTAGAAGACGAATGCAAAAAAAAATATAGGTTTTACCAACAAGAAAGTGCTAGCAACCTGCCGGCTTCCATACCATCTTCTTCTTCTTCAACACAACCTCACAAAAGACATGTTGTTTCTGCGGCTAGTATTGAAAGTCTCAGAAATAGAATGTGCGGCCGTACCGCTACTAACCAAATTAGCGAGTTTGATATTTTTGTTTTGCAGGATTCTGTACCGTACCAAGCAGTTCTCAATGAAGAAGGACGTGAAGACTTGCTGAAATACTGGAGGGGGAATGAGAAGATATTTCCGACACTTTCAATGATGGTCCGAGATGTTTTGAACATTCAAGCGTCATCAACGGCGTCTGAAAGCGCTTTTTCTGTCGGCAGATATCAAATAGGAGACACTCATTAGCCGGAGACAGCTTGGAGATTGTAGTATTATTCAGAGATTGGATACGAGCAGAGCGGAGAAGGTGCAGTCAACCAGAGATCAACGAAGAAGAAGACGAAAACTACAACGAAATCTTATATGAATGTGGTGGAAGCGATGTGGAGAAATTTGACCAACAAATACCAATTTCAACCGAAGAACCACAGGAAATTATCAAGAAACTAGAACAAGTTTATTTCAAAATGTAATTTTTTAATTGCAATTTTACTATGTAATTTGCAACTTTTGAACAACACCACAAAGTTGCAATTTTGACAATTGTATTTGTATTACAAAAAAAATCATATCTATTAAATAATATAAGAGACATAAAAACAGCATTGGATATTTTTATTACACTATCTTGTTTAATTATTGAGTTTTTTATATATATGTTATTTTCTAAATTAAGTGCAAAAAAAATGCCCTGGCCCGATCCCGATCCCGATCCTGATCCCGCCCCAGCCCGATTCCGACGGGATTGGAAACAGGACGGGACGGCGGCGAATCCCGCCTGTCCCGATCCCGCCGGTCCCCACCCGACTGACCCGATCCCGGCCCACTAGCCAGCTATAGGTGAATCTAGCCTTTACAGTATGCATTCGCGTGGAACCAATAAATTTTGTTTAGAGTCTGTATTATATAAGAAATACATAAAAAAAAATTATAAATACTTGATTATGATTAAATTATTATTTTGACATTAACTTAAAATTATTGTAAAAATTTAGAAATTTCAAAACCTAAATCAGGCCCGAACATCATATGGCTTATTTAAATCGAGAACAAATGATGACACTAAATTGATTTATGAATTTCCACATCCCCTATTAAAGAGCGCAAATGTGCCATCTTGAGGGTTAAAGGGTAAAGAGTCCAACACTTCATTGTCTTTTGAATGTAGGGGAAATAATCTATATATACAACTCACATATCTAGTTTACAGTCATAGTAGCCAATTATATCATCAATGTATAGATAATGTATATGTAATGTATAGCTATATACAAAATTGCTAACTTTTTTTGTATAACTTTACATATACATTCTGATACACTATTATACATTACATATATGTTCTTATACACTATATATAATGTGTAAATAATGTATATGTTTTATATATGAAAGAAATAATCCCCTTGCTTATTTTCATTAATTGAAAGGTTATATATACAAGTTACATATTTTAATAATAGGAGAATCATATTCCTATTCTATTTCTAAATCCTTATTCTACCATAATTCTAACTATACAATTATAGTAAGTGTATAACACTAATTAAGGTAACCTGGCCCACTGCTGCCACTGCCGAGGCCCACTGCCACTGGCTGCTGAAAAGCCCACTGCCGAAATAGAGCAATATACTTGTGATATACACTGTTGTATATTGGGTGTATATCACTGGTATATTACTCTGTTTAACACACCCCCGCAGTCATAGTGGGCGGTCTTCGAACGCTGAGACTGTCCCTAAAATTTTCAAAGAGAACCGTTGGTAGACCCTTTGTAAATATGTCTGCAATTTGATAACGAGACGGGACATGGCATACGCGAACGTGACCCTTTGCAACCTTTTTACGGACAAAGTGAATGTCCATTTCGATATACTTGGTGCGTTGGTGTTGAACTGGGTTACCTGAAAGGTAGATGGAACTAATGTTATCGCAATATACCAAGGTTGCCTTCTGAATGGGACAATGAAGCTCCAACAGCAAATTGCGTAGCCAACATAATTCGGAAACTACATTCGCTACCCCTCGATATTCTGCCTCTGCACTTTAGTGTAATAGAGTTGTCTGACGTTTTGCCGACCAGGAGACCAAGTTGTTGCCAAGGAACACACAGTAGCCAGAAGTCGACCGTCTGGTGTCGGGACAACCACCCCAATCAGCATCCGTGTAAGAGACAAGTGTGGATGTAGATGAAGGATACAAGTGCAACCCATAGTCCAGTGTCCCCTGAATATACCGAATGATGCGTTTGATTGTATTCATGTGCTCAACTCTGGGATCATGCATGAATAAACACACCTGCTGAACCGCATACGTAATATCCGATCTGGTAAAGGTAAGATACTAGAGGGCCCCTGCAAGACTGTGATAGCGGGTTGGGTCCTCATATGGTGCACCTGTTGCGGCACTCAGCTTGGGGTTTGCATCAACTGGCATGGAAGTGGACTTACAGGATGACATCCCAGCCCTCTCTATGATCTCAGCAGCATACTTTCGTTGAGACAAAAACAATCCACCTGAATGACGCTTGACGGCAATCCCCAAAAAATAACTCAAAGGCCCTAAGTCTTTCATAGCAAACTCAGAACTGAGCATGGTCATGATAGACTGGCGCAAGGCATCGGAAGAAGCAGTCAAGATGATATCATCCACATACAACAGAATGTAGGCCAAGGACGAACCACGGCGGTAGATGAATAAGGAATTATCTGACATGTTGTGAGTGAACCCAATAATCGAAACGAAGTCAGCAAATCTCGTATATCATGCCCGTGGAGACTGCTTAAGCCCATATAAGGACTTTTCAATAAACATACATGATGCGGACGGTTAGGATCCCTGAAACCCAACGGCTGATGCATATAGACTGTTTCTTTGAGGTCACCATGTAGGAAGGCATTCTTGAAATCCAACTGATGAATAGGCCAAGTCTTTGAAAGAGCCAAGCTAAGCACCGTGCGAATAGTAGCCAGCTTGACCACCGGGCTAAACGTCTCACCACAATCTATCCCAACCTGCTGAGTCTTACCATCACCCATAAGTCGCGCCTTATGTCTAGCAAGTGACCCATCTGAATTCTCCGTATGAGCAAAAATCCACATAGACCTGATAACATTAATACCATATGGACGGTGCACCAACTCCCACGTCTTATTATCAATAAGAGCATTATATTCATCAGTCATAGCAATTTTCCAATTAGGGTCATTTAATGCGGACACAGGATTGCGGGGCAATGGGGATTTAGAGACATCAGAATGTAAATTAAAATGTCTTTTAGGTGTAAAAATACCCCGTTGACTACGAGTGACCGATCTATGACTCGAGAAAGAATTGAGGGAATTTTGGGAATTTTCTGGGCTCGGGACGGGTGGCGGCCGAGCGGTGGGCTCTTGGCCCAAATCGGTAACTGGAATCAACATCTGGACCAGCCTGCAGGTGGTGGCCGACTGCCCAATTCTTTGGGGATCGATCCAAGAATCGAACGATGAACGATACAGTGGGTCTAGCGGGCAGTGGGCCCGCTGGAGGATTTTGGGTGCGGGATATGTCCGAAAAAATCCGAATAATATACGGGGATATTTGGTCATCCAAAACATTATACGACCTAGGCTCGGGAGTATGAACTTTCGTAAAAGGAAATTGGGTTTCATAAAAAATGACATGGCGATTAATTATGATTTTTTTAGAGGATAAATCAAAATATTTATAACCACGATGATTCGACGGATAACTCAAAAATACACACGGGGTAGACCGAGCCTGAAGTTTGTTAATTGTGGTGGATGGGAATAACGGATAACACAAGCACCCAAAAATCCGAAGATGAGAATAAGAAGGGTTCTTATTATATAGGATTTTGAGGGAGGGAGAATATGTCAGACCTTTAGAAGGAATTATGTTAAGAAGATATGTGGCCATTTGTAGAGCATGATGCCAAAAATATGGAGGTATGGAGGCATGAATTAAGAGAGTTCGGACAATGTTATTTATGGAGCGAATTTTACATTCGGCTTTCCCATTTTGTGAAGATGTATGAGGACACGAAAAATGAAAATTGATCTCATTATTAGCACAGAATTCCCGAAACTCCCTATTGTCATACTATTTCCCATTATCACATTGAATATTTTTCATTTCTCTTTCGAATTGAGTACGAATGAACGCTCTAAATTTGATGAAGACGGAAAACACTTGTGATTTATTCGCAATTGGAAACGTCCACAAAAATCTCGAATAATCATCTAAAAAGAGAACATAATATCGATGACCCAATGAACTAAGAACAGGAGACGTCCATAAGTCGCTATGAATAATATCAAATGGCATTGAAGTATGAGAATTGGAGTCTACAAATGGCAACTTAATAATTTTCCCTAATGAGCAACACTGACAAAGTGGAGTACAACTCGTACCCTTACAAGAGATAAAGTTATTTTTATCTAAAACTGATAAAATAGAAGATCCCGGATAACCCAGACGAGCATGCCACATGGAAGGAGAGATGGCTGCAAAAGCTGAAGGCAAGGCTTGACTCGATGGACTGAAACCAGGCATGATAGGATACAGATCCCCCCTACTATCACACCTCATGAGATGACTCCCCGTCTTGAAATCCTTTACAGAGAAACCAAAAGGATCAAATTCAACGAAAATGGAATTGTCAGTAGTGAACTTTCGAACAGACACTAAATTTTTAATCAATTTAGGAGCATGTAAAGTATTTTTCAAGAGAAGGGGTGGATTGGGGAGAGACAACGTTTTCTGACCATACCCTAGAATTGGAATAGAACTGTCATTACCAACAATTATCCCCCGAGGGGTGCTCAAATTAGAATAAGATGAGAGAGTACCTGATTCAGAAGTCATGTGAGTAGTGGCACCGGTGTCCATATACCAATTTGGGTCCGATTGAGTTAACCCCAATGTGTGTATCGCGGCCTCGATATCAGTTTGAGTGGGGCCTGCTGCATGATGGGCTTGCGGAGGTCGGGGCCTAAGAATTCCTGTCCGTGATGGAGCTGGGTCGTAGCTGCGCCGCCATCGCGGTGGGCCATCGCCGGGCCGCCACCGGGTGTTGGGCTCGAATCGCTGGCCGCGACCGCCGCCGGAATTGGCCGCCGGATTGTAAGGGCTGTTGCCCACCGCCTCAGCCCCATCGCCATGGGCCCCACCTTTGGGCCCAGGGTGGTGGGCCATCGTTCCTGGATGGGACCGCCGCTGCTTATCGACCACCGAATCGCCACCAGAACCGTCGCGTTTACCCCCTCGGTTTCTGTTATTATTCTTGCGATTATTCTTGCCGCCACCATGATTATGGTTTTGGCTCGAATTATTAACAAAACCCGAAGAACTAGGAGAGGACGCCACCATAACGATGGGGCTTACTCCGGTAGCCGCCTTTTTAGCCAAACCGGCTTCTTCCAAAGTAAGCATGGAGCGGGCTTGATAGAAGTCAGGAAGAGGGTGGCTTTGGCGAAGGAGAGTTCCAACACCATTATAGGCCTCCGAAAGACCGGCAACCAACCGTAGAACTAGACGATTATTAGTTATCGGTTCGCCAACATTCCGGAGTTGATCCGCCAACTCCTTTAGTTTCTTGCAATATGCAGAAACGTTCGAAAATTCGTCCATTCGAACTAGAGAGAATTCCTGCTCGAGTGTGACGACACGTGAATGTTGGTTGTCTTGGAATATGTCACGCAATCTATTCCAGGCAGCCATAGCCGTGGTATCCGGCTCAATAATCGTCTGTAGAAGGTCAACCGAAATAGTGGCGTAGATCCACCGGAGAACGGTAGCATCAAGAGTAATCCATAACTCAGGATCCTCCACAGGAAGAGGTCTAGCGGGAGGAATGATGTGATGAAGAACTTGATGGGAGATAGCGTGAATTTTAAACAACTCCGCCCACGTCGCATATTGGACATTTTCCATCTCAAGGACAATAGGGATACTGCTCTTGACGTTAGAAACCATGAGGGCAGGATGATAATTGTTCTTAGACATATTGAAAGAACAAAGAAGGAATGGAAATTTAAGAGAGGTATTTTTTAGAGCGGAAGACGAATTTTGGAAGAGAAACCCGAGGGGGGGTGGGGGTGGGGGTGTCTCGGCCGAAATTGAGAGGACAAAAGTTGGGAGAGAAAAACTTTTGTTTAGACCTAGTCTCTTGATACCATGAAAGAAATAATCCCCTTGAATATTTTCATTAATTGAAAGGCTATATATACAAGTTACATATTTCCATAATAGGAGAATCATATTCCTATTCTATTTCTAAATCCTTATTCTACCATAATTCTAACTATACAATTATGGTAAGTGTATAACACTAATTAAGGTAACCTTTACACTACAATATACTACAAATATATATACCATAAATACAAGATTGTATTATGATTCTCCTATCCGAGACTGGGCTGGATTGGCCACTGCCGAGGCCCACTGCCACTGGCTGCTGAAAAGCCCACTGCCGAAATAGAGCAATATACTTGTGATATACACTGATGTATATTGGGTGTTTATCACTGGTATATTTCTATGTTTAACAATATAATAATGTACTGACATTATATAAGAATCGTCGAAGAAGAAGAAGAATCGAAGAAGAAGAAGAAGAATCAACGACGAAGAAGAAGAATCGAAGAAGAATAGTCGAAGAAGAAGAAGAATCGACTACGAAGAAGAAGAACCTCAACTTTTAATGTCAACCCACAGGGAAATTCCTTACTCTTTTTTTCCCTAGCGCACGCTACTGTGGCAAATCATCAAGCAGGTGATACACGATAATTTATTCATTCATTTGGGCTATAGTTATCTTCAATTTCATATGTAAGAACAAGCAAGAGAGATGTATAGTGATTAGGTAGTGACGTCTATACATACATGTGGGAGGAGAAGCTAAAGAAAAACGAGGAAGCAAGAAGAATGTGCTTTTCGGAATAAAGGGAATCCGAAGTCAGAGAGATGGGTGGGGCCTTTCTGATAGGCGGGACAAAGCGCTTTCAATGGTGATGAAAGAAGGGGCAATGCATATACGGTCAATATATTCTTCTTGCTTACAGTCTTAGTCAAACTTGGGTAAGCAGTGGAGTGCAAACTATGGCTGTCCAAGGGGTCGGATTCGGGGAGGGGAGGATCCCGACGAGACGGAACCTGGCGGGGTGGGAAAGGGTCGGGACCGGTCCTCCGGCGGGACCGGTCCTCCGGCGGGACCGGCGGGTCGGGACTGGCAGGATAGGCCGATGTCCCGTCTCGTCCCACATCCCGCCGGAAAAGGGGACCGGTGTTGGCGGGACGGGGCGGGGTCGGGTCGGGGTTGGGTCAGGATCAGGCCGACCCGGACCACTGGACAGCCTTAGTGCAAACTAGATTGTTGATGGGTTAGTTGAGGTAAGAAGTTGAGAAAATGGGTTGGCCAAAGGACTACTTGGGGTAAGGAATTGATATATGGGCTAAGTTTGGCAAACTAGATGGATTTAGGGTCTCTCAACATAATTTTCCCTTGAATGTAGGCTTACCTAGAGCCGTTAAAATAGGCTGGGTCGAGGCCGGCCCATATGCCAAAAAGCTATTTAATTTAAATTATAAATTTAAAAGAAAATTATGCAAAAAGAAGTAAAAGCTAGGAATATGGCATACCGAATAAGTCTTAGTATCTTACACAATACTTTACTCATGTAGCATTAATTTTCTAATCCATCATGTAGATGTACAAACTTTTGTTGCTACTCGAAATTCGCTGCATGACTTTACCCAAATTCAAAGTGGTAATATTTTAAAGTGGATCTAATATTATTAACTTTTAAAATATAGTTATTTGATAATGTTTAACTAATTAAATTTGCATATGAATGTAGAAGAAGATGAAGATGTTAATTAAGACAACTTATCACAAACAGATTCAACCGCACTTAATAATGCTTGGTGTTAAATATGCTATAAGTTGTCGTAGAATTATGCACTTTCATGGAATCATATATTAGAAATGTTAATAAATTGATTTACTTTTATATTTGAATTTAGGTTGAAAAGAAATTTTCTTATTTAAAAAAAATTGAGAAAAATGAAGGGCTAGCCCGCCCAACCCGCGGCCCTTTTAGGGTGGGGTTGGGCTAACCATTTTAAGGCTCTTTCAAATGAAGGCCGGCCTGCCGTAGCCCATCAAACTTCTTGGCCCGCGAGGCTTGGGCTGAGTTGGCCCATTTTTACAGCTATAGGTTTACCATTGGTCAATCTTTCTTTAAGCTCATTATAGTAAATGTAGAAATATATGGAAGTCGTCACTTCAAGAAAAAGATTGTTTTGTTTGATACTTTGATTTGCTTAAAATTGGAAATGTCATTTAGAGAGTTGCAATAAAGAATTATGTCCCACTAATGTAATATGAATTATGAACCAATAAGAATTAGGGAACCTTGTATTTCTCAATCAGTATTTTGTCCACTAATGCAGTATCTACTTTGGTCAGCATGTCCCCCCTCCCCCCCCCCCCCCCCAATTAGCCATTCCTTCCTTTCTAAAAGTTTTCCAATTCCAATTAGAAGTGAGTTTTATGCCAGTACTGTTTAGTATTGATTCAGCTTTAGTGCAAAGTTTCTTTTATTTCAAGTATCCATTTGCCAAAAAAAGAGTGTACAAACATTAAAGTGAACGTTTTTGCCAGACATTTATATTCGATCAACTTTCACTTGTCATACTGCTAATTAGAAATATGTTTTTTCACTGTAAATGGCAACAATTTGTCCCAATCTTAGCGAACTTTTTGATTATTGTTTTTCTTTTAATATACTTAAGAGGAGCAAATGAGGCTCAAGTGGATATCTTATCGAACTTGAACTCATTATAATACAATTTAAAAAGATTTGAACTTGTAACAATCCAATTTGAATCGAGACATCTTGATTATTGAAATGTCCAGGAAGAAATCATATGAGATTCCTCATAAAGGTCTAACTAACTTGCAAATCGATAAATTGTCTTTTTTGTTTAATTTAAACAGAAACTTCAGCCCTCTCATATTAAAAAAAAAAAAAAAGAACTTCATCTCCTTATGGTATAACACGACCACCAAATGGTATAATCATAAAAGATAGAAACCCTCTTATGCTCTCCAAAGGAAAGAATGCGCGTGTGTGAGAGAGAGAGACAATTATGTTAGCAGAAATCAAAAGAATGGAAAGATGCGTAATTAGAAGAAGCCTTCTTTACTCATTTACCTCAACCCAAAGCCAACTATTATATCATATTGTAAAAAATCATTGCAACTTCGTCAACAACCATTGCTCTTTCGCGACAGATGAAAAATAAATCAAGAGCAAATTTCAACTGTCTTGAGCACTTAAGGCACGTTATTTTTGCACTCTACTCTAACATGTGAAACATGCATCTAAGATGTTTCCACTCCAATCATCATCTTGACGATAAATCTCTTAGTATGAGTATCGCCATGAGAACTTTTCTGTTCCACCACTTCTCAAGAGATACGCAAATATTTACCTTGTGTAATGTACTATACAAGTATACATAGTTTGTCTCTGAACCATAAGAGTTGCATCTAAATCCCTAATTACAAAATACTACCTAAATTAGACAAACAAAGGCTTACCAAAATGGTATTATGCCTTTGTTTCCTTGACATTCTAAAGAATTTTACAAAAAAAATAATCTAGAAACAACGGCCAGTCGAAAAGAAGGATTCACAGTTGAGCTTACCCAAGTTAATCGTTACAGTATGATTTATCCAAAGTTTAAGTGTTTCTTCAGAGAGAAAAAGACGAAAAGAAACAAATACCAAAATATATCTAAAATTAAAATATAAAAAAACAAAGCAAGGTTTTTTATACTTGGGTACTTCTTTTCCTGCTAACAAACCTATTGACAAAGAAAAGATGACACCACCAAATAGAAGGGAAAAAAGTAAAAAGACAAAAATAGGTAAAGGCAATTACTAGTAAGAAATCTGTTCCATTATTTTCTACTCATACAACTTTACTTAAAACAGCCTAGTGCTGCTGGTAAAGAATATGTCTCCCTACCCTAAAACCCTGGGTCAATCTTCAACACTACTCATCAATTTGCTACAAATAACCGTCATTTTGATCTCTAGCCCTTAATTCTTTGGTTTTATACATTAAGAAACTTTTTTCCTATAATCATATTGGCCGACCAGATAAAGTCCAACCTAGCTGCATCACCTAGCCTTTTCACTCAAGCAACACATGCATGAACATTTGGACCTTCATCAAAACTATTAAAATAGGACACAGTTAAAAACACACTTTTGTAAAGGCCAAAAACAAAGATCAAGGAACACATTCAGGGCTGACCCCTGTTGATACTCAAGGAGGTTTGTCCTCCTTTACCTTTTATCTAAGAGTTAAATTTTTATGCACTGATGTAAAAAATATTTACACATTCAAATCACTATTATTAAGTAATAAAAAATAAATCTTTCTAATAAGAATGGATCAGTAATATGATAATTAACCTATTGTTATAGCTATACTTACGTGTAAAAAATGTTACATTGTCAGTATATACAACTTAAGTCATTTGTCTTTGTGCAAGTGTGCTTGGTGCCCCGATCTTTTGTTCCAACAATCGTGCATGTCTGCTATAGGCTTATTCACACTCGCTACTAAGGAATATAATCAATCAAGCCAGCGACATTATAGATAATATTAACATTTGGTTAAAAGCTAAAGCTCACCTTTATGAAGCAATTTCTAAACGCCACTTCAACTGGCTGACATGATTATCAGTGTATATTAGTTTAGTCTCCATCATATTCTTCTCCATAACTTGATTTGTATAGTTTTGAATAAATGTATGGAAAATGCCCATGTCTTCCATTTTAGGATAGTCGACAGTGATCACAAATGTTATGCTCCTATGGGGCATAGAAACGGTATAAAGACCCTACACCCGGCAAATATAGTCGTGAAAAATCTTCAGTCCAATAAGCGGGCAAATATTTCAGAGTTTTGAAGTTAACCAAAGCACAGATGACATGTTATACTAACTGGTCCCCAATATCCTTCAGATATCAAAATGCTTATAATAGAAATGCCATTCAATTCCAGATTATTTCTTTTAGTTTAATCAAATTGCTTATACATAACTGGTTACAATCTTGACGTGACATGGTGAACACTATATATATGTAAATAAATATTACAACAGCCTATGTGGATGAATTATGTGCTAAAGAAAAAGGGTAAAAAGTACACGACCTGTTATGAAACATGGAGATTTTGGATATCATTCCGCAATGATTTCAGTTTCTTCTCAATAATTGTCAATTCTTCTGCAGTCACCAAAAGTTCATCTAATCTGTTTTGAGCTCTATCTTGATATGGCTTGCCGATGAGTTTTACAAAGTCCTCCACATTCCTAGTTGTCTCCAAGAGATCCTTTTGCATAGCCTCTTCGAGTTCACGTGCAAGGCCATCAGCAGTCCTCTTTACTTTATCTACCACTTGCTGCCTCCGGGATGAGAAGTTGGAGACAGCTAATAAACTATAATAACAGGAGGAAAAAACACAGTTCTTTAATTAGGTTAATATCCATAATGTAACGAGCAAAAGAATCATACTGATAATTCATCAGGAAATAACTAGTTCACATTAGCAGTGGAGAAGCTAGTAGATGCCTCTCCTTTTTTTTCTTTTTTCTTTTTGAGAAAGAAGCTACTAATCATTTATTAGGTTCTGCGGAAATGTTACACCTCAATAGAAATTAAGCTCTATCAAGTGATTCCCCATCTAATCCACTCTCATATACACACGACAACAACAAATGAAAGACTTCCAATTGGGACAAAAGGAAGAGCATTATATATGTTCAGGTCAGGATCAATAGTATGGCATTAAAGCTTGCTTAAATTAGTACACTCGTTATGAACATTGAGTTGCCAGGAAACAGAAATCATTGACGTCTATAAGCCAGCAGCTAATGTCCAATTACATTATATTGAAACAAAACTTGAAGCTCTAACGGACTTAATGTAAGGTAAATCCACCAAATGCGCATAATAGGCTCTGATTAGACAACCTAGGATGATCCAATTGGGTAGTAATCTTTTTTCCCAACAAATCACATCACCTCTCAAATATCAGAAGACGTATCAGTGCTACTAGTAACATTATGAATTGATTCATCAACAAAAAAGCAACAGATGTTACGCAACCTATACAGGCAGACTGGCAAAAAAGTTTTGGAAATTCTCATAACTGATTAATGAAGACGTGACACTTTGAGAAAATTAAAGAATATACTAGCGAAATTTAAATTGAAAATAAGAAGATTACCCGCCGGCAGAACAAAGGCAAAGAGCAAGGAGATCCTCTAATGTGGTTGGAAGAACAGATGTCAGAAGTGACGCTGATAAACCAGCTGCTCCAAGCCCACCAAAAGTACCCAAGAACTGAAAATGAATGAGCTCTCCTCAGACATTTGTTTTAACTTTTAAGTTAATCATATCTTGAAAAAGCATATGTATACTTCAAAATTATGGAAACCTCTACTAGTCATATTGCACACCCCACAAGTGGCTTTGCTAAAGACCTAGCAAACAAAAGATGAATTTGTGACTGATTCCTCTCCTAACTATCTCAAATCTTTGTAGGGTCTGAAAAGAGAGTCAAACTCTCTTACAATGTAAGAAATACTATCTATCACCTAACTGGAAATAGAAAGGTGAAATGCGGCTTCATTGGGAAATAAAATAGATAGACGAGCTTAAGGACAAGTATCGACAATCTCTACTTTCCAAAAAAACATCTGTTTTGGTCTTCCAGATACACTAGAACATTCGCATTTTCGGCTGTTGTTCATAGCAAATTCTAGTCCAGAACCAGATATAAATCTAGAACTTGAGGAAAAAATCGCATGTGTGAGCGACGGTAGAAAGGCTTCTTTATTTGACGCGAGGAAAAACTAAAGAAAATAACACAATACTCGCTCTCCCTTGTCTGTGAGAGAGACGAACAAAGCTCCACCACCCTAGCATAAGGAGGCTTCTCAAAGAGAAAAGCTCCATACTGACCTCTGTCTACATCTATTACCACGGAGGAAGTATGTCTACACATTTACCTGATTCCACTCCCAAAAAGGAAAGATTACAGCTCTTTGAAAGGAGAAAACAAAGAATGAATAGCCAAAAGAAGCATATTGACAGAACGATATTACAAAGATGCCGGTACCCAACAACTCATAATCATACCTAATTTTCTAATGAAGCCATCACGTTATTAAAATATTATATTAAAATTTGGGGCTTTTCTATCTGTTTTCGTTTCTTTTCTCTTTTTTAGGGAAGGTAATGAGGCATGGAAAGGATCAAGAATAAATTCATGCAAAATGTGATTGCTGACTTCAAACATGTCAAAATCAGCAACACACCGGAGAAACACCAGCAGAAAGCACAAATCAGTTCAATTAATTAATATTAGCGGAAAAACGCACCACTTCACGAATATCTCTCTCAAACAATTTTGAAGCAGCTGCAGCACTGAAATCATCTATGACTCTTATGCTAACTTCAGATTTTCTCTCCAGCACACCAGTTTTGCCTAACTCAGTTTGGTCAGACGGATTAACCAATGAAGTCCATCTTTTCTCAAAAGACTGCTTATAAAATTGTACTTCTTGGTCCCTCTTTGACTGTAACCACTTAGTGTACTCCCCGAGAAGGTTCTGCAATCAAAGACAATTTTAACCGAGAATAAAATTAGCTTTGTCACAATATAAACCCCATCATTATCAAAAATATTCACATAAGTCAAAACTACAGAAATCGAAGAAAATATCTTAGGCAATGAAATTAAGTGTCTGTACTAGGATACTAGGATAAGACTATCATAAGGTAGAAGGTAGAAGGAAGAAGGAAGATACGGAAGACCAAAAAACTTCCATGCCACTGGCTTAGGCACCACAACTCAGGTCATCTTTCCAAATTAGGTGCAGCGAAAAATAACAGGAACAAATCAAGTTCTAGAAATATCCACTTTCACATGGTGGCAACAGAAGGGAAACAACAAACTACAATCAACTAATTCAATCATACTTCCAATTTTCTAATAGCTGAAGAGGATGACTGAGTTAAACTCCAACAATTTTAATTTGCTTTCGATAGAAAAGGAGAAAAGAGGATAACTGACTTAAACTCTAATCACTAACAGCAGAGGGTGATGCACTCACTTGTCCTTCAAGAACAGCTGGACCGAGTATGTCATTTTGGACACTAGTGGTGGCTGGCATTTGAGTAGATTTCTCTCCTCTGAATACATATGAAGCAACAAGATCAACATTTGACAGTTGTAATGTTGATTCTACAAGCCGGACAACACGTGCTTGAGCAGAGTTTATCTGTATTTTAGTGCACAAAGTCTATAAGGGCATATGCCATATGTTTAGTGGAAAGAAAAAAACAATAAAAAACATGTGAATTGCTATTAGTCACAGTGACATTAACCACATACCAGAGATAGAACCTGCTTCTTCCACAAAATGCTATCAATTTCCAGCTTCTTTGTGCATTCTTTTACACTATTGACAAGATCCTCAACAAACAGCAAGTCTTGTTTGGCTTGCTGGCATTCTTGTCTCACAAGTCCTTGACAAGCTGAAAGTAGTTGTTCTGCAATGGCAATTGGGGTTTCAAGCTTCAGCTTCATTCGCTCGATTCCGGTACTTGTAGATGAATCCATAAAGTTAGACAAGTACTTTTCAAGTTCATAGAAGCTCTTGGTTTTCCAGTGAGAATCATTTTTTGAACTCTCATTGTTTTGACTAAGGGCACCATCAAAAGTAGAAAGCTTCGATTCAAGAGCAAGCCGTGCAGATACTGGATACAGTGTTACGGATTCTGTATTCAGCAATTTCCGTGTATTTTCTTTGATAAATGCAATGGCCTCCTCCAACTATATCATGAAAAAATAACGATACATGACTTCAATCAAAATGGTCCAGCTTTTATATCCACGTATAATAAGAAATTATTTTCTCACTCGACAATATCACAACAGCTAGTGTGTATGACCAACCTCGCCCTTATTCTGGTATATGTCGGACTTGTTCAGCACAAACACGACCTTTTTACTCCACTGCTGAGTGTAACGCAGAAAACTGACCTGATGAGCACCAGAATTGCAATTGAGATTAACTTTTGGCAAAAGAAAACCAAAAGAAAAGACATTAGAGATGCCAAAAATCACAAGAAAATGAACTCTTTTTTCTAAATTATAAGAAGGGCAAGATATTAAACTTTTAGAAGTTATAATCTCATTAAGGCTACTTAAACACCTAAAAGGCTCAATACCCCCCTTATGACTTGAGGTTTGTTAGACACAATAGGTTTCGTAAAACTCTTCAAATCAGTATAAGACTGAGATAACAAATCTGAGATTTCATGGAGATGGAAGGTATGAGGTCGCTAATGAAGTTCCAGTGACATCCAAAAGATCTAGCTTCCATAAGCATCACAACTCTTCCAATAAACGAGCAATTTTTTTACCAAATCCAATCTATCTACAACATTTAACCATGAAATGTGAAGGTTGCTTAAAGGTGGCTGGCTAGTGCTACCACAAAAAATACACTTCTCTCACTCCTTCCGAATTGGAGGTGCACTTTCCACCATCCCACAACTATCACACTTCGTGTGTTGTCAGAATCGACTGAGATGAAAAGGTTGTCCCTTTGAGCCATAGTGCACCAAAAGCAATATGTCTATAGTAACCTTTTTTTTCCTTTTGATAAGTTATTTTAATGCATAACCCTATGTAATACTCCCTCCGTCCCATTTTATGTGATGTTTCACCGGTCATGAAGTTTAACAAAGGAAAAAAGATTTTTGAACCTTGTGGTCTAACAAGCCACAAATATTTGTATGACTATAAATAAGATTAAATTGTTTCTTACTATAGAAAGAGATCATTTTTTTAGGACAGAGGGTCGAGGGAGTAATGAAATGGTAAAATTTTAATTGTATTTGTTATTGTTTGAAACGAGAGAACAGAATTGTGGTACTCTTGCATGAAAAGTCAAAAGTCCTCATTCTTGAGGGGTCACACAAGCAAACCTATGACAGACAAGGCCCGGATTCTGTAACCTTAAATATGCTGAAGGGTAATCATACAAGTGACAACCATACCTCACTTTCAGTTAATGGTCGATCAGCAGACATGACAAACAGAAGCAGATCTGCACGAGGCACAAATTCCTCAGTCAGCCTTTGTTGCCTTTGAAGAATCACATTGGTTCCTGGAGTATCAACAATAATCATCTGCCAGAATAAACATTGAAAAATTGGAGAGTAGACATGGAAATTAAGAACACAACTCAGGCTGTAAGAAAGTTAATATCACAGAGGGACAAACAAATATTAGACTAGGCACAAAAGCAAAAAACTTAACCTTCTAGCAAAGAAAACTCTAAGGAATTGTAACATCTGAAATGTTTCCTACAGACTACGGATGATAACCACCTTCTTCAGTTTTATACACCATACATCTATAGAATTTGGGACCACACAGACATGTGGAGAAATGCTCCACTCAATTTGAAGTCCAGATCTACAATTTAATCTAGATATAACTTTAAAATGTGTCTCAAATCAGGCTACTGCACATAGTCAATAAGTGAGAAACACAAAATGGTAAGTCAAATGAAGTGCCCGCAATATGTAGAAGTAGCATCGACATATTTACTGGCACATACAATTTTCCAAAGTGAACTACATTTCTAATTAAATTCATTGATGAAATGTAAAATTGGAAGCACAGTAACTTCCAGACAAGACAACTCACCTCTTTAAGAACTGAAGCCGGCAAGTAGCAAACATATTGACCATCTGGATGCCTTTCACACCGCTGCGACTCATCAACATCCGAATAGCGCAAAAAGGTGATCTCATTGGTTGTAGGAACAACCCCATCTTTCAAGTACTTTTTCCCAAGAAGAGCATTGATGAAAGTAGATTTTCCCGAATTGAATTCTCCCTAGTTTATCAAGAAATTGCATTCAGAAAGGAAAACGAATTGGATGAAGTAGTAATAATAATGATTATGCTGAATGTGGAATTATACACGGTCTTGAAAACACAGTAATATGGAGGAAGAGAGAGAGACAAAGACTGAGAGAAAAGGTCACAAATGCCAGAGCTCGAAAAAAAGAAGAATGGTGGGCCAAAGAAATGACAAGAAACATGCATAAACAGCATCTTCAGGTCTATTAAGATTTTAGTTTTATGCATTGCTTAAAATTTAGATCGGACCAGAGAAGGAAATACTCATTTGAAATTCAGAGCTAATACCCATGCATATCCCTGGAACCAGAATTTGCTGAAGTTCAGCGCTCAATTACCACTATAACCAGTAAAAATGGCTCATCAAGTTGAGAAACAGCATCTTTGAGAAGTGAGATCTCCTCCATCTGCCATTTCAGTAGTAGCCCAGGTTAGTCTAAACAAGCAAACCGCTGACAGAAGAATTATTATCTGTACCACAATTCAGCAGCTAAATTTTGACAAAACAAGATCACCATTGGAACCGCTTTCTCAATAACATGTATGGTCTCATGCAAAACCAGTTTCTCTTTTTCCAGCAACTGTTCTTCTCTATCCCGTAAGTCTATAAAGCCAGCCACCCTTTTCCTACCAGGAAAGCCATTCCCCAAGTCTGAAATTTTAAGCGGACTGTTACTTTGAGATTTTTCCTCTGTTTTCTTCTTCAAAGCATATGCACTGTCAAACAGTTTGCCAAAATCATCATCACTCACAGACCATAAATCCTCCATTGAAATAACTATTCCACTAGCCCCTGATTCAAGTAAATTTGATGCTTCGTTGAACAACTTTCGATCCCCAAGTGGACCAATCGTGACAAAAACAGGAATTTTCAGATGCTCAAATACAGAGTTCACCAGCTCCTCAGGTTTGCTATTGACACCAACTTCATATATAAGAAAATCAGCTCCTTCAGAGTTCGAGGCATCCACTGCAGCGGTAGGTGTTTGTACAATTCTTGCTACCAAAGGAAGAACTACTAACTCTTCAGATTTTGAATCCATCATTGTGTTTCTGGCCACGATAGCAGGAAGATCTGTTAGAAAGGAGAATAGGTTATCCACAAGCAAGGATTAATGCAGGCAGCTACTCAATTTAGACAGCAGATCATGCATCTAGAAGATCAATTTACAGATCTTGTTAACATTTGCATTCAAGCGAAGCCAAATGAATGAACCTAAAACTGAGCGCTAGTGATAGCTAACTGCAATTTGGTTAGGAATTGTAACCATTGTTCACAAAGTTTGAACTATTGTTCAGACACATTTAGTTTCAGGTTGAACCACTCTAGACACTACTTATCAACATTTCTTTCAACGAGCTTGTAATAATCAACGTGATACAAGTTAATAATATCTCATTGCTCGTCGAATATGTAGGAACCAGCTTCATTTGATGTCCCATCATGAATAAATCTACTGCAACTAGTACTAGTAACTTTTTCTTTTCACAAATCAATTTTTACTTGTACAGTTGCACTAGTTGCTAGAAAGTCTTAAGAAAATTACTAGCAACTAGTAAGGGCAGCCCGGTGCACTAAGCTCCCACTATGCGCGGGGTCCGGGGAAGGGCCGGACCACAAGGGTCTATTGTACGCAGCCTTACCTTGCATTCTGCAAGAGGTTGTTTCCACGGCTTGAACCCACCTCCAGGTCACATGGAAGCAACTTTATCAGTAACTCCAAGGCTCCCCTTCTACTAGCAACTAGTACTAGTAGTTATATTTAAACAATCACTTTAGTATTAACTAAATGGCCATCCAGCTGTGTCTTTTTATTCAAGACAAGATTACAATTTTTTTGTAACAAAAGATACTAACATAAAAGCCTTCAGGTATCAATCAATCAATCTCCTACTCCTCAATCCCAAACTAGCAGGATTCGGTTATAACGGTGATAAATTAAGGCCATCATCTATTAAGTATGATCAAGTAGTTCCTACTCAAAAAAGTAAGGTCGGGAGTTTTTCATTTTCGACAATATTTATCTCGAATTATAAGGATAGAACATCATAGCACAAACACACCGTGTAGAGTGAAATACACAATACAAAAACCGTTGGAAAAAATAATTCAAAGTTGTAGGAAACCAAAATTGGTTAGGATTTAGTGTTTTAATTCATGTCTAGTTAGGATTTATAATAAGATTTATATATGAATAGGTTTTCCTGTTTTGAGTTAAAGTAGGTTTCGTATTGTTACAAATAGGGATGTTGCTAGCTACTTTCATATAATGAAGATTGTAGAGAGAGCATGATTTATTGAGTTTATGAATAATACATTTTCCTTCAAAAACGGTAACATCTTGTTTGGATGGTTGGCACCTATTGTATTATATTGTGTTGTTAGTTTAAATACAATGTTTGTTTTGATTGTTACTTAATTTTATTGTATCGTATCGCTAAATCCACCGTTCGTCATTACGTAACGACAAAAAATCTCATTTTATGTAATGACCGATTTGGTGTTTCTACGTCGTTACCTATTTTTCATTCTCATTTTATCTTTGCTTATTATCTAATAATTTTATTACCTTTTTATAATAGCTCTACCCGTACCCTAGTTTTCTTATAGGTTTGTCCTTCAAATTGGTGATGTATGACATTATGTAACGATACAATCTATCCAAACATTGTATTCATCAAAACAACATATTACGATACAATACAATATAATACGATACATTATAAAACGATACGTAACAACCATAAGTACAAGTGTTACAGAACACTACCTTGATCCGAGAGCAAAACACCGCTAGCACTAATCGCAGCAGCAACATCAACACGTCCATCAATCAACAAGTACGCCCTACCTTTAATTACAGATTTCAACAAACACGCTACCTCATACAACTTCCCACCACTAGCTCCACCACCACTAAGCACCACAACATCAACCCGACCCGAAACCGCCTTATCTATCTCATCAACAACAGTGATTTCATCATCTCTCAATACATCTTCGCAGCTAAGCTTTAACACTAAACTCGGCACTTTGATTTCAGGCCGTTTATATCCACCAGGAAAAAGCGTTCTCGGAGTTTGTTCGGGCCGGTTTAGGGATTTAATTACGAGTTTGACGTTATTGCGATGGGAGTACACGTGTCGGCGAGTGCGGAAGTGGAAACATTGGCGGCGCGTGGGGTGGGTAAAGAGAGGACAAGGTGGAGAACGGACGGTACTGGAGCATAGAGTTTGTAGAGATAACATTGAGAATTAATAATGAATGTAACGGCGACGGTGACGGAGGTGACGGAGGTGGAAGAGGTGGAAGAGGAGGAGAGGCCTTATCTTATCTAGTTGCAATGTGCTTGAAATGAATCAATGGAGGAGCTTCAAGTAAAGTAAAGCGCCAATTCTAAAATTAACTTCTTTGCTTAAAAGATAAATATAATTCAAATATATATTTTTTTAAAACAAATATACTCCTTCCGTCCCAATTTGTTTGATTTTTTTTGCTTTTTGGAATATTAAATTTTTAAATTTTTTGAAATAAAATTTACATAAGTGTCATCATAATTAATAATTTATTTGACTCTCGAAAATAAAAAAGTGGCAAACAAATTGGGACGAATGGGGTATATATATAGGCGTAGGGGAAATGGGAAGGGAATTACAACATGTGAATTCGAACTTTCACCAATAAGGTGAAAGTTCAGGTAGCCAACCAACTGAGCTGTTAAATTCCTACATAATTCAAATTATTATGAAATCATTATATTCATTAATTGAAGTGGGTGTCATTTAGATATGCATGCATGTTATTAATAGTTATCTAACTTATCTTATTAACACTCTCATAAAAAGATGTAACATTCGGTGATTTCATACCCTATAAAAGAGATGTTCCTCATCCTTTTATGAACATATAAAAAATAAATAATAAAAGTGTTCTCTCTCGTATCTCTTGTCTAATATATCTTATTTATATTATTTCATTTGCTTTCAATTTACAACACGTTATCAGCACGAATTGTTCATCAAAAATCTGTGGTAGATAATTTTGATGCTCAAGTAACTCTATAGTAATCTTTCTTAACATATAATGGTAAGAATATTATATGCATATTGACTATACGCATATTGACTCATTGATAATGAAGGTTGTTTCAGTATTTTAAATATACAACCAAGTTGTTGAAGTTAACATTACACTTGAGCTTAATTTTTTGGACAACGTAAAATTAAATATTATTCTATATTATATTAAATATTTTCCTCATAAGATTGCATTTAGAATATAAAAGGATATAATCCGATCCATAATTTTATTATTTTGTAGTGATCATGGATGTTTGTTATATGAGAATAATATATAGTAATTTGTTAGTATAATTTGCATGCTTCTCTTATATTCTAACCTCACAAAAGAGACTACGAAATTATTTTATATAATCAAGCCGTAATAATTATTTGAAGGAATAATCTTTGTTTAAAAATAGAGAATTTGGTATGGGTGAAAAATTCTTCATATCGGCTACTTTAGATCAACGAGAGCACCGTGAAAAGGCTATTATTATTTATCTAAGGTTTTCTTGTCATTGAATGAGTGTAATTGGTTGTTGTACTAGAGTTAGGAAATTGTTAATGCCATAATAAGGTGTTATGTATGAAAGATTTGCTATGGTTAATAATGAAAATACTTAAGAGATATAGTTTATATATTTCATGTTTTAAATTTATGATCTACTTCTTATTTATCTGCGCTAGTTACTGCTTACTTTTTCGAAATGCTCTATCATGACGTAGTCGCTTTTGATACCAGCATTTTCATATTGCTTTAAAAAAAAATTGACTGTTTCTTTTGCTTTACTTTTACTTTTACTTTTCCTTTGCTTGTGCTTATGCTTTGTCTTGAGCCGAGGGTCTCTCGGAAGCAGTCGCTCTATCTACTAGGGTAGAGGTAAGGTCTGCGTACATTCTACCCTTCCCAAACTCCACGTTGTGGGATTTCACTGGGTATGTTGTTGTTGTTGTTGTTGATCTACTTGAACTCTAATAGAGTTTTAGAAAAAACTATTCGACCTCATAACTGGTTATATTTTATGTCTTCTTGAAATTCAATTCATTTACACATATAATCATAAAGTGATAATATTTTTAAAAGTTCTTGGGTGAGTCCTACTGCACTTTGGCCTATTATGTCATTGGTTGAGGGTAAGATGGTGGATTCAAGTCCCCTCGCACCAAGATGATAAGCCATCAGGTGGAAGTTCTGGTGCACCGTGATGATCAGATATTGGATTGGGTCTCAACATATTATGGCCTAAAACGGCTCTATGAGGTAAGGCATCGGGTTCAAGTCCTGATGCATCATGGGATAAGATATTGGGTTGGCTCTCAATGTATTATGGCATAAACACACCTTATATGGGTAGGACATTGGGGTCGCGACCCGATGCACCATATTGATGATTAAGGTACGAAAAAAATTATGAAGCCCGCCCCATTGGATCTGCTCCATTCCATGAAGCGAATGTGGGAGCGATAGATCAAAAGTCTGAAATAATACAAAATAATTATCAAGGCGGTATGGATGAATGTGGGTGTGGAAAAGGATGAAATAATAATCGTCATAATGGTGGTAATGTAAACAAGAGAACATTAAGAGTTCTCAAGAATAATCTATTAAAAGGTGAAGCTCATGTTGGTCATCGATGTGGTAATAAAGGGTATTGGACACATGATTGTCGTTCGTCCGAATATTTTGTCAAGCTTTATCAATTCTCCATCAAAAGAAAGGAAACCAAAGTGAGGCCACACTTTACCTTTCACAATGATATTGAGGCGGGGCTATATGAATAATTAAGACAAGTGCCGAGGCAAAATAAGAAGCCCATATTGGAAAATTTATGAAGCACGTACAAATGGTTATAGTCAATTTCTTGAAAAGAATGTGACTTGTGATAAGTATCGTGAATACTCGACCATTCTTGAAGGTGAATGTGTCAAGAGGTAATAACAATATAGATAAGAGCATGCTTATGTATGGTTGAATAAATACCACAACTCACCTCAACAGAGGTTTGAGAGAAATAAAGAAATATTTTAACATAAACAGTCATCGATCACGTACTTTTAGTATGTCACAAATATTGTGGTATGTCTTATCATGAACTACCGAAGGGTAAAAGCAAGAAATTAATCTTACCTAGAAACGTTTTCGCCATAACCATAATGGCAATAATTTTCTCCCTAAAAGGAGATGTTCACCATACGATGATGTTATGAAATATCTTGTAATACAAAATTAATTGAGGGCTCTGACAGAGCGGCCTTGATACTACCTAGAGGAATAATATTGGCCATTAATAATGCACTGTATTGTAGTAAGTCTCAAAGAAACTTATTAAGTTTCAAGGTTATTCACCAAAATGTCTATCATGTTGAGACTGCGAATGAAAGAAAGGTTAAATACCTTTATATTACTATAATAAGAGAAGGAGAAAAGTTTGTGCACGAAAAGTTGCCCGCACATTCTTCGTACCATACAAGCATGAGTGTCGTTGAACACATGCTGTGGTAAATAAAAAATTTAATGATTCCAATGATTCTATCATTTGACATGACCGGTTAGGCCATCTCGATTCTAATATGATGCGCAAAGTAATTGAGAATCCATGTGGACTTACTTTGAAGAACAAAAAAATTCTTCAATCAAAGAATTTTTCTTGTGTTGCTTGTTCTCAAGGAAAATTAGTTATTAAACCATCAACAACTAAGTTTGGGATTGAATCCCCTTTATTTCTGGAACGCATACAGGGTGATATATCTGGGCCAACTCACCCTTCATGTGGACCATTCAAATATTATATCTTCTTGATAGACGCATCTACAAGATGGTCACATGTGTGCTTATTATCAACTTGCAGTATGGCTTTTGCGAGATTGTTGGCCCAAATAGTAAGGTTAGGAGCACAATTTTCAGATTATGCAATAAATAAAATTCATTTTGATAATACTAGTGAGTTTACATCTCAGGGATTATTGACTATTTTATGTCCACTAGAATAATGGTTGAACATCCGGTTGCTCATGTTCATACTCAAAATGGTCAAGCAGAATTATTGATTAAACGACTCTAGTTGATAGCTAAACCATTATTGATGAGGACAAAATTTCCTGTTTCGGTATGGGGACATCCTACTTTGCATGCAGCATCACTTGTGCGCATAACGTCAATCAGTTATCATGGATTCTCCCCATTACAATTGGCTTTTGGCCAAGAGCCAAATATTTCCAATCTTAGGATATTTGGGTGTGTGGTATATTTTCCAATTGCTCCACCACAACGCACAAAGATGGGTCGCCAAAGAAGATTGGTGGTATATGTTGGGTATGAATCTCCTATTATTAAATATTTGAAACCTAATACTGGAGATTTATTTACGACAAGATTTGTTGATTTTTATTTTGATGAAATCAGTATACCCAACATTAGGGGGAGAAAATAAGCAGTTGAAAAAGGAGATGGATTGGAATGCATTATCACTATCTCATTTGGATCCTCGAACAAATCATTGTGAGCAAGAGGCTCAAAAGATAATTTATTTACAAAATGTTGCAAATCAAATGTCAGATGCATTTACTAACCTTCCAAGTAATTTGAATGATATATTAACCCTGGAAGGACTGTCACTAATGTAAGAATTCAAGGTTTACAATTCTGATGTAGATATGATTTTATCACTTTGTTAACTTAATCTAATAGTTTTTATTCCAGTTGCAGCCTGGTAGTTCAAGTGAGAGAGCTGTGAGCCATGAAAGGATTATGAAGGACACAAGTTCAATCAACATTAATCTTGGATTTAAACCTCCTGGCGTGAAGTTCAAAATCAAAAATGTTGTCATTACTAGACAGCTACAACAGCAGGCTAGAAATAGGAGAAACAATCCTTCTACACAACCAACTCCATCAGCAGCAGGCAGTTGTTCCACTGCAGGTCCAGCCCATGCAGCTCCATAACCATCAGCAGCAACAAGCTTTAGTTGTCTTAATTTAGTTTGTGATTAGTTTGAAATTGGATGTTTATGCAAGATTCATGTGTTGAAACTTGGATTTTGTCTTTTTAAAATAATTTGACAGTTGTGTATAAGTTCAAGTACTCTTATGTTAGCTTTTGGGATCTTTTGCACCACTTAATGAATGAATATGAATGTTGTCTTTGCACTGTTAATGAGCTTCTATAAGTGCAGCAGTTTGCACTGTTAATACAAGTACTTTTATGTTAGTTTTAGGGAACACTTGTTCACCATTTTGAATGAATTGAATGTTGTCTTTGCAATGTTAGTTAGCTTATTTAGTTCTAGCAGTTTGTGAGTTTCTACTTTGAACAAGAGAATGGATAAGAACACAAAAATATCTTAGCCAAAACAATATATATTCATTTCGTTCATAAAAGTGGACATACAATTACACTTAACCGCAAAAATAAGTCTCATACAGTTGCACAAAAACACAAAATTTGGCTATATTTGTGAGACCAACTTCATCTTCCTAGTCGAACTAAGCATTATATAATAACTTCGTACAATACACAAATTGGAACCAAATTGCAAACACCAACACTAGACCAAACACCAACATCTTCCTAGTTCGTTTTGCACGAGCCTTTTCTTCCTCCAAAGCTTTAACCCTCTTCAACAATCCAAAATTGACTTTATTTGCTTGTTCGGGATGCCTTGATTCGTACCAATTGAAGTAATTACATCCGCCTCTAGACTTCTAAGAACAAAAGAAAGAAGCTTTTTGAATAAGTTATGGGGATGAATTAATTATAAAAATGAATGAAATTAATTCATAATTAGTACTTCTTCTATCCCAAAAAGAATGCCTCATTTTTCTTTTTACTCCGTCCAAAAAAGAATGACATATTTTTTTATTTGATAATAATTTAACTTTAAATTTTACCATACGCAAAACGAAATGATCTATACATATAAATATTTTTGGCTTATTTTAGACCATAAGATTCAAAAATCTTTATTTATTTGTGTGTCAAATGAAAGTATATCACATAAATTGTGACGGATGGAGTATACAATTAACTTATTAGTTGGGCACGAAAAGAACCTCCTTCCGGAATTATTTGGACTAAATGAAATTTTCAATTCGCAAATACGCCCACATCGGCAAAACTCAATTCTTGAAGTGTTAGCCGTTGTTGAATAAATATTTAAAAAGAAAGGAGAGAGTTAAAAAAAATGATTTATTTGACTCGAAAATTAAGGAATTTTGAGAAAAAATGGTAGTTGGGTTAATTAGGGCTCAAATTGATGAATTGAGGAAGAAGATGAAATGGGTATATGTAGGGGTGAGCGTATATCGGTTTGGTTCGGTTTTGTATCCGAAAAATATGAACCGAATAAAAATTAATTTTAAAAAAAAAATGAATACAATTTTTTTTAAAAAAAAAACGATATGTTCGGTTTATATGCCGAACGTATCGGTTTTTTCTAGTGGGCCGGGTCGAGTTGGAAATTTTTTATTTTTTTAAAAAATTTAAATTTTCAAAACTGAAATTGACATTCACACCTACACTATCATGAAATTTCGACGTTAAAATCTATTGTGTATCGTGAGATGTTTACTAAAGAAAAATAAAAATTAAAAATCGATTTGGGGGAAAACACAAATTGATTGAGAAAACGGACGTTTTTCTAAAAATTGGTTGTGCCCCATCTCGAAAAAATACGCAAAATCAAAAAAAATCGGGTAAAACAGACATCTGAGCGCAGAGCTATGATCATTTAAAGTTTCATCAATTTACAACTACTTTTTCTCCATACATTTTATGTCAATGCTTTCGTGATATGTTAATCAAGTTCATGCCGCATGCGACTTCCATAAAAGCTTCATAGATTAGCTTCAATGGCTATGATTCAAGAGATAGTAGTAGCCTAAAATAAAAAATAAAAAAATATATATTTAATTAAGTTTTTCGGTTCGGTTCGTATCCAAAATTTAAAAACCGTACCGAATCACTCAATCCTGATTCGGTTCGATTTTTCCAAAAATCATTTTTTTTTTAAAAAAAACGAATTTCGATTCGATTCGATTTTTTCGATTCTCCGGAATTTTTGCCCACCCCTAGTGGTATATGTAATAATTGGCGGGCTCCATAATATTACCGTTGGGGAGCATTTAAATGTTATATTTTGCCAAGTCAGCAGAGCTCACACATCTATTTGGAGTGTAGTCCACGCAGCGTGCCAAGCTTGCTCGTGCCCAAGTGGCACCGTAAAAAAAGATTGAAGAGTTATCAATGGGAGAATATAAGTGAAATATATCAAAAACTTAAAAGGTCAGTAGATGACTTCATAAATAATAAAAGTGTTCTTTTCCATATCTCTTGTTTAATATATTTTATTTTACATTATTTCATTTACTTTTAATTTACAACACAAATATCAATTTTCTCCCCTTTCTTTCTTTTTTTCTTTTAAGACAAAGCATCATAATTACAACAAAGTTTTTCTATTAAAATTAGGACTCTCTCGATTCTAAGTAGCCGTTCAGCCATCGGATTTGGAATCACAATTTCAAATTTTGATTTGAAATCGGTATTTATTTATGAAATTTGTACAAAACTTCGATTTCAATTAAAAATCACAAATCACAAATTTTCCAAAAAGTAGAATATCAAATTTTAAATTGTGATTTCAAATTATTTTCAATGTAAACTTGACTCCTAAATTTATATTTTGTAAAAAAAAAAAACGAACCATCACTATATTTTGTAAAAAAATAAAAGAAAAATCAAAATATAATCATTTCACGTGGTATAGACAGTTGCTTTAGGTTGAGCATGGGTCTTTTTTTATAAAATTTAAAATGATATTTTTTTTGAAAGAAATAATCCCCTTGATTATTTTCATTGATTGAATAGATATATATACAAGTTACATATTTCCATAATAGGAAAATCCTTTTTTCCTATTCTACTTCTAAATCCTTATTCTACCACAATTCTACCTATACAATTATGGTAGGTGTATAACACTAATTAAGGTAACCTTTTATACTACAATATACTATAAATATATATACCATATATACACTTATTGTTTTGTAATATCTGGTCGAGAATGGTCGCCATCTTTGGGCATTGCTCGCCGAGAATGGCCGAGCCCATCAGATATTCTTGAGAGGTGGGCATTCTTGAGAGCCGGGCATTGCTCGCCGAGAATGGGCCGCCACCGGGCATTGCTCGCCGAGAATGGGTGAGCCCATCTTTGTATTCTTGAGAGCCCATTGTTGGTGACTGGCCGGGTGGCCCACCACGACCGCTTTAGTCCTTCAATATATATGTGATTTACACTCATCAGATATTCGGTGTATATCACATGTATATTACTTTGTTTAACACACTCCATGATCATAGCGGACGGTTTTGAACGTTGAGATCGTCTCCTAAAATCTTCAAAGAGAACCATTTGGTAGACCCTTTGTAAAGATGTCTGCAATTTGATAACGAGACGGGACATGACATACGCGAACTTGACCTTTGCAACCTTTTCACGGACAAAGTGAATGTCCATTTCGATATGCTTGGTGCGGGTGTTGAATCGGGTTACCTGAAAGGTAGATAGCACTAATGTTATCGCAATATACCAAGGTTGCCTTCGAATGGGACAATGAAGCTCCAAAGCAAATTACGTGAGCCAACATGACTCGGAGACCACATTCGCTACCCTCGATATTCGCCTGCCTTTGACCGAGCGTGATGTAGTTGCTTGACGTTTTGCCGACCATGAGACCAAGTTGTTGCCAAGGAACATACAAGAGCTGGCAGTCGACCGTCTGGTGTCGGGACAACCACCCCAATCAAAGATCCGTAAGAGACAAGTGTGGATGTAGATGAAGGATACAAGTGCAAACCATAATCCGGTGTCCCCCCGAATATACCGTATGATGCGTTTGATTGCATTCATGTGCTCAACTCGGGTCATGCATGAATAAACACACCTGCTGCATCGCATATGTAATATCTGGTCCGGTAAAGGTAAGATCTTTGGAGGGCCCTCGCAAGGCTGCGATAGCGGGTCGGATCCTCGTATGGTGCACTCTTTGTGGCACTTAGCTTTGGGTTTGCATCAATCGGCGTGGAAGTGGACTTACAGGATGACATCCCGACCACTTTCGATGATCTCAAAGCATACTTCCGCTGGAGACGAAACAACCCATCCCGAATGACGTTGGGCGGCAATCCCCAAAAAATAACTCAAAGGCCCTAAATCTTTCATAGCGAACTCGTAATCGAGCATGGTCATGATAGGTCAGCGCAAGGCATCGGAAGAAGCGGTCAAGATGATATCATCCACATACAAATGTAATGTAGGCCAACGAAGAACCACGGCGGTAGATGAACAAGGAATTATCTGACCGGCTGTGAGTGAACCCAATAGTGGAAACAAAGTCAGCAAACCTCGTGTACCAGGCCCTCGGAGACTGCTTAAGCCCATATAAGGACTTCTTCAACAAACATACATGATGAGGACGGTTTGGATCCCTGAAACCCAAAGGCTGATGCATATAGAATGTTTCCTTGAGATCACCGTGTAGGAAAGCATTCTTGACATCCAACTGATGAATTGGTCACGTCTTTGACAGAGCCAAGCTAAGCACAGTGCGAATGGTAGCCGGTTTGACCACCAGACTAAACGTCTCACCACAATCAATTCCAACCTGCTGAGTCTTACCATCACCAACAAGTCGCGCCTTATGTCGAGCAAATGAGCCATCTGAATTCTCCTTATGAGCAAAAATCCACATAGACTTGATAACATTAATACCATATGGACGGGGCACCAACTCCCACGTCTTATTATCAATAAGAACATTATATTCATCAGTCATAGCAATTTTCCAATTAGGGTCATTTAAAATGTCTTTTAGGTGTAAAAATACCCCGCTGACTCCGAGTGACCGGTCTATGACTCGAGGAAGAATTGAGGGAATTTTGAGAATTTTCTGGGCTCGGGACGAATCGCGGCGTGACGGTGGGCTTTCTTGGCCCAAATCGTAAATCTTTGGGCTCGGTTTACGGACCGGTTCGAGGTGGTGGACAGGCCCAATAGCTGGAACTGCTCGATGGTTGTAATCTTTGGCGTGGCGACATCGTGGGTCCAGGCGATGGGCCATTGGAGGATTTTGGGTACGGGAGATGTCCGAAAATTTTTGAATAATATACGGGGATATTTGGTCATCCAAAAAATTATATGACTTAGGTTCGGGAGTATGAACTTTCGTAAATGGGAATTGAGTTTCATCAAAAATGACATGGCGATTGATTATGATTTTCTTGGAGGATAAATCAAAACACTTATAACCACGATGATTTGATGGATAACCCAAAAACACACACGGGGTAGACCGAGCCTGAAGTTTGTTAATTGTGGTGGATGGAAATAACGGATAACACAAGCACCCAAAAATCCGAAGGTGAGAATAAGAAGGGTTCTTATTATATAGGACCTTGAGGGGGGATGAGTATGTCAGACCTTTAGACGGAATTATGTTTAGCAGGTAAGTGGCCATTTGTAGAGCATGATGCAAAAAATATGGAGGTATGGAGGCATGTATTATGAGAGTTCGGACAATGTTATTTATGGAACGAATTTTGCGTTCGGCTTTCCCATTTTGTGAAGATGTGTGACATGAAAAACAAAAATTTATCCCATGAGTAGCACAAAAATCTCGAAACTCCCTATTGTCATACTCTTTCCCATTATCACATTGAATATTTTTTATTTCTCTTTCGAATTGAGTACGAATGAACGCTCTAAATTTTATGAAGACGGAAAATACTTGTGATTTATTCGCAATTGGAAACGTCCACAAAAATCTAGAATAATCATCTAAAAAGAGAACATAATATCGATGACCCATTGAACTAAGAACCGGAGATGTCCATAAGTCGCTATGAATAATGTCAAATGACATAGAAGTATGGGAATTAGAGTCTACAAATGTCAACTTAACAATTTTTCCTAATGAACAAGACTGACAAATTGGAGTACGACTTGTACCCTTACAAGAAATAAAGCTATTTTTATCTAAAACTGATAAAATAGAAGATCCCGGATGACCCAGACGAGCATGCCACATGGAATGAGAGATGGCTGCAAAAGCTGATGGCAAGGCTGGACTCGATGGACTGAAACCGGGCATGATAGGATACAGATCCCCCCTACTATCACACCTCATGAGATGACTCCCCGTCTTGAAATCCTTCACAGAGAAATCAAAAGGATCAAATTCAACAGAAACAGAATTGTCATTTGTGAATTTTCGGACATACACTAAATTTTTAATCAATTTAGGAGCATGTAAATTATTTTTCAAGAGGAGTGGTGGATTATGAGAAGATAATGTTTTCTGACCATACCCTAGAATTGGAATAGAACTGCCATTACCAACAATTATCCCCCGAGGGGTGCTCAAATTGGAATAAGATGAGAGAGTACCTGATTCGGAAGCCATGTGAGTAGTGGCCCCGGTGTTCATGTACCAATTTGGGTCCGGTTGGGACAATCCCAACGTGTGCATCGCGGCCTCGATATCGGTCTGAGTTGGGCCTACTGCATGATGGTCTTGCGGAGGACGGGGCCCAAGGACACCATTCCGTGATGCTGCTGGGCCGTAGATGCTGGATATACCACTGTTGGGCCACTGGCCAGTGGGCCAACACTGCTGGGCGTTGGGCCTGGGCGTTGGCGCCAGCCACCGGCCGGAAATCGTGGTGGAGGGTGCGGGTTCCACTGCCAATGGCCCCACTGCTGGGCCCACGGTAGTGGTGGCCCACTGTACCCGGAATGGGACCCACCGCCTGCTTGTTGCTCACCGGAACCGCCACCAGAACCACCTCATTTGCCCCCGCGGTTTTTGTTATTTTTGCGATTATTCTTGCCGCCACCATTATTATGGTTTTGGCCCGAATTATTAACAAAACCCGAAGAACTAGGAGAGGATGCCACCATGACAACCGGGCTTGCTCCAGTAGCCGCCTTTTTAGCCAAACCGGCTTCTTCCAACGTCAGCATGGAGCGGGCTTGATGAAAGTCGGGAAGAGGGTTGCTTTGGCGGAGGAGAGTTTCAACACCATTATAGGCCTCCGAAAGCCCGGCAACCAACTGTAGAACTAGACGATTATTTGTTACTGGTGCGCCAACATTACGGAGTTGATCCGCCAATTCCTTTAGTTTCTTGCAATATGCGAACGCGTTGAATCGCCCATTCGAGCGAGAGAGAATTCTTGCTCGAGTGTGACGATACGGAATGTTGGTTGTCTTGGAATATGTCACGCAATCTATTCCATGCACCATAGCCGCGTGGTATCGGGCTCCATAATCGTCTGTAGAAGGTCCATCAAATAGTGGCGTATATCCACCGAAGAACGGTAGCATCAAGTGTAATCCATACCTCGGGATCCTCCGAGGAAGGGCTAGCAGAGGAATTATGTGATGAAGAACTTGATAAGAGATAGCGTGAATTTTAAACAACTCCGCCCACGTTGCATATTGAACGTTTTCCATCTCAAGGACAATAGGGACACTGAGCTTGATATTGGAAACCGTGAGGGCAGGGTGAAAATTGTTCTTAGACATATTTGAAAGAACAAGGAAGTAGGTTAAATTTAAGAGAGGTTTTTGAGAGCGGAAAACAAAAATTTTTAGAGAGAAAACCCGAGGGGGGGGGGGGGTTCTCGGCCACAAGAAAGTTGACAGAAAAACTTTTGTGTAGACCTAGTCTCTTGATACCATGAAAGAAATAATCCCCTTGATTATTTTCATTGATTGAATAGATATATATACAAGTTACATATTTCCATAATAGGAAAATCCTTTTCATATTCTACTTCTAAATCCTTATTCTACCATAATTCTACCTATACAATTATGGTAGGTGTATAACACTAATTAAGGTAACATTTTATACTACAATATACTATAAATATATATACCATATATACACTTATTGTTTTGTAATATCTGGCCGAGAATGGGCTGCCACTGCTGGGCATTGCTCTGGCCGAGAATGGGCTGAGCCCGCTGAGATCTGGGCATTGCTCTGGCCGAGAATGGGCTGCCACTGCTGGGCATTGCTCTGGCCGAGAATGGGCTGAGCCCATCTTTGTATTCTTGAGAGAGCCCATTGTTGAGACTTGGTAGTGGCCCACCACGACTGCTTTAGTCCTTCAATATATATGTGATATACACTGCTGTATATTCAGTGTATATCACATGTATATTGCTTTGTTTAACATTTTTATAAAATATAAACTTATGGGTTAATTTATATTTAAAAAAATAAAATCACGACTTGAAATTTGAAATCATACTTTCTGAAATATTTGAAATTTGAAATCATGATTTGAAATTGAATTTTTGTGCAAATTTTATAAACTAACGTTACTTCAAATCAAAACTTAAAACTGAGATCCAAATCGTGTGACCAAACACCTACTTTGTACCCTCTCCTTTCTAAAATTTCCACTAGAATATAGTATTCCCATTAAAATTAAGATATTAATTTAATTTGTGTTATTAGTAATAGTAGATGAAATTTAATGGTTGATGATTTAATTTAATAAGGAAATAGTCCATATAAATTTTAAAATTTGAATTAACGGTAGGCTCTTAAGTGGACCGATAGTATAACAGGGGTAAATGTAAACAATTTCTGATAGTAAAGGGGTAAATTAGGCCCTTTTCCCATAAAAAAAAAGTGTTACTATTCTCACTTTAGTTAATGTTACTTACTGCCATGTGGATAAAAAAGGTGTTCACTTAATCGTTTGTATATTTTTTTTAAAATACTATAATTTTTAAATAAAAATAAATAATTTGATTAAAATATTTTTAATTAAATAGATACTGTGATTTGGTCATCTAACACTTAATACTGATAAATTTGGAAAAGTAAGGTTCATTTTTTCTTAATTTGATAAGTGATTATTATTTTTGATCGGGAGAAATTAATTAGTTATCAAACTTCACTCCATCTACATTAAGTCTAACCGATAGAAAGGACCATTGGGGTTCAGAGTGAGTCAGTAATTAACGCTGATTGATCACATTATACGATAATTTATTCCTTACTCCTCTTTGGGAAAAACAAATCTACACCTTCCACTTTGCATGCAGTTGGTGGATCGAACGATAGATATTAAACCACCAGTAAAATCTGGCTTTACAACTGCAGTGTTAATCTCTTGTCATGTCAAAAGCAAAGCTTTTACTAGTCCGAGAAAATTAAAGGAGAAGACGAAGCGGATAGAGTGAACATCAATAGTACTGTTAGCAACTTAACTTTCTTGTTTGAGATCAAAAAATGGGGAAGAGGATGTCGATAGCCGCCAAGGAAAGATGGAGGAAAAGAAAAGCCCTAATGGAAGCATCCCAAAATGAGGTATTACTTGTGGTTTCATAATGTAATCATATTGTATACTAGTATCTTATTGTATGATACTGTATTAATAAGTAGGAGTATAATATTTGGATAGATTATATTCTCTCCCGATACAAAAAAAAAGTGTTGATTTGGTTTTTATTCAACAAGTGTGTTCATTTATCAAATAAAAAAATTAAATTTATTTTTCTAGATTTGTCTTCTTAAGTGTTAGGGGTTAGATAATCGAATCTCAATACTTATTTAATTACACATATTTTAGTTAAATTATCTATTTTTATCTAAAAATCAGTATTTTCTTAAATAGCGTGTAAATGACTAATTGTACACTTTTTTTTTAATTCAGAGTCAGTGCCGGATCCATTATTTTCACTTTAAGTGTTCGAAAAAATAATTATATCACCTGTACTAGCCTTTTGTATTTGTTCAGGATGTTCAAAAATAATATATATACATGAACACAAAAAAATTATTCTAAATATACATTGTTAGGGTGAACAACCTGGGCCATGACTAGATCCTCCCCTGACCGGAGGTATCATTTATTGTGATTTAATAGTATTTTTACAAGTATCCATGCAAAAACTATATAAATCCGTGGTTACAAAAATTGTATTTTTTTATAAATATATAACTTATTTTAATAACGATAAAAACAATACAATAATAAAAAAAACAATAACAAACACAACATCAGTGAAAACAATGGAATAATGAACCACAGAAAACAACCATCCAAAAAGGGGTTCCAAAACCCACTCTTGAAACTCTTAAGCTATCTTTTCATTTTCTTGATATTTGGTGTTTTTTTTGCATATAAAGGGAGACCATAATAAACAACGGGCATCTTTAGCATCCCAGAATGAGGTATGATCAGGAAAAACACTTGCATGTGTTTTGATTTTTGCCACGAAGTTGAGCATTAAGGATGGTTGGTAATGCCGATGCTTATATACAGTACTCTTCCATGTTCTTTGGATGGTTATACGAAGCATTACAAGTAACTAACATGATCGATCTCAAATGTATCTATTTGAGGTTGATGATGTTAGATACTTGTAATGCTACGTTTTCATTCATTATTCTGGGGGGTTTCCTATATTTACTTTTTCCAATTTTTTTACTACGTTTTATTTTTTACCCTTAACACCTCCCCCCATCAATGGGGTTGATTCCAACCCTCAAACTACGGCCGATTGAAGTTGGAGGTAATTGGCTAGCTTTTTTCACCGTCCCAATTTCAGTGTTTTGTTTGTTGGAAGAATAAGGTGACAAGACCCCAAAACTTTTTTCCTAAATGATAGGACTTTCATTTTTTTTAATTTATTTTGGGTCCAGAAATTACTAATGATGTGATTAGCAATCAAGCTTGGTCTTTTTGCATTTTAAAAAATTTTGGAGCTAGGTTTCTAAAGTTTCAAAACATGTCTTTTCTTCATTCATTTTCCCTCCAACTCCAACTATCGTTGAGCTTCCTCCTCCCACTGCTTCATCTCCAAAAATATATTTGAAGGCAACTTTGGAATAAGTTGTATATGTCCAAATAAATAAGTTTTCAATTGCGCCAATTTTAAATTGAGGGTAGACAAACACAAAAAATAAAAAATAAAAAAACATACCCAATGTAATCCCACAAGTGAATGTAAATTGAGTGTAGATGTCATAAATTATAAACTTGTAAAATACATCGACAAACTCGTACTAGTGGGAGTATCACCATGCTCATAAACCGTGTTAATCGCCTTCAGGATGACTTGTGGTATGTCTGTCACATTGATTTGACCGAGAGAGAAGAGAACCAACGGCATTGTAGGAGAACAAATAGGATTCTCACTGAACTCCTATCGAGTGTGGAGAGGTGCTCGAAGGCTACCACACCCCCACATTCCCCTCAAGCTTTCCCTCCTCACAATTCCCCTCAAGCTTTCCCCCCTCACAACCCCCAGTAGTTGTAGTTTCTACTTTAATCTTGTTGTTTTGCTGTTTTTTGTTGTTTTGTTTGCATGCCATGTAAAATCACCCTATATGAATATTAAGATAGATTTTTTGCTTTTATCGGTATTCACTTCTTTTCGGTCTATTTCTTTTTACTAGTTAGCCAGGGGAAAATATATATCGATAGCTTTTCAGTCTATTTTTTAAAAGGTTTTATATGAGATTTTTTATTATTGAAAGGACTTATACGACAATTATCACATAATATCAATGTTCCACTTAATTAAAGGAGACAATCTAAATTAGGATTTTTTGAAAATAAGCAAGTTACTTATTAAGATAGCTCAAGTTGCTTATTGTAAAAAAATCATAACTTAGATTGTCCCATTTAATTAAGTGTAACATTGATATTACGTGCTAATTGCCGTTTAAGTCCTTTCAATAATAAAAATCTTTTAAAAAATAGACCGGAAAGCTATTGTTGCATATTTTCCCTTGACTAACTAGTAAAAAGAATAGACCGGAAAGAAGTGAATACCGCAAGAAGCTATCTTTATATATATATATAGAGAGAGAGTGATTTACATGGCATGCAAACAGAACACCCTTTTCACATGGCATGCAAAAACAACAACAAAAGAGAAAGTAGGAACTACAACTACTTGGGGTTGTGAGAGGGGAATGTGGGGGTAGTCTGCGAGCACCTCTCCATGCTCAACAAGGAGTTCAGTGAGAATCCTATTTGTTCTTTTACGATTTCATTGGTTCTCTTCTCTCTCGATCAAAGCAATGTGACTGACATACCAGAAGTCATCCTAAAGGCGATTAACACGGTTTACGAGCTTGGTCATACTCCCGCTAGCAATTGGTACTTCCCATAGTAGTTTATCAACACGGCCATTCTTAGGATTGGAGTGCTTTGAATAACTAGTTTTTTTATGAACTCCTTTCCAAGATGGAGGGGTTTATTTATAGGGAGTAAAAATGGTGTCTTTTACACTTCTCATCAAAGCATTTATTACAAAAACCCTATTTTCCTTGTTTAGTGGTTGAAAAGCCACATTGGGAAAGTATCACATGTGTAGTATTGCAAAAAATCCATAGACATGTTGTACGCGTTTATTGATGCATTTTCCAAGTTTATAATTTATGACGTCTACACTTAAAAATATTGGGTATGTTTTTTGTATTTGTCTACACAATTTATAATTGGTGCAACTGAAAACTCATTTATTTGGACATGTACAATTGATTCTAAAATTTAATGAAAGCAACAACAAAGTTAATACGTAACACAATTTTTATTTGGCGCAACTATTAAAGTAATCCATCTGAATGTGTACAAACAAAGATAATATTACAAATTGTTTTGTAGCCTGATGTATTTTTAACTTGTCAATTGATTTCTCAATTGCTGCCACTCTATCTAGAACGACATTCGTCCCCGACCACACTCCTTGCAAAATCCACTACCTCCAGAAGTCACATGCTCCTGCTCTACTTAACATCGTTGGCGGGGCTCTCCTGGCCTATTGATTCATGTCTATGCATCTATTTCCTTATTCACCTCCTCGTCGCCATAAGGTATACAATTTCGTATGTGGTCCTTCTCCATCTTACCTACAATTGGGTAAAGCAAGGAACGCACCCTCTTAAGTTCAACAAAAAAACAACAAGCCATGAGTCTAATATGAGCCTTTTCAACTTTTCTATGGCGGTGGACTTGAAATCTTCAGGCACAGATAGGCGATCACTATTGTCCTCCTCATCTTTCGGAGCCTCGCATTCGCCACATACCTCTTCCCCAAGACCACAATTAGATACTTCTTTTTCAAATTCATCAATCTCCTTGAGAATCTTATCAAGAGATGGAGTATGTCTTCATCTCGTCCATCAATTAACTCATTTGGTTCTTCATCTCGTCTATCAATTAACTCATCTGGTTCTTCATCTCGTCTATCAATTAACTCATCTGGTTCTTCATCTCGTCTATCAATTAACTCATCTTGTTGTTTCTTTCATCCCTTAATTAACTCCTTTGGTTGTTTCTTTGCTCTATTAGTTAACTCCTTTGGTTATTTTTTGGGGCTTCAACTTTACTTACGTCGGGATCTAGGTCAATAACTTCTTTTCTTAACCTTTTTTTAGATGAAGAAGGCTTGTTTGTCTACTCTCCAAAGTGATTCGGGTTGTCTTCTAGTCCTCACCATGACTATGAACCCAAAAGAATCAATAAATAAGACATGCAAAACACAATGGAACGCAACAAAAAAGCAGGGTAAAAATAAATTAAGACTTTGCAATGAATGTAAATCGGAGTCAACTAATAATCAATATCAACTAATTAGGGCTCGCCATGACTGTAAACTCGGAACATCAAAAATACCATTTTGAACTCGAAAGAAATCAAAATAGGAAAAAATTAGGGCTTTTGAAACCTGCAACTGTTCTTCAACTAAAATCTTCAAATCTTGGCTCTAAAAATAGCTTTTTCCGCTCCCAAAGTTGTCTTCAAATATGTTTTTGGAGATGGAGCCGTGGGAGAAGGTGGAAAAGCTCAACGATCATTGGAGTTGGAGGGGAAAGGAACGAAGAAGAAAGAGGGAATGAAAAAAAGCTTGTTTTGAAACTTTAGAAAACTAACCCCGAAGTTTTTAAAAATACAAAAAGGCCCCCGCGTGTTTGCTAATCAGCTCATTAGTAATTTCTGGACCCAAAATAAATGAAAAAGAAAATGAGGGCCCGGCCACGTATAATATTTTTTTTTTTGGGTCCTGCCACCTTATTCTTCCATCTTTCTTTCTAAATGATCGCGTTTTCCTTCTCCTATGGTATGTGCTGCCTAATATGGGGACTTCTTTTGATATTTTCAGTGTGCATAACAGTAGCTATTACTTGCGCCTTGGCACATTAAACCTATTCCTAAATGCTTATTCATTTCCTTCAAATATTAGTTTATTTGCTTATTCATTTCCTTCAATGTATAAGCTGTACTATAGACACTATAAGAAAGTATAGAATTGACAACAAAACTTATTGTTGCTAAAAAATGTAAATGGCAACAAAAAATTAATATATTGTTGCTAAGAAACGTAAATGGCAACAAAAAAAATAATTTCTTGTTGCGAAAACTTTTCGCATCGGAGGTTATTGCAATGGCATGCAACAATTTTTGTTGTTGCGGAAAAGTACTATTAGCTTTCCGCAACAACATTCAACATATGGCAACAAAAATGTTGTTGGCAAATGCCTTTCTTTTTGTAGTGAGAAGTACATTGTACTTCCTGGACCTCGAGACTGATTGGAATGTCTGCCTGTGATCACAGGCTGATGGTCCAAATCACTCTGCAGTGACAGCAGATAATGAGCAAAGTAAGCATTCTCAATCTGCAGCCTTTACCTCAAAGAGGAAAATATCAAAGGTCAATGACATGATTGTTAGACGATCCAATCGACTTAAAAGCTTAGGGTCATTTGGGAAAAGACGAGGGACGGAAGCTGTTCAGCATATCGATCTTACCAACTGTGATAGAGACAAGGAGCCGCATGTTGAGCCAATCAACCTTAAACCAACCAGGGATGTGAGTAACTTGGAAATGAAAGTATGTCTCTTGTTTTGATGTTTTACTTATTATATCTTGCTAGGCCTGAAACCTTTCTTAAATGCTCCTTCTCTAAGCCATAGCAAAGATTTTATTTATTTGCTTATTCATTTCCCTCAATGGATAAGCTTGACTGTAGAAGTTACTTCCTGGACCTTGAGTTGACTGATCGCATTATTGTCTCATTCATAATCAGCAGGCTGATGGTCCAAAAAGCGCTGTGTTGACTAACAATGCGCAAAGTAAACTTTCTCAAGCAGTTCCCTCAAAGAGGAAGAAAACATCAAAGGCCAGTGACATGCTTGTTAGACAATCTGGTCAACTTAAAAGTTTAGGATCATCTGGGAAAAGACAAAGGGAAGGTGTTCATCATATCGATCCTACGGACTGTGATAAATACGTGGAGCTGCAGGTAGAGACAATTTGTCCTAAACCAATCAGGGATGCGAGTAACTCGGAAACTATAGTTGACAATTTGGTCCAGACTGTAAGTGACTCTTGTGTTGTCATTTTTAATTGCTTTTCTTCTTTAATCTTGCTGCGCCTGAAATCTGTAGCCTTAATTACTTAACAGAGAGGCAGAAGGCCCTTTGCAAGTGAAACTACTCCAACAGACCACAACTACAAAATTCGGTATACCAACTCTGAGAAAAAGGTAGTCCATTTATCTCTATCAATTTCATGGTAAATTTTTAAGATCTGATCAGGATGATATTTATCACTATGTAGGTCGAGGCCTTGACGGAGGAAAACTATCAACAAGCCCAGAAATTATCCTACTTGCTTGGAAAAGTTAAGATAGTAAGTGATAATCCTAATACTGGATGTATTTTCTGATTTACCACCTTGTAGATGCTGTTGTTTATTCCCAGTATGAAATTACTATCTGCTCGCTAACGAACTTAGCTATTCATTGTGAGGCATACTACTAATATTGTGTAGAAGGCATTATAGCTCCATTTTGATCTTTGAACATTTATTAACATGCTTTCTCAAGCCTGGTCACATCGCCAACTTTGCTTTTGTGGTCTCTATTTCTCTATTGAACTAATGTGGTCCTCAGCTAGTGGCTACTGTTATGAAGGTACACTGTATGATCTTTCAACATTTATTAACTCTTGACAAGATCAGGCTGTTATACATACTAATAGTCTATCCCAACGGACTTGCATCTTGTTTTGTCATGCCTAGTTGTACTCAAACTTTTACCTTTAATTGGTTGGATCATGGTGAACCATTGTTATATATTATTGGATCAATACCCAACTGCCCTTTTTATACCTTTTTTTTTTCTGCATTAATTGGATTAACACTGTAAAGGACACTGCACTGTACTTCCCAGTTTGTATTTGAATATTCCAGTCAATGGTTTCCTTTGGCAAGATGTGAGGACTAATAATGTTGTTTCGCAGTATGAGAATATGACTGGAATTGTAATGAACTTATTATCTCGCGGAGCAGTCAAACTTCATCCAGATGCTGCTGCTCTAAATTCTTCCCCAGCACCTAAACCATCTCCTGTTAAGAAGAAAAAGAACAGTGTGAAAAGGATGAAGAAAAACTAGTAGGTGGCGTGATCTGCTCATCCTTACTGGAGCAGGTGTATGTTTGTTGTTATACTGCCCTCAATTGATGCCAAAGCAGTATAAGATATCCTTAATTTTGTGGCTTTTGTAAAATGCAACGTTTGATGAAACTCTTGTTTTGTGCTGCATGTTTTGTGTTGCATGTTTTGTCCTGAATTCACGTGCAATCTAGGATACATGTAAATATGCAAAGTTAACTCGCCGGATGTGTGCTTTGTCACCTTTAGCCAGGAATGTGAATGCAACTGAAATTGAATTTTGTGCATACCTTTTCTCCAATGACGATGTGATCATCTCTCCAGTAAACCGATGAAGCTGCTAAACAATTGCTGCTTCTACTATTTAAAAAAAACGTCGTGCTGCAATATAGGCTACGAATTTTACATCTCTTTATGATAGGCATATTTTGCTACTTGTGAACACTTCATTCTTCATGATTCGCATCATATGTTTGATTTACTTGATTGGATATATTGGTCATTATTCTTGATTCTTCATGATGTTGCATCATATGTTAAGGAATTAAGGAATATATTCATTCTAAACTAGGTAACTAATCAATCTAATTATAATAAGAAATATAATTTTATTTAAAATGGGAGACCTAACTACAATAGGAATATAATTCTACCTAAAATAAGAGATAAACAATTGAAGAAAGAATATTCGAGAAATATTCTATTACACCTCGCAGTCGAAGTGGGAGGTTCGAGAACACTGAGATTGGTTCGAAAATCATCAAATAGTATCTGCAGAAGTCCTTTGGTGAAGATGTCGGCAATCTGATATCTGGAAGGAACACGAAGGACACGAACTTGACCATGAGCCATTTTTTTTGCGAACAAAATGAATGTTCATCTCAATGTGTTTAATGTGCTGATGTTGGATGGAATTGCTGGAAAGATATATTGCACTAATATTATCGCAGTAGACCAATGTTGTCTTTTGAATCAGGCAGTGAAGCTCAAGTAAAAGGTTACGGATTTAACAAGACTCAGAGACGACGTTGGCGACACCTTTGTACTCTGCTTCGACACTGGATTGGGATAATATAGGTTGCCTTTTGGAAGACCAAGACAATAGGTTATCTCCGAGGAAAACGCAGTAACCAGACGTGGAGCGTCGGGTGTCGGGACATCCACCCCAGTCAGCATCAGAATACGTAGTGAGATTAGTGAGCGAGGACTTGTATAGATGTAATCCGAAGTGAAGTGTACCTCGGACGTATCGTAAAATGCGTTTGAGGGCATGCATGTGTACTTCTATCGGATTGTGCATGTGTAAGCAGATTTGTTGCACGACATAGGATATATCAGGTCTCGTGAATGTGAGGTACTGCAAGGCCCTAGTCAGGTTATGATAGCTAGTCGGATCTGAATATGGAGGGCCGGAATTAGCGTTGAGCTTGGAATTGGTGTCTACTGTCGTGTGGGATGGTTTGCAAGATGTCATGCCTGCACGATCAAAGATTTCTTCGGCATACTTGTTCTGACACAGAAATAAGCCGCCAAAATGTTGAGTGACAGAGATGCCCAAGAAATAACTCCGGGGCCCCAGATCCTTCGTAGCAAACTCAGAGGAAATGAGAGACATAATTGATCGGTGGAAAGCATCAGATGATGTCATCAACATATAATAATAGGTAAGCCATGTTTGTACCTTTGTTGTAGATAAACAAGGAATGGTCAGATCTACTGTGTGAAAAACCGATAGAGGAAACATAATCGGCGAACCGCTGGTACCATGTCCGAGGAGCTTGTTTCAATCCATAGAGCGATTTCCGAGGAGCCTAATAAATAGGATCCCTGAAATTCATAGGTTGATGCATATATACCGTTTCATGAAGATCCCAATGTAAGAAGACATTCTTGACATCAAGCTGATGAATGTGTCAAGACTTGGATAGGGCAATGCTGAGGACGGTCCGGATGGTTGCGGTCTTTACGACTGTGTTGAACGTTTCATCACAGTCCACTCCCACCTGTTGAGACCTGTCATCACCTACAAGACGAGCCTTGTACCTCTCAAAAGACCATCAAATTTCTTTTTGTGTAAAAATCCACATAGAACGAATAATGTTAGAATAATGTTAGCATAGGTGGATGAGGTACTAGGTCCCACGTCTTATTATCAATAAGAGCATTATATTTGTCAATCATTGCGGCTTTCCAATTAGGGTCGAACAAGGCATCCTTCGGATTTCAAGGGATAGGGGAAGGGACAACTGAAACTGATAGGTTAAACAGTCGTTTAGGTTTATGAATTCCGTGCATGGCACGGGTTTTCATGGTCCGAGAATGTGTCTCGGGATGCGGGATGGGAGGGGGGGGGGGGGGGTGTCGCGGCACTGCCGGGAAGAGGAAGAAGGGAAGGGGTGGCCGATGCTCGGTGTGCCGAGAGGGGGTTGCGGAATCACCTTTAGGTGGGCTGTTCTGGGCCACCGTCGGCAGAACCGGGTGGGCAGCTAGTCCCGAAATGTTTGAGGTGGGGTCGGGTGCCGGGGTCTGGGACGACGGACTATGTAAATGATAAGGTGGCAAGTTTAGGGAGGCAAAGGGGAATTGAGACTCATCAAATAAGACATGACGTGAAATAATAATTTTATGGCTCGACAAGTCAGAGCACGAGTAACCACGATGATTAGCGGGGTAACCCATAAACACACACGGGGAAGACCGGAGTTGGCATTTGTGAGTGGTCGAATGGAGAGGATAATAGAGACATCCAAAGATACGCAAGTGTTGGTAGGAGAGGTTCCTACGTAACAGAACTTGAGTGGGTGATCGTTGATCTAGAGACTTGTTTGAGATTATGTTTAGGAGATATGTGTCCATGGAGAGTGCGTAATGCCAGAATTGAGGGGGAATTGAGGCATGAGCAAGTAGGGAACGAATTAGGTTGTTTATGGTTCAGATTTTCCGTTCGGTTTTACCATTTTGGGAGGAGGTGTGAGGGCAGAAAAAATGAAAGGTAAGACCGTTTTTGGAGCAAAACTTTTTGAATTGATTATTATTGAATTCTCTGCCATTGAAAATATTTAATGCTCTTTTCAAATTGTGTTTTTACGAAAGCACTAAATGAGGAAAATGGGGTAAACCTGAGATTTATTGCCAATTGGAAAAGTCCATATAAAGTTGGAAAATCATCCAAAAATAACACATAATATCGATGACCAGTCGTACTTAAAATATGGGACGTCCACAAATCACTATGTATGATATCGAAGGCAGTAAAGTACAATTTGTGGATGCAAGAAATGATAATTTAACATATTTCCCAAAAAATGCAGGATTCACATATGGGAGTCCTGGAAATACGGTTGCAATTAATAAAATTATTTTTCCTAAGGGAGCGTAAAACAGAATCTCCCGGATGTCCTAATCTAGAATGCCATAAGGAAGACGAAAGAGCAGCAAAAGTTGATGGAATTGGGGTTGGATTGTTGACAGCGTTTGAAATAGGGTAGAGATCTCCGGTGCTGTCACATATCATTATTCGTCTCCATGTCGTAAAATTCTTCATAGAAAAATCAAAAGGATCAAAGTCAAGGGAAACATTATTATCAGTTGTGAAACATCACACAGAGATTAGATTCTTACCGAGTTTAGGGGTATAGATGACATTTTGTAAGATTAGTGGGGGATGTGGTAGGATAAGGATGAATGACCAAAATCGCAAATGGGAATGCCTTGTCCACTACCAACAATAATATTTTTATTTAAATTACTCAAATTGAAATAAGACGAGAGAGTACTTTGTGATGCCGTCATGTGAGATGTGGCACCTGTGTTCATATACCAATTTTCGTCTGGAGCGTTGAGTGACATTGTGTTCATAGCAGCCTCAATGTCAGTCGATGCATATTGAGGGCAGGGGGCCTGTTGTGGACGTGGGCCAAGTATGCCAAGGTGGGGATGTCAGTTCAGAGGTGGAGTCCACGATGATGCCGGATATGGGCACCGAGGAGAGGCCTATGACGGTGGGGCCCATGCGGCCCACGGTGGATAGGCAGCATACGGCGGAGGCTGCTGCTACTGCCGCGGTCGCTGCTGGCTATTTTCTGCTGGCGGGGACTGCCTCTTCCCACCGTCGTTGCCAAAATTTCGTCCACCGCGGCCCTTGCCGGACTGCCTGCTCCGGCGGTTGTTGCGGGTGGATACGGGTCCTCTGGCTGGCAGTTCTGGTTGCCGAAGTTGGAGGCCCGGCCGTCGGCGGAGGGCCCAAAGGTGGTGATGAGGGTGGTGTCAGCAATGCTGGCCTGAGTGGTGCTGCGCATGATTTTTCGGGTTTCCTCAAGAATAAGCTTTGAACGAGCCTCATAAAATGGAGGTAACGGCGTGCATTGTTGAAGGCTGGTGGCAACGCCGTCATATGATTCGTTCAAGCCTGCAATAAGTTACATGACCAATCGTTGATTAGTGACTGGTGCGCCGACGTTGGAGAGTTGATCGGCAAGCATCTTGAGTTCTTGACAATATGCAGAGACGTTTGGAAATTCGTCATGATGAATATCCTTGAACTGATTTTCAAGGTATAACACTCATTGAGTTTTGTTGTCGTGGAAAATACTTTCCAAACGTTCCCACGTTTGGCGGGCAGTGGCATCGGTCTCAATGATGGTGTGCAACAGATCATTAGAGATGGTGTCGTATATCAACTTGAGGACGGTTGCGTCCAAACGAGATCAGAGTGCATCATCAGAAGTTAAGTTGAGGGTAGGTCTGTGGACTTTGGTATAAGAGGGATGATGTGGTCGGTAACTTCGTAAACACGACAATGGATCTTAAAAAGCTCCGCCCACGAGGAGTATTGACCATTTTCCATCTCAAGAGTCACAGGGGTGAAGTTTTTAATGTTGTTGACTGCAAGTGCAGGATGAAATTTGGTTTTGTCAGCCATGGAAGAGGAAATTTAGGAGGAAGATGGAAGGATAATGACCGAAAAAACTAGGGTTCCGTTGTGGGGAAAAGGGAGCGGTCGAAAGATGAAGTCAGCGGCTAGGGTTCCGACGTAGGAAGGATGGCGGCCGAGAAAAGTGGTCGACGGCTAGGGTGGGATAGTTAGGGTTAGGCTTCTGATACCATAAAGGAATATGTTCCTTCATTTTATTCATCAATAATGTACAATATATATAGTAGTACAAGAATATCTAAACTATATAACTAATCAACCTAATTACAATAGGAAATATAATTCTACCTAAAATGAGAGACATAATTACAATATGAATACAATTCTAACTAAAATAAGAGATATACAATTAATGAAAGAATTTCGAAAAATATTCTATTAATATGCTCCTTCATGTACAATTGGAATTATCATGTGACCTTGAAAACAATTATCCATCTCCTCTCTCTTGATTTCCTTGCAAAATATCATACAATTACAATTGTTTGCATAGAGCATGTTTTTATGCATTATGTATTTTCTTTTTTAAAAAATCAGCTAACGGGTTTTTAATATGGGATGTTAACATATTTATATATAGCGCGCTGCAGCTAGCTCAGTTCATATTTTTATACAGTATTAAAATCAAGATATGGGGAAGATTTTAAGGAGATTTGAACATGTACTAAAGTGAGTTGTGACTAATAAGCTAAATGCCTAAAACATTAATTTTTGATTGCTACTCTCTAAATTTTACACTAATATGCTTGGACTCATCTAACACCAATTTTTCATAAATTTTGTGCTCCCTCTATTCCAAAACTAATGGCAGATTATTAATAGATATTGACTTAGTAATTCTTACAGTAATGTTTTAACTCTCCCCTCCCCCAACCAATCTCCCAAAGTACTAGAAAAACTTGAAAGAGAAAACTAATGGTTGGATTCCTACAAAAATGGAAGTACTTATTTAATTTTCATTCTGAATCAGATTTTTTTTTTTTTTGTAATTTCTTATCTTAAACTTCCATATTTGGGAAGAGCCATAAACATTGTTGTAAATTACTTATGCATTTTAATTAACAATATTTATAAATAATTAAAAAGTTAGTGTAAAAGTTACCTAGCTTTCGAATATTAAGGAGTAGTTGGATATAGAAATTTTTTGCTTTTCCCAAAAAAAAAAAAAAATTGGTTATAGGTTGCAGTCAATTTTTTACTCCCACTTAAAGTTCAGTTCTCCAAATTTGAAATATTAGTAAGTAAAAGAATTTTTTTCCTCACAAAACTTCAATATTTTTCAAGTGAAATGCATGTTAAAATATAACCTCAAATTTTAAATACACAATTTAGCTTTAATTACTCAATTCATGTCCAAACGACTACTAAGTGGCGTTTGGACATAAAAATTGGGAAATTTGAAGAAAAAAAAAAGTAGGTATATATTTTCAAGTTGAAAATAGTATTTGAAAATTAGAATTGTGTTTCGACATTAACAAAAATTAAAGTTGTTTTTGAATTTTTGTGAGTGATTTGGATAAAAATTGTGAAAATAACTTTTTGAAGTTTTTTTTAATTCCGAAAAATTATAACAATTATATCTCCAAACAATTTTCCAAAACAAAATTCCAAAAAAAAAAATGGTGGAAACTATCCATGACCAAATGAGCACAAAATTAGTAGGAGTATTCTATTTGAGAAGAAGAAACCCACAATCCTCTATCTTGTCCTATGTTTTTCTTTGACCCTAACTTTTTCAAATGTTTTTTAATTATTTTAAATTATTAATTATGATGATTTATAGTATTTTTTATAAAAAATTAAAAAATTTATATTTTAATACCGTCAAAATTAAAAAATTTGACTCTCGAAAAATGTCAATCTTTCTCGGGCGTGTACTCCCTTTCCTTTTCTTCCTTGTCATAGTAACCAAACATAGCGCCCAGACCAACTAACTGATCTCTTTATATCCACAGCATATCAATAAACTGCTGGCTCTCATAAGAATCAAGATCAACTCCACAAATTAATGGCTACTCTTGCTTCTTCATCCTCTCTCCTTCATTCCACTTCATCTTTCAACTCTTGTCATACTCCATCAATCTCTCCTCATCGTATCTCTCTCAAAGTCCCTTCATCTTCTTCTATCTCTTCATCTCTTTCCATTTCCCAATCTTTCCTTGCATTACATTCTGTAAATTCAAGAAGGCTATTTTCTCGTAACTACTTCAGTGTTGTCCAGGCTAGTAGTGCAGGTGAGAAGAAGGTGCTTATTGTTAATACAAATAGTGGTGGTCATGCTGTCATTGGCTTCTACTTTGCTAAAGAGCTTTTGAGTTCTGGACATGATGTTACTGTTCTTACTGTTGGAGATGAGACCTCTGATAAGATGAAGAAAACTCCTTTTAGCAGATTCTCAGTTAAGATCATCGCTACACAACTCTTGTCATTTTGATACATATATAGTCATTTGTCTTTTTTCGTTGTTATAGCAAAATGTTGTTACCGAGAACATAAAATGTTATATAACATAAAAGTCAATTTCAAAGAAACTTGACCATTATAGTGAACTATTGTTATATGACTATTATAGAGAGATTTGACCTTGTAGTCCCTGTCCAATTTAATATGAGTATTGATTAGGACGGAGTATACTACAGTATTAATTTACCCGTTCGCAAAAACATGTATATAGGAGATAGTGGAAGAACTTATTGAAGAATGCTTGAAATGTTAGTTTGATAGAGAAGACATCATCTAATTTTTTTTAAATTTGAATGGCTTTATATCTGATTTCTTGAAAGGATTTCATTTAGTTCTTTTTTTTTATTTGCAGATAGTGTATTCTAACCTGTTATAGCATGTTATTTACTCTATTTTTCATGTTAACAATCATACTAACTATGAATGTTTACATGTTATTACAGGTAATTAAATTAACCTGATAGTGTAAAATAATTATACAATATCAATGTTAAGTTAAACTCTTCTTGAAAAGTGTACTGAAAACGGTGTAGAAATTGAATGATTTCTAATATTTGTGCTAAAATAGAAATTGTCGTATAAGTTGGGACAGAGGGAGTAGTTTTAAACTTCAAACATTGATTCGACAATTTCTGTGATTGTTTAAAATCTAAGGTGGGATCTAATGTTGGCATTTTTTATTGGCTAATTTTCAGGAAATTACCAGTGCTGGTGGTCGAACAGTATGGGGTAATCCCGCAGATGTTGGGAAGATTTTAGAGGGGGAAGTATTTGATGCTGTTTTGGACAACAATGGTAAAGACTTGGATTCTGTAAGGTTTGTTTTTTCCTTGCTCTAACACTTAATAATAGATCTAGTTAAACTTAAGTTGTTCTTAATGCTTAAAGTAGTGATTGAATCTGTTGATCGCATAGCCTTTTCTTGTTTCTATAGTGATACACTGTTAGGATCGTTATACTAAAGTACTAGAATATAGGATGATGACTGACTTAGTTAGGTGGGGGTATTTACATTACATATTTAGGTTAATAATGTTTTCTTTTCTTGAAGACTGATTTCTTGAATGATTGTAGCTTCATGATTAGACGAGTTTCAAAAGGAATTAGATCCCTTCAGGCTTCAACAGATGCTACCTCATCTTTGGGCTACAATATTTGCAAGTGCTAGTGGATTTGAGAGTATAAATACCTTTTTCAACAATTTGGAGGATTGGGAAGTCAACAATTTGCAGAAATGTGAAAAACTTAAACACCTTTGCTTGATATTGGTTTAACTGGAGCATTCTCTCCAAACCAATGAGCTTAGCACTTTTTCGCACTTTGCATAAAAACCATCAGTACCACTTTGGTTATATAACGATGATTAAAGTTTCAGATATAGCAATGCAAACACGCGTAATATCATCATTTCTTCCGCAGGCCTGTAGCTGACTGGGCCAAGAGTTCAAGTGTCAAGCAATTTTTGTTTATCAGCAGTGCGGGAATCTACAAGCACACTGATGAGCTTCCTCATGTTGAAGGGGTAGGACTAATTGCTTTGCTTTCACCTGTATAACAAGAATTTGCTTTGTCAAGTAAACTTTTCGACTTTACAGGATGCTGTGAAAGCTGATGCTGGCCATGTGGGAGTCGAGAAATACATATCTGAGATATTTGGTAGTTGGGCAAGCTTCCGTCCCCAGTATATGATCGGCTCTGGCAATAACAAGGATTGTGAGGAATGGTTCTTTGATCGTAAGTAAACAAGCTTGCATATATAAGCAGTACTAGTTTTTGTGTAAGTCACAGTAGTAGTCATTTTGTAAATTTCATTCTATTAAAGGAATATGTGTATCTTCTTTTATTGTATCATACAGGTATTGTTCGTGGACGACCAGTTCTAATTCCTGGCTCTGGAATGCAGCTAACCAACATATCACATGTCAGAGACTTATCATCCATGCTTACTCTGGCTGTCCAGAATCCAGCTGCTGCTAGCGGTCACATCTTCAACTGTGTTGGTGACCGTGCTGTGACATTGGACGGAATGGCCAGATTATGCGCTAAAGCTGCAGGATCCTCTGTTGAGATTGTGCACTATGACCCCAAGGCAGTCGGAGTTGATGCAAAAAAAGCTTTTCCTTTCCGCAACATGGTATGTATTCCATATTTCTTGTCATTGTAAGGTGGAAAGTGCACTGAGTGCTTCACTTTGCATATTTTCGTAATTTAATTTCAATTGACAGACCAATATAATGTTCCAGATCTCTTGTTATCTCTATCAGTTCCTTTATTTCCAAGGGTTGTTTCTTTACAGCACTTCTATGCTGAGCCTAGAGCTGCCAATGAGATTCTGGGATGGAGTGCTACAACTAACCTACCGGAAGATTTGAAGGAGCGATTTGATGAGTACGTGAAGATTGGCAGAGACAAGAAAGAAATGAAGTTTGAACTAGACGATAAGATACTAGAAGCTCTAAAAGTACCAGTTGCAGCTTGATTAGCCTCATCCCACATTTTTTTTTTTACATTTTACAACTTTTCAAATTTGTGCTATTTATAGAGGACTCAATCTTCCCCACAAGTTTCCTAAATGTTGTAAGAAATTGGTCAAGTTCAAATTCAATAACTGAGATCTATGATCTAAATATGATGACAACACAGTATGTGAAAAGTTCGTTTTGACACCCTTTAGTCCCATTCAAAAGTTAGAACATTTAATTTAGGGACATACGGACTATTTGTCTCGCTTAGAAGCAGGCTGATAATACTCGCGCCTAAAATCTAGTTTTGGTTCTGACCTCATTGACACTATAGTGGCCTAGATATATCTGTTTCACATTTAAATATGATTATGTTACTCATCCATAATCCACCAGATGAATTTTGTTTCTGGCATTTAAGTTAGTAATGATCCATCAGATCATTCCTGCATGAGATACTTGATCCAGGAAGGAGGGACTATGAGAAAGGGAGCAACAAGCTCATAGTATGAACTTTGTTTGGTATGTCGTAAAAAGTGTTACTGGAAAATATTCTCAAACTGAAAACATTGTACTAATGCTCTAAGTAGCAAATGAAGTTAATAAAATCATAACAAATATTAAAGAACAATTCTCAGCCTCCATACACGCAGGTTGGAATTGGATCAAAGAAGAGTTTGAACCTTCTGATACTTCTGGCAGGAAATGAAATTGAATCTAACCTACTAATGATAGTGTTAAAAGCTAGACTAGCTTATTAAGTACAATCTGGCAATTGACGTCCTAGCATAATGGGAATTTAGAGCTTATTCTTCCTGCTTGATATCAAGACCCTTAAGCCTTGTCTCCAACTCATTCTCATTATCTGCTCCTTCGTCAGCCTCTTCATCATAATCTTCTCCTTCAGGGTCATTGTCATCCAAAGGCCCAAGCACATGAAGTGAATTCTTAAAAATATCTTTAACCTCATCAATTCCTTCATCAGATATGAAGTTGTCATTGATGTTCAGCACCTTAAACCCAGGTTTGCTCACTACAGCTTGTGCCAAGCACCTGGCACCAGATCTTCTTATTGCATTGGTACTCATATCCACTTCAGTTAATTGACCATGACCATCCTTCAATGCCTTTGCAATTAAGATAGCACCCTCGTCTTTCAACTCATTCTCTGCTAACTTCAACGTGGTAAGAAGTTGCTTTGTAGCAATACATGCTGCCAGAGCAGGAGCAGCTATAGCTGTGATGTATTTCCATCCATCTCCAAAACTTCAAGGGATGGAGCAGATTCCTTGAGGGCATTAGAAAGAGCTATGGACCCCTCATCCTCCAAATTCAGATAACTCAAGTATATCTCAGTTAAGCCAGAAAAGATTGATATTAATTTGCTCAAGGCAATTCCAGCTTCCAAACCAAACATGTTGTCACGCAAATCAAGCTTCATTAAATTCCTACATTTTCCAAGTGCTTGTGAAAGAGCAACCCCACCTTCAGATCCTATCCTTGTACATGAGCACCGGAAATCCTTCAATGCAGGAGAGTGCTTCACAAGTTCAGAAATAGCAAGTGCACCCTCATCTCCTGTCATGTTATTGTGAAAATAAAGGATACAGAGTTTATCGGTTGAAGGAATTAGCTCACAAACTGCTTGTGCTGCTTCCTTTGAAATTCCGTCATTCATCAAATAGAGCTCTTCCAAGTTCTTTTGTGACTTTAAAAGTGCCCCAAATGCCCTTATTCCCTTTTCACCTAAAGCATTGTTAGAAAGATCGAGATACCTCAGGTCATAGGCTTCCAAAGCAGAAGAAAAGATTTCAATGACTTCCAGGGCTTCGTCCTCTTGTCTACCCGCTATGAAGTCTGACAGATCCACTTCTGTCAATTGATCTTTAAGAGAGGACAAAATGGGTGCTGCAATTTTAGCAGCATCCACGCCAAAGCTTCTATTGCTGAAACATATCCTTTTATAATTATTCCCTGGTTCACTTAGTGGTTTCAATAATTCAGAAGCCTCTTCTGCACTTACGAAATCCCGTCTACCTTTGGATATATCAAAAATAGTAGCTTCACCAGATGCTTTAACCTTCTCAGGTACAATACCTTCTGCAAATTCCTTTGTCCGAGGGCCTCTTTTAATAGCTTCTAACATAAGCTTACTAGATACCTTAGCATAAAGTTGCACAGCGGAACTTCCATCTCCATCGGGCTCCTTGTCAAAATGTTGATTGGCAGAATCAAAAGCCAGAGCTTCTATTTATTTGGCATCCTCCTCAGCTTCTTCTTTACTCAAAAGGCCATATTTCATGGACAAGATGGATGGAGTACTAAGATTCTTGGTCATCCTCTCCACGAGCATTAGCCTGGTACTTAGACTTGGGGGCCACAGCCTCATAGAGAATCCTGCAGAAATAGCCTGGAAAAGTAGCTGCAATCAGAAGATCATTTCATACAACAAAGGATGTATAAGGAGATGATGATCCACTACATATTACATTTAAAATTTTGCAAATTATTCAAGGGCACCCTCTAACAAACTTTTTGAGCTTTTGAAACACTAATACTGAACCTTGGAAGTAAAGGCTGCTAAGACCAAGGAAAACAATAATTGTGCTTGGTTCATGTATATGTTTTCAGCTTGTTCATGATTGACCTCAGTAGATAAGCCCTGCAACAATTGCTCATGTGCAATTTTTTTTTTTTTTTTTTATACGTGAGCATTTTATAAACAAAAGAAACACGTAGAAGTTTTCATCTGCAATTATGAGTTCCCTAAGACTATGGTACCATGTGGTTGCCAAGAAGAGAGAGAAAAGTGCGTTGAATGAAAGTCCAACTTTGTTGCATTTATGGAAGTTGTCTGAAAAATGTTTAAAACCTTTCCTACAAGAAAAACCTTCCTCTAAATTAAATCCTGCCAAAATGTGCAGGGAAAGGAAAATGGTCCCTTCTAACAGACACGTGCAAGAAAATGATATCCAATAACTTTCTTAACATCTAATTATGCCAAAGCATCTGTATGATCAGAATAAGAAGATCAAATCAAAGATGCTGTTACTACAATGACAAGTAATACCATGTACTTTTTTGCCATAGGAAATAGTAATTGTAAACAGGGCAAAAAATGGACCACAAAGCAATATCAGCAACAGAATTGTCATTTTCTACACAGCACTGTTCCATACTTGGGGTTTCAACTATAAAAGAAGATTTCTTCCATAGTCTATCATTTGAATACTGTCTCTTACATGTATATATCCTCAGAATATTAAACATGAATTGACCCCCAGCAAGCAAGCAGCAATACATAGTTCTGACAATTAACATCGGTTCATTTAAAAATTGTTCCAATTTCTTTGGTCTTTCTTCAGCACCTTCCAGTTTTTCAGCATAGGTGCTGCCATCTTGTATTGTTTTCCTCATAAGGTAAATTTTATATATGTATCAGCATCAAGTGTATGCTGGCACGTACAATAAGTACACATGCCATCTCGTTTTTGGTATTTTTGATCAACAGAATAATTTTATCTCACAGGACAAACAGAATAAGTATTTGACCAATAAATGCAAAGAGTTCTAAAATGATAATAGACATATGGCAAGGGAAAGGTTGGTGCATATTGACGTTCAGGTCATGGCCATAAGTTGCAAAAACAGCCACTAGAGTTACAATTACATAAAAGCGTCCCAACCCCTGGTGCAATAAGGTATTTTTTTTTTCCAAAAGCAGCATCTCACCTGTGCAATTAATACAATGTACTTATAGAAATGATAAATCATATATTTGAGCTACAAAAGAAAGTGATTGCTCTGTCCAAAGTACTCAAACTCCATCCCGAGCTATTGATGTTGACTTCAGATTTTTAACAGTTATATATCTCGTCAGTTAAGAAATCTATGAACTTTTCATTACAAAGTTAGGAGCTCTATTTATCCTTTAAAATATTATTGTTTCTCTTTTATAGTGGGCAAAAAGGCTTAAAAAAGGAAGTGAACAAATTTGTCCCAATTTCGCTGACATCTCATCTCCACATAAAAAGTAGTGCATTTATGATAAGCTACTATCCATGATTCAAGAGGATTATTCCTTTACTTCACATAGTTTTTTCTAAATTTTGTGATGAAAATATCACGCAAAAAGTCACTATGCTCGAGGCATATCTAAAACCTTATGAGTTGGTATATTTGATTTTCCCCTTGCATCAAGTAATACCTCGAATAGAATTCTGAGGGAAAACAAGAAAACGGATTTCTTCACATTGTACATTGGTTACCCGGAAATTTCCTAAAGTAACCAGAGGACTAAAGAAGAGTGTGCATATTTTGATTCTCCCTCCCTCTTCAAGTCAAAGATTGATCTCAAAAACAATAGTAGAAATTATGTATTCATTTTCCTGGTATCTATGTTTCTCAGGCTCTTCAGAAATGTCGATGGGTGCATGTGGGATTCTCCAAAAGTAAAGTGCATTTTTGGAGAATCCGAGCAACATAGCCTGGTATTGTTAGATACAAGGAGGTGCTCGATATTTTTTTGTCTTTCACCAGCCATCAAGAACTAAGAATGGCCGCCTTCAAATCTCTAGGACTTTTACAATTTTTTTACAGAGTACTAGAGAAAAACAGAAACATATAACTTCTTCCGAGCCACTGAAGGTCATAATGAATAAGTGTTGTCCTGAGCAGTGGCTTGGAGTTTATAAATCCCATTATAACATATTTCCCCTTTAAGTACAAATAAAATCCACCCAAACTCATTTATCCAGAAAGCCATCAATAAAAAATGCAACTGTGTTCAAAATAAGTATATAAATATAAATATACTGAACAGGATCGAAAATGTCATAAATAGAAAATGATTCACATTGTCGAGATCAACTATTTTAAGATTTGAGGCATAAATGATTGATTTATACACAAAATAAACTCCATCCATTCTCTCTATATTTATCCAAACATAAAATACATTTGAATCGATCTGCAAAAAATGAGCCTCCTTACTCGTTAAACAAAAACACTTTTGGAAGAAAAAAAAGCAGTCATTTAACGAAGCAGAAAACTTGTATACAAATAAACACCAGCCAAATGGTTACTCTTCTCTATATTTATACAAACTTAAGATATATTTTGATTTAATATGCAAAAATGAGTCTCCTTACTCATTAAACAAAAGTATTTGGAAGAAAAAAAGACAAATACTCGTTCAACGAAGCAGAAAATATCATTCAAATGATAAAATGCAAGCATAACTGAACAATAGACAAATGAAGCGATACAAGTTAAACCTAAAATCGGAGATTAGATCGAAAGGAAGCAAATAGAAGTTGCAACATAAATGAATGAATGTTCAGAGAGAAAGGAACTTACTGATTGGAAAAAAGTCAAAAACCCTAGAAAAGAATAGAGAGAGAAAGAGTTGGGAGTAAAGATAAAACTAATTCAAATGCAAGTTATGTGCAATCATAATAGTCGTGTGCTGTGTCGTGCAGACGAAATTTTTGAGAAATGGATTTGGAGGGAAAGCTGTTACCCCCCCCCCCCTTTTTAAGCCACCATATCACTCACATAAACCTTAATACTACTATTTTTTACTTTTAAAATATTTACCTTACTTTTCTTTTTAATTTGCTTCTCTTTTCCTTTTTGATAACTTTTTTATTCCAATTTTATACCTGAGATGTTAAAATTCTACATATTTTTACCTAACAAACATATGATTCAAATTATTTTTTTACTTTCTAAAACTTCGAAGGTCAAAATTGAATGTCTTTATCTATTGAGCAAAAAATCATCTTCTGTGACCCAGATAGTAACTACTTTACAAGAAATGGGAGCGCTTGAATAGACTATTGTGATAGCCAAAAGGGCTGACAAAATCAAACAAATATTTTGAAACGGAGGGAATACATATTTTTGAAAAATATTGTAGGTTTTTTTTAGCCTTGGAGTAACTAGTAAAGTTGATGCCATGTGATCAGGAGGTCATGAGTTCAAGTCGTGCAAACAGCCTCTGGCAGAAATGCAAGGTAAGACTGCGTACAACAGACCCTTGTGGTCCGGCCCTTCCCCGAACCCTGCGCATAGCGGAAGCTTAGTGCACTGGGCTGCCTTTTACTGTAGTTTTTTTTTTGGAAATTACCTAATGTAATTAATTATGCTACATAATTGCACTTTATATCGACACTTTTAAATCACACAAAATATAGTATATTTTATATTTTATAGCAAATATACTTGTATCTTTAAATTGTATGCATATTGTGTATATACAATATATCGCGTGTATATATATTGATATCGTGTGCGTGCACATGATAATTAAAAAGTAATTTATTTGTCAACGTAACAAAATTTTCCAAAAATTATTAGTTTCCTCATCATCAATAAACTATCACTTGGAAATCGGTTAATGAAACTGTCACTAGGAAACCAATTCACTTTGAGACCCGAAAGAGAAAAACTTTTCACAGTTCACATAATGATTTACTCTGAGATCCGACTTCCAAGATAACCTCCTTAGCTTTGATTCACGGCAATTGTTTTTTCTGTAATTTTTACAATTATATACTTTTTTTACTAAATTCAGAGATTAAGGTATACATGTTTATTTTAATTAATTATATGACAATGTAATATCAATAATTATAGTTTTTTTTTAATCGAAAAAAGACTGCATTGAAGTTGTGGGGAAAAAGCATAACAAATACAGAAAAGGCTCAAAACCAGTCCACCATTAAAAAGGAAGTCATCTTTAGCATTGTTTTAAGAGGCGGAAGCGCGAGGCGAGGCGTTTTACGCAGCACGGAGCGAGGCGTAAGCCCGAAGACACGGGGCGTAAGTCCCATAAATCTGCGGAGCCTATGTCCATGTATTTTCAATTTTATAATTTTAATACTAAAAAATAAGTAAAAATAATATTTTCATTAAAATTCTGCAAATAAATCACTAATAATATAAATAAATTATTATAATTATTATATGAAAAAGGTAACAGCACAAAACATTATACGCCGTAATAGCCTAGATAATTTTTAAAATAAAATATGCATTCAATTTGTCGTTAATCTCCACTTCTATTAGTTCTTTCCAACTAATATTTGCACTAAATTTATTTATATATTTCAAAGAAGGAGAAGGATGAAAAGCGTAATAGCAACGACAAAAAATGAAAAAAGTTGTTTCAACAACATAGTGCTATGAAATGTATATCCTACCATTTTCAGACATAAACATTTAAAAAATTTATTTATGTCAATGTTATTTACATATTTTAGGAAAAATCACTACAACATGATAACATAAAGTAAAAATATCATTACACCAATAATAAAAATTATAATTTATAGCAAAAATACTTTTAATTTTAAAAAATCAAATTTAATGAATTCTAACTTAATTAAATATATGTGTTAAGAAATTATATAAGGACAAAATTGATTTTAAAATCGTTAAATCAATAGTTTTAATTTAATTTTATACTAACTATGTGCTAACGAAATTCGGAATGCTCTCTAGCCACACGTGCCGGAAACCCTAATACCTGATTATTACACCGGTCATGGCCATGGTGGCCGGCGGCCAGCCTCCTCCAGAGATTGGCATGCCAATAAATCTCACTTCCAATTCTGATTTTCCACTACTAAACAACAAGCCTACAACTACTACTAATTAAATATATATGTTAAGAAATTATATAAGGACAAAATTGATTTTAAAATCGTTAAATCAATAGGTTTAATTTAATTTTATACTAACTATGCCGCTAACGAAATTCGGAATGCTCTCTAGCCACACGTGTCGGAAACCCTAATACCTGATTATTACACCGATCATGGCCATGGTGGCAGGCGGCCAACCTCCTCCAGAGACTGGCATGCCAATAAATCTCGCTTCCAATTATGATTTTCCACTACTAAACAGCAAGCCTACAACTACTACTAATTAAATATATATGTTAAGAAATTATATAAGGACGAAATTGATTTTAAAACCGTTAAATCAATAGTTTTAATTTAATTTTATACTAACTATGTCACTAACGAAATTCAGAATGCTCTCTAGTCACACGTGCCGGAAACCCTAATACATGATTATTACACCGATCATGGCCATAGTGGCCGGCGGCCAGCCTACTCCAGAGATTGGCATGCCAATAAATCTCACTTCCAATTCGGATTTTCCACTACTAAACAACAAGCCTACAACTACTACTGATTAGGCAGAAAAACTTTCTTTGAATTTTTAGTTCTAGTAATTGTATGGTGATCAAGTAGATTCATGTTAGCTACCATATGATTTGTGGCACCTGTATCTGCTATCCCGTTCAGGTTACTACTCATTTTACTTGAAAAAACTACCACTCTTTCAATTGGCGTCTAACCATCTTCTTCTCACTAAAGCCGGGTTGGTCTTTCTAATCAATCAAAAAATAAACCGGTGTGAAGATCTTGGATGCAAGAGTGAGTTTGCCTTCGTGGAAAAGAGGTTGTTGTTAAGACACATACCATCCACATTTGTTGGGTGTGTGTTATCTGGAGCTTTGTTGAACAATTGCATTATCTGATGGTACTGGTCTAGAGTCAAGGTGCAACAATGTTTTTTATTAAGCTGAGCCATCTGGGATCCTGTAAGCTAATTTGAACTATGTCTATATGCCTGATGTTAAGAGTTTCGTCCATAGGTATGATTTTCTCCATGACCCTTGATCTTGCATACCTCATAGTACAAATTGTAGTTTCTCTTGAACTTTTGATGTCCACCAATTTTTTTAATACATGACTGTATCATAAGATCCTTGCCCGTTAGTTGGATTTCCCCCCCAAGATCTCAACATTTGCCACTACAGATTATTGGCTTTCATCACTTACTATCATTGAGTAAGCTTGGTTAACAGTAGACATTTGGTTCATTAACAAGATCTGACTTCTTGGTTGGGCATAGGAATCATTCAACCCCCCCCCCCCCATAAGAAATTGAAATAACTTAAGCTTCTGTAAATGACCAACAAACACCTTGGATTCGTCATAATCACAAGTTGGAGTTAGGACTAAAGCCTCAAATTCTTCCCACAACTCCTTCAGTTTAGTAAAATAACCAGACACTGAACTAGTCCCTTGAGTTAATGTGGCTATTTTCTTTGTGTATGTTAAATGTTCTTGAACCATCAACTTAATTGAATCTTTTATACAACTCTTCCCACACAGATTGGGCACTAGTAGCATACATAATTCCTTATAATAATCCCTTTGCTACAGAATTCAAGATATATGGCAAGACAATAACATCCACTCTCTCTTAATTCCCTTCTAAACCTGGAAATTTCTCTCTAGTGCAAGAACCATCAACTAATCTCATTTTGTTCCTTCCCATTAAATCTATTTTTCATAGAAGCAGCCACAAAGAGAAATTTTTAACTCCAGTTAATTGAAAAGAAATGATTTGAATTCCACTTACATCGGATGAACTCAAGAACAAGGGGTGATTGTAGTCGATAACACCTGCAGAACTGCCATGATTTTGTGGTTAAGAGAGATGATTCATCATACTTGTTGTACCATTTTCAACTGCCATGATTCTTCAAAAATATTTAACAACAGAATTACATGATTTGAGATTAAAGAATAGAAAGAATTGAACAACTTGTTTTGCGAAATCGAAGAAGAATAGAAATCAGAAATATGAACTCAGAATCGATTTTTCAAGCTAGATTTCTAGCCTCATGCTCTTATACCATGATGTTAATTGAAGAAGAGATGAAGATATTCATCTTGAGAGTAGAATGGAAGAAGAAGAATGTAATTCTATATTGAATCACTGAGTATTGAATGACATATATTGTGATATATATAGCTCCTAACTAACTCTCATGCTAACTAATTTTGTGAAGTAGTAACTAACTTCAGGAATAGGAGAAATTACTAAATGCCCCTCACACAAACTATTCTTAACTAACTCTATTATCACCTACTTCTACAATTCCCTTGGTCACACAAGTTCGACAAGTAGTAGAGATCGAGTAGCTCAGTTGATTGACTACCTGAACTTTCACCTTGTTGGTGAGGGTTCGAATCCCCACATTGTAATCCCCTTCCTATTTTCTCTTCCCCCTTAAAAAAAAGTTCGACAAGCTCTGAACTTGAATCTCAGCAAAATCTTCATTTTTGTTATTTCTTTTCTTTTCCCATTTCCTTTACCAATCTAATCTTTTATTAGTATGAAATTTATTGGCAAGTGACATTTAGAATTTTTTTTTGCTAAAGCCTAAGATTAATTCAAATAGGCAGGACCTCGATCTTTATTAGTTTTATAAACTAGTTATTGTGTCGATTATTTGCCATACAACTTTTACATGTTAAATTGTAATTTAATGCAGATAATGTTTATGCCGTTATTGTTGCATTTTCCCTTGGGGTCATTTAATTTGGTTCACATACTACTTAATACTTATGTTGGGAATGGGATTATGTTTATGCAAGAATAATTAATTGTTTGTACGGTGATTAATAATGAAGAGATTATTGTACAATAATAAATACTAATAAAGATATTATTGTACCATAAATAATTTATTTTAATGCAGTATTTTTTTTAAAAGTTTAATGCAGTCAATCAGACATTATATTAGTTCATGTGATATTTATCATTAAATTAATACTCCTATAAGTTCCTGTTTTGTCTTTTACGTATTTCATTTTCAAGGGAAAGGGTGTGGGTTGGAAGAGTTATTTCCTTTTTTTTTCTGATGTGTTTTGAGAGTTGAGACCCCACTTACCAACTGATCTAAAAAAATATATTAAACATGTTTAATTAATCATCAATCAGACAACTGGGCAAGCAATCAACTGAAAATAACTTGAGAGAATAAATTAATTGATCTATCCATTTTGGTAGTTTAGTGTAGGTATATGTCGACTAGTTAATTAATCCCAGACAATGTGGTTACTTAATTACTATTATTTTCATTGAAAATAAAACATTAAGGATTAATAGATGGTTCGTTCAGACAGAAGCTTCATGAAATAATTTATTTGCTATCACTAATAATCAGCTACTTTTATATATATTTTTAAAAAGGAAAAAAGGGCTTGGGATTAAATAAGAAAAAATACATAAGTTATCTCCTAAATCGTTCAGAGAAATCAATTACATATTCTAACTATGACAAGTTATCATTGATGATTTTTGGTATAGTAATACAGAGATAAAGCATGTTAAAGTTAAAAGAGATGAAAATTGACTGGGAAAAAAAGTTAATCATGTCCCTTGTATGATGAAAAAAGTGAATTCTTGTTCAGTAGAAGAGAGAGTTGGTTGGAATCCAACATTAATAACCAATTGTAAAATCTGCTATCACTCATTATTAATTGATCCTAAGAATTTATTTTCTTTGCTTATACCTACTTCCATTTTGTTTCCTAACTCAAACATTCTTGCTGATATTGTGAGTTTCGTTGTTGCTCTCGTGATATGGAAAGAAAAGAGAAAAGTAGGGGGGGGGGGGGGGGAAGATGAACTAGGAAAATTTTGAACGTTTTTTTTAATTTAAAAATTTATTACGTAGAAGTTGAGGTGAAGAAAGTATATTGAAGTAGTAACATAGAATGTCGCCCAACTATGGGCATTGATCTCTCAATGTCATGTTTTTTTGTTTTGTAACTACAAGATCACCCAATTTTTCATATATAGCATTTAAAGTCACCCAACTAATATTTGGACAACAAATTATGACATATCATTTAATATATTCCATATGACATTTAATTGACGAAAAATGTTAGATTTGCCCTTGTACTCTCACAAATAAGTTATACTTTTTTGTTATCCGTAAATGGATTTTTTTAGAAAAATATTAAAAATGGATTTTTAATTGAAAAAAATCTGGAAAACAAGTTTTTTTTTTAAAATCTAGAAAAAAATATTTTCTCGGATTTTAAAAAAATGCAGCCTTTTCAGATTTAAAAAAAATGGATTTTCCATATTTAAAAAAAAATCATTTTTCCTGATTTAAGAAAACAAATTAGTTTTTTCATATTTTAAAAAATCCAGTTTTTTCACTTTTAAAAAAAATTCATTTTCCATATTTTAAAAAATAAATTTCCATATAGATATAGGAAAATTAAGATGAAAATGGAAAGTACAAGGACAAATCTGACCCATTTTGTAAATTAAATGTCATGTAAAATAAATTAAAAGTCATATCATATTTTGTCGTTCGAATATTAGTTGGTGACTTTAGATGTGATATAAGAAAAATTGAGTGACTTTGTAATTACAAAACAAAAAAATATGACATTGAGAGATATTCATTAGGTGGGGAGACCTTTTTTTGGGTTAGTGTGTGCCGACATGCTCAAAATTCCCTTTTGAACTTTACATTCTGTGTTGCTACCTCTAAGTGTACTCCATCCACCTTATGACTAGTTTTGAGTCGGACATGAGAGTATAGTTTCACTTTGAACAAGAATAAGCAGTAAGCGTTCATTCGTAAAGTTAGAATATGTAACTGACTTCTCTAAATTCTCTACATTTAAAGGGTACTTATTTATTTTCCCATAAAATAAAATTTCAACCTATTAATATAAGACTATAGAATTCTATTGTTATTATTTTGTACTCACTTATCTTAAGCCCTATTGTTTCCATATCTATTTCATTTTTCTTCTTTTTAGGTGCTTGTGGGGTCCGTGAAGCTTCTTAGCTAGACTTTTAACCAAATCTTATTAAAGTACTCTCTCCATCTCAAATTATTTGTTGCTATTTTGGTTTACACGCTTTTTAAAAAATATTAATTAAGAGAGTTATTTGATTTACTTTATCCTTATTTATGTCTAAGCTATAATATCTCTATTAAATATTTACTTATTTATGTGTCATCTTCATTAATGACAAAAGATAAAATGGAGAAAAAATAATTAATTATGCATTGAACTTCTAAAACGATAAATAATTTGAAACGACTATTTTTAATAACCACAATAAATAATTTGAGACGGAGGGAGTAGTAACTTAACATAATTATTTAAAGAAGATATGTAAGTCCTTTTACACAAGAGGATTTAGTACTCAATTATGGTAATGTATGGGTTCATAACTTCATATGTTGATTTTATGATGTGAAAAATTAGTAACAAATGGTGGGCCGCCGGAAGTATTGGATTTTCCGGCATATGTGATTTTTGTGTTAGTAAGGGTAAAGTTTTGTGATTTTTATGTTAGAAAAAACATAGTTAAGTAACTTCGGTGAAAAAAATCATAATTGTGTGACCATATCTGAAATTTACCCTGTTGTTTGGTTGGGAATAGTAGAGAAAATAATCTCCACATAAAATTTAACATTGTTTATATAATCTTTGGTTTCACTTTTCTTTCACATAATATTTTGCATTATTTTACACAATGTTATTTTCCTTTTTTCAAATAGTTGATAAATGCGGGAATCTGTATATTTTAAGTATGGTAGAATGTAAAAATATGTGGATTAAAACTATAATGACAAAGATAACATTTCTTCATGTTGTAACAAATATTTGAATTTGCTATAGAAAAAGAAATATTTTTTAAAAATATTTACTATAAATATTTTTTAATACAACAAATCAAACATCTAATAATAAATTTCTGATGCATTACTAATTCCTACATTGCTTCTAAGTCAAAAGACCCTCTCTTTTCTCGAGAGATGTAAAGCTAATAGGTGTCCAAATGTTCAATTTAATTAGTTTGCATTTAAGTGAATGTTGCATTTATTAGAAACAAAGTTTAATTATTTTCATCTTGTAACTTGCATCTCATACAATAATTCCTTAGTCTAACAGTATTCCAGTTTCCATTAACAATAAAGTTTTTCACCAAAGTTTAGCAAGTGTGCTCTTGCCAATTCAGTTATCCCACCAAAAGGAAATATCACTAGGGCCAATAATCCAAGTCAGGTACTTCTCAGCATCTTCCTTAATATCTATCATCCTCGAATCTTCGAGTTACGAGAATGCTCAGAATATCATTTCCTTTGAACAGGATGTTTCCGTTGACAATATATAGCTTTCAAATATTCTCTGAGGAGACTATTATTAGCTCTAAAATTCCATCAAGCTTTGGCAGAAAAGATCCTACAATAATTATTAAGAGATCTGAAGCCAGCTCCATCTTCATAAGTAGGATAACACATGTCTTTCCAACTAATCCAATGTTTTTTGTTCTTGAAATTCTCCATACCCCAGAAAAAATTGGAGATGATCATCTCTATTTATCTGAGGACTGTTTTAATTATATTGGACGGTTTTAACAAAAGGACGGGGCACCAACTCCCACGTCTTATTATCAATAAGAGCATTATATTCATCGGACATAGCAATTTTCCAATTCGGGTAATTCAATGCAGACACAGGACTACGGGGTAAGGGTGATTTAAGAACATTAGAATTTAAGTTAAAATGTATTTTCCGTTTAAAAATACCCCGTTGACTACTAGTGACCGGTCGATGACTCGGGAAGGGGACGAATTTGGGGAATTTTCAGGACGTGGGACGAACTGGCCAGCAGGCAGTGGGCTTGCTGGCCCAAATTGGTAACTGGGAACAGTAGCAGACATTGGGACTGGACTCTGTGTAGAAGCAGCAACTGGGCCAGAAATGGGCTGGGGAGGCGGCCCAGTTGTTGGACCAACGTTGTTGGACCGTGATGTTATAGGAGAATCAGCGGGCAGTGGGCCTGCTGGCGGATTTGGGGTGCTGGATACGTCCGAAAAATGGCGAATAATATATGGGGATATGCCATCATCCAAAAAATTATACGAACTAGGCACGAGAGTACTAACCATAGCAAACAGGAATTGAGTTTCATCAAAAAGTACATGACGACTAATGATGATTTTATTAGATGACAAATCAAAATATTTATAGCCACGATAATTAGACAGATAGCCCAAAAATACACAAGGGGTAGACCGAGCCTGAAGTTTGTTAATTGTGGTGGACGGAAATAACGGATAACACAAGCACCCAAAGACCTGAAGATGAGAATATGAAGGAATCTTATTATATAAAATTTGAAGAGGAAAAGAATATGTCAAACCTTTGGAAGGAATTATGTTAAACAGATATGTAGCCATTTGAAGAGCATGATGCCAAAAAGACGGGGGTACGGAAGCATGAATCAATAAAGTTCGGACAATGCTATTTATTGTACGAATTTTGCGTTCGGCTTTCCCATTTTGTGAAGACGTATACGGACAAGAAAAATGAAAATTGATCTCATTATTAGCACAGAATTTCCGAAACACCCCATTGTCATATTCTTTGTCATTATCACACTGAATATTTTTTATTTCTCATGCCTATTTTTTTTAATAAGTACTTATTTTTAAAAGTGAGATGTTTGGCTAAGCTATTGAGAAAAAATAAGTGTTTTTGAAAAGTAGCAGAAACAGTTTTTCATAAGCTAAAGAAATAACTTTTGCCCAAAAGTATTTTTTTGAAAATCACTTTTCAGAAGAATACACTTAGAAACACTATTTAACAACTTGATCAAATACATTTTTTATTCAAAAGTGCTTTTAAAATTAATTAATCAAATACAAATTGCTTTTTACCAAAAATATTTTTTGAAAAACACATTTAAAAATAAGTTGATTTTAAAAGCTTAGCCTAACCTACTAGAAATTTTAAATTGAATTTGGATATGAAATTACTTTTATTAAAAAGCTTTTATCCTAATATGAGATATTTTATCACAATTTTAAATTAATTGAATCTCAATATAAACCTGGTCGAGAAAAAATAATAATAAAAATATGGTGGGACCAATGCCGCACCGCTCGCCTATGAAGGAGCTAATTTGCCACTTTAACAATGGTGATTTCTGATTAGATTTAGACTACCGACACTTCACATTCTTTTTCCCTTTTATATTATTTTATTCATGGTACATTGAGAACAACTAAATAAACTTCTTAAATTTGTTTTACCCTATATTATTTGCCAAAACATATTCAAAGGACGTGGATTAATGAGACTGCTTTTTTCTTAATTAAAGTGTTTGAATTTTAAATATAATTTTTTTAGTTCGAAGCGCTTTTTCTGAATAAATTTTATGATTATAGATACAAATTAAAATAATCAAACTCCAATGCAAATTGTTCCAAAATATTTATCATTTTTAAAAGTTAAACCGTACGAATTTTAATCAACATTTTAAATTATATTTTTTTCTTATTAATATGAAAAAATTATAATTTATAATATTTTTTGTATTAGTTTCACAATATTTAATTAATTTAATTTATTTAAGTTTTAAAATTTAGTAAGATTAATTTTTAAAATGAAAAATATAACAAGACGGAGTTAGCAGTAAAGATGGGAAACCAAAAAAACAATTGCCAAAACACGCATACCCCAATAATAAGGAGAAAAAGGTGAAAGCTATTAGCTGACATGACATGTGCTTGTACATTTTGCTCTTCATGTGAGCAACCTAACAAAGGATAATCCAACTAGTACTTCTTGGTGCTTTGTAGAAAGAGAAGATGAAACCCATTATCTGTACTAGTACTACTACTTCTTTTGGTCACCTTTATTTTGGTTGAAGGTGGGTGGCTCAAAGGGGGTGTATTGTTTTGTTACCCCTTTTGTTAAGCTGCCAGTACAGTCATCATGTTTGTCAAGTTTCAAGATTTGGGTTCACATGTACAAATTTCAAGTACCAACTGATAATCTTTTACCACATCTTTCAAGAAGAACAACAACTGTCCTATCTGCTCTGTAAGCCCTTTTCTTTCTTGGGTTTTTAATTTGTAGCAACATATTTGCTTTGCTGATTAGTTAGATCTATGCTTTTATATTTTTTGAGTTCTAAGTTAAATAGTGTGCTAATGAGGTTCAGGGTATTTTGAAGTTCTCAAGATTATGCTTTTGATGCATTACTTACCCCAGAACCAATGTTGTAAGATTTCATTGGGTATGTTGTTGTACTTATATTGCTAATGTTGGTTAATATGGAAAGAATTTTTAATTTTTTGCGGTCTTGGATATTCATTTTGTTTCTACTATTACTAGATCCTGACTCAGTATGTTTAGATATATCAATTAAGTTTAATTGTCTAACCTACACTTCATATTTAATCTCGCTAGAAATTTCAAGAATTGACTGTAATGTCTTGTAGTGAAATCTGTTAGAAGCTGCTGGCTTAATGGGAGCTTATAGTTGATGAATTTGTAAACCATTTTTCAGTTTTTCAATTGGATAACAACTTAGGACTGAATATTGTCTTACAGTGAAAGCTGTTACTCCCTCCGTCCCGATTTATGTGACACTCTTTCCTTTTTAGTTAACCTCAAAAAATGACATTTCTAAAAGTAACAATTTAACTTTAAAATACTCATTTTACGCTTAATGAGATGATTTATACCACACAAATATCATAGCTTATTTTTTAGACCACAAGTTTTAATAGTCTTCCGTTATTTCTTAATATTTGTGCCCAGTCAAACACATTTACATAAATTGGGATGGAGGGAGTATAAGCTGCTTGCAGAATAAGAGCTTATAATTGATGAATTTGTTTCGGTATGACTAGTACTAGATAATGCGAGACATGTTCTGGATGACACATTTATGGTTCGTTGCGCTGTTTAGGGGAGTAAAATTAGGCCAATGTAATTGTTCTTTACCTTTAGTGTCAATGATGGACTGGTGAATATGGATTAGGTAGCCCATCTGTTTTTTATCAAGTCCGGTTGTACATTGCGACAAGCCGACACTCATTTCAGATCCCAAACTGTGGTTGAGCTCTCAAAAAATTAGTGCATTTGCCTGTAAGCTAAACGAGTCGTTTTAATATTATATCTTTTCAAAATTGTTAATCAAATGCAATCTTCGGAGTATATCTTGTGATGTATGATGCTAATCACTTGGTAATTTGTTATGATTTCTTGGTTAGTAGTAAGTGGTCATATTCTGACTCATCAATTCTTATTTTCACTGTATGACTTCTTTAGTTTAGTCCAGTACATTTCTACTTTTCTGTTTAACAGATAAACCAATATTTTTTATCAGCTGTTTATCGTTTTTCTTATTCCCAATAGTCTGTAAGAGTGTGTTAGTTTAGAAAACATGTGTAACTCTTAGTACGTATTAATGACGAGCAAATGGTAGAAAAATCACTTAATTTAACAAGTTGCACTTCTAACATTATAGTGTGTTTAAGCTGGAAAAGCTTGATTTTCCCTAAATTGAGCTTGTCAATTGTGGTAGATTAACTTACTTTTCATTAACTATATTTCCTTTGAAGAATCAGCCGATCCCCCGAAATTATAACCTCAACTATTTGCTTATACATTTAGGATTATGCATGAAGGATAATAAACATTGCTGTATGAAGAAACCAGCAATGAGGCTTCTTAGAATTCAAGTTCACCATCCTGCTTAATGATAAACAAATGGTTCCATTGTTGTAAGCTTTAGTCTTTGTTATCATTTTAATCAAGTGCACTATAACAGAAAACGTGAACATTCTTGTACTAGATGAAGGGACCAAAACCTTCTAATGCTTGATATTATTTTTTCTAGTAAATATAGGTCTGAAAAGTTTTAGCCTCTTTAGTGGAGAGAGGGGAGTCTGAAGTTCATAACAAGAACTCTTTTCATTTAAAAAAAAATAACTTCTGTATTGTTGTTTTGGGAGATAAGTAAGAGAAGCTCCTTAACCATAATTATTGACTGCTCCTTCAGGTTTAAGAGTCAAAGATACAGTCCCAGTTTTAACTCCTCGATCGGTTGCCCAGGCTGATCAAATGAAATTTATACAGCGACTCCTTCATCTGCTTCATATATTCTATAGTTCTCATTCTAGATGATACTTTCTTTTGCAATGTTTCAGTGTGTTGATCCCATTTAATCTATGATCTCCAGGACATGGGAACTTTGGCACCTGAACCTGAGGTCATATGCTCAAAAAATTACTTAGCATTGGGGCTGAAGGTATCTAGCAAGGAAAAATCTGGAAAACCCAAAGTTCTATCGCTTCTGTCAACACTTCTTGAGAGATCTATTCAAAATAATGAAAGCTTATTAAAAAGTACACAAAGAAAAGACGTGATCACAATATTTCATGGATCAAGAGCCCCCTCTCTCGGTATTGAACAATACTTGGATCGCATTTTTAAGTATTCATGTTGCAGCCCTTCATGCTTTGTGGTTGCACACATATACATGGAGAGATTCATTGAATCCACTAGTGCTCATTTAACTTCCGTCAACGTTCATCGACTACTTATCACAAGTGTGATGTTGGCAGCAAAATTCATTGATGATGCGTAAGTTTATCTCAGACATGATCTATCTTACCTCATTCTTTACCCAAATATGTAATAGCTATATTGGTAGAGACGGATCTAGGATTTCTGTTACATGGGTGCACCGCTAAAAGTAATGAGAAGTATTAAGTGAGAATTGATCCTTGTTCCTCTGTGTAAATAACTTAACATTTAACCAAGTGCGCACCATTTAACCTTTTTGGAGCATGAGTGCCAACATATAATATTAGATCAATTCTAGGAAATATGTACGTAAAATACCTAGTTTGGCGGATAGACAATGGGTTCACGTGCACCATAAATATGGCTATAAACCGCCCCTGGATACATGCTTTGGGATTTATTGTCATGTTGAAACCAATTGGATAGTTGAGTATAGTAGACTCAAAGGAGTTATGTCATGTATGCATGTATGCTGTTCATTATCTGCTTACTGCTGGAAACACAATGAAGGTTGTGGCTTAATTTGAGAGTGAGAAATAATATTCATCCTAGGAATCTACTTATTTTGAATCTTTATGATGCTCTGCATGATTTTCAGATTCTATAACAATGCGTACTATGCAAGAGTAGGTGGTGTAACCACAAAAGAGTTGAATAAGCTGGAGATGAAATTCTTGTTTGGACTGGATTTTCAACTTCATGTAAGTGTCCAAACATTCGGAAGCTATTGCTCGCTCCTGGAAAAGGAAGGCACTGTAGGTCTCCAGATCGAGCGTTCAATTCAGGCATGTAGAATCAGCGAGAGCTGGTCAAACAAAGACGATTCCACCTGTGCACAATGCTGAAGATATTATGACAAACTCGAAAGATTCTTTCAGGCGTGGAAGAAGCTAAAATGCTGGGTTTTGTACTATATATTGTTTAGTAGAAAATAGTCATAGTAGTGTGATATTCTCTATTTTTTTCCACCTCTTTTTGTATTATGCAGGTGTTCTTTACTGTACCGATATAGCTCCTAGGAACCCTTTAGTTACCAGTATCATTCTTTTTTCAGGTTCTGTGAAATTTCCCACGGATGTTGTTGGCCCCTATAGAATGAGGGGCATGTTTGTTTAATGTTTACAGTAGAAATTTCCTAAGATTTCAGACATTATTTTGAACAACCAAGTTTGAACCCCGAAAGGTTTTTTTTACAATGCACTGTAAGAGAAATTTCAGGTAAGGGTAAGGTCTGCCTACACCTTACCCTCTCCAGATTCAATTGTGGTACACTTGGTATGTTGTTGGTGCACTATAAGAGAAGGAGCTTTACGAAAACACATGAAATGACATTATCACTCGTGAAACCTTACCTGTACGTCAAGACAAACTGCTGAAACTAATAGTAATACCTAGACTCCAATGCCACATATATACATACAACAACTAAGGAGAGGTGTACACGCATTAATAGTAACTTTTAAGGAAAAGGTTTTCTAAAGATCGGTTGAAAAGCCATTGACTTACATGCCAAATTTGGACGGATCTTTTCATCATCCAATAACCCTAAAGAGGGTAGGAACATAGATGGTATACTATCTAGTTTTTATCTAGATTTTTCAAATAACAAACAAGTAGTATGGAAATGTTTATTATTAGGTCGAAATTCATTTTTTAAATTAAAAGTCTATAACCTTCAATCAATATTAGCATCATAACTACAGAGACTACTTATCAAGATCATAATTAGAAGCATATAGTCTAAAAATCATATCTCTTGTATATTTTCAGGTCACTGAAATGCTCGCTCACCCTGGCACTTGACTCCCTTCTTTCTTCACTGAACTTTAACGGGATAAATGGTCTTGGTGCTAAGAGACTCAACAAACTCTTCCAAAAAGTCTTTTAGAGATGAGGGTTTTTGGACTAATACAGTTCTAAGTATAAACTTTCAAAGTATTTTTCTGGTATTATGATATTGTTATTGGTATGGATTATAGACTAAGAGAGTGTTTAGCTAAGCATGAGAGAAAATATTCAGAAGATTGAAGTTATTGTATTTCGAAGTTGTTCTCCAAATGTTACATTGAGACTCCTTATATAGATAACCTATGTTGCTTATATTATTGCTACGTTACAAAAGTCTAAAGAGATAAGTACTACTTTTTCAAAAGTCTAAAAGTGTACAGTATCTTGTCTGTCATAATTTCAGATATTTCTAAAGTTGTTTGTCTTTGTTACAGATTTGTCAAAGTTGTCAGCTGTCATCTTTATCTTTGATTCTTCATGGGTCCGGCGTCTTTTATAATTGTTGAGGCCGGCTGCTACATTCCACAAGTGTCTTGCAAGTTGTCTTCCATTGGTTTGTTGTTCTCAGATGTCTTTGTATGTAGTATAGATTATAATATATGGTAATATATGGGCTTACTGTAGTTAGACTACATTGGGTCGTATTAAAGTATTACATTGTGTCTTGTTATAGTTAAACTACATTGGTTCGTATCATGCAAAAGGATCAGAAGATCCTTTTTTTTGTTTTATCCATAACATGTTAAGTATTTATCACAAACTTTTTCTTCTGATCTGTCAACATATGATATTATTCCACAGTTTCTTTTGCATGCATGTGCTTCATGTTCATGATTCGGTCATGCAAGTTTGTAAGGTCAATAGTATCTTGAGTTACTATATCATTATTGTAATATAGGGTTATGAGCTCTTCTACTTCTCCTCCTTTTGTTGTTCCGATGATACATGCCTTTCTGGCTCGTAACATGTCTTCAATTTTGGATTTTAAAGTTAACAGTTCAATAGCTCGTTTGGCACTGAGCCATTCTTGAAATTTATTAATAGTGCAAGGAATTTTCATTTTTAAATCTCCATCGTCTCCACTAATATTACTATTTTTTCCTGTTTGGAATAGTTGACAGATTACTATGGGTTTTCCTATCAAATCAGTCGAGACATCAAACATTTGTATTTCATATATGCCTTTTCCAAAAGAGTCCAACATGGCCTTTGTAGACTCTACAATGATACTAGGCAATTTTACAATATTGTACATGGTTGTATCCACTATTATTTTATCAATAAAACCATAAGTAAATAATTTTGATACTATATCTGTATTAGCATTCTCACAGCATAAAAATCTATGATATTTGCTAAGCTTGGCACTTCTTAAAATATAAGGGTTAGATTTATAGTCATAAAACTTATTTATTTTTCAAAAGCATTGATATGATCTGGTGTGTATTTTAGCGTATCACTCATTGATACTGTTGTTGATATCTGGGAAGATGATGCTATTGAAGATGGTATAGTGGCAAGTTTGGATGTAATAGGTGCTGAAGGTTTAGTAGGATTGTTTGGTTTTTCAGGGGTAGTTGTAGGTGATTTTGATTGAACGTCACTTGTTTGTAAAATTTTCAGGTTTTTTTGGTCTTGTAAGGCTTCTCTGAGTTGGTTTATAAGATGGGTACATTCTTGTATTTTTGTTGTTATGGTTTCATGAGTTTGAGTGATAGCTTCCATGACATTGGTAATATATTCTTCAAAGTTATCATCAGTTGACATAGTTACACATGCTAAGAAAATCAGCTAAAACATTCTTAGTTCCAGATATATTCTTAACAGTAAAATTGTAACAACAAAGAATGATTAACATTTTCTTCTCTTATTAAGTTCTGATAAATGATCTATCTTATTAGTTATAAATGATTTCATTTGAGTATTATTAGTTCTAACCACAAATTTTACTGGTAATAAGTGATAATGAAATCTTTTTATTCCAAATTTTACAGCTAATAATTATTTTTCATTAATATGGTAATTTTTCTCATTTGGTTTTCATGTTCCACCTCCGTATCCACATATCAAAGATTTTTCTTTATCTATATCATCTTTTTCATAAGCTATGAGGATTGCTCCCCATCCTATATCACTAGCATCAGTAAAAAGTTCTAGTTGATCTTGTTCCGTTGGTATTCTATGTTTTGGTAAGGCGTTTACTTTTTTTTTAAATTTTGTTTATAGCTTTAGTATGTTCTTCTTTCCATTCAAATGTTATATTTTTCCTAGTTAATTCTTGTAATGGTTTTCTTAAGCGTGGTAAATTTTTTATATGGTCTGAAACATAATTTACTACTCCTAGAAATTATTGTACTTTTTTTTATTTTCTATTTTCTATTTTTTCTTTAAAATTCTTTATTTTTGTTACAACATGTTCTTGCAATTGTAATCATTCTTTATCTATTATATATCCTAAATATTCGATACAATTTTTGAAGATTTCAGATTTCTTTTCAGAAAATAATATTCCATGTTGTTTCACAGTTTTTTATAAATCTTCTAGATGTTTTATATGGTCTTCCAGATTGTCACTATATATTAATATGTCATCTACATATACTATACAAAATTCTGTTAATTTTCTGAACACTTTGTCCATTCTTCTTTGAAATATTTGTAGTGCATTTTAATTCAAACGGTAGTACATTCCATTCATAGTGTCCTTGAGAGGCACTAAATGATGTTAAATGTTTTGATTCATTTGTTAATTTAATTTGCCAAAATCCACTTTTACAATCAAATTTACTAAACCATTTTTTATTTCCTAATCTGTTAATATAAAAAAAATTATATGGTAAAAAATATTCATCAAATATTGTCTTTTTATTTAATTCTCTATAGTCTATTACCATCCTAGCCTTTCCTCAATTTTTTTAACTATGTTTTCTTACTAAAAAGGCTAGCTGCTATATGAGCTTTTACTTTCTTGTATTATCTTTAGATCTAACAATTCCTTTATCTGGGTTTCAAATTCTTTCTGCTCTGTCGGACTATATCTAATAGGTTTACATCTAATTGTATTATTGGAATTTTTTTTATTTCAACATATATTTTTTCTTTTTCCCATAATTGTACTGGATTTTCTCCAAAATTCATTTTTAATATATTAAGATATTTTTCTTTTAATAGTTGTAGGTTATTATTCCTATTTGATCTTATATTACACGGTCGTAATGTTTGTATTGATAATATTCTTCTTAGTATTATCTATTAATTACAAGGTGTTTGTAAACTTAAAGTATTATTGTTTACAACTTGGGTTTTAAAGAAGTCTAAGAAATTGTTTCCTAACAATACTTGTTGTCTCATATGATTTTCTTGATATATTACTAGTAGTCGAAATATTATTTTATCTAATATTCTTCTCATATTTTCTACTATTATATCTAACTCTTTCATTTGTTCATTAAATACTGATACTATTATTCTATGAGTTTTATATTTTTTCCATCTATATACTTCTAATACTCCTTTTCTTGCTAGACATAAGTCTGCTCCACTATCGATAAAGATTTTTTGTTTTATCATTTTATTAGGCTTATATTCTATATGAGCTTCTATATAAATTGCTATCATTTAATTAGGTTGTTCTTTTGTTATACTATCTATTTCTCTTAACTCTTTCACTGTTATTTCATTCAAGTTTTTTCTTATTTTATTAAGGTTTTTAGCAACCTTTTTATATCTATCATGATAATATTTATATCTTGTTCCACTAGTAATTGTACTAAGTTTATAGGTATATTTTTCTTTCACATTGTATCCAGTAATTTCTTTCTTCTAACATTTTTCTTTTTTCTTCTAGTAATTCCATTTTATTCTGAACTATCTTCACTATATGAGTATTGGTTAATAAAATTAATATTTTCTGATTCTTTTTCACTTTCTTCTTCAGTTTGACCAACATAAAAGTCTTCATATTCATACCATTTATTATTATCTTCTTTTACGTTGTAGATTCATAATAAATTGTGTTGTGTTTATATATTTTACACCTTTTTTCTTAATTTTGGGCATTTATTAGCATAGTGTCCCTTTTCTTTACAATTCCAACATTTACATTCTTTGGGTTTTTCTTCTAAAGGTTTTATATACTTTCTTTTTCTAAATTTCCTCTTATGTTTAAATCTCTTTCTAGTTTCAGGAGTATTTCTATATTTTTTAAATCTCTTTTTTCTATAAGATTTATATTATGGTTTATTATATCTATTGTATTTTTGATATCCTTTCTTTTGGTATTTTTTTATTTCTATGACCTTTCTTATATTTCCTTTTTTTTTTCATCACATCCAAATACTAGTTTCTTTCTGTAAATCCACATATTTCTCTTAATCCTAGTTTCTTATCTTTTTAAATTTTTTGTTGCATTCTATACTCTTCACATTTTCACATTAAGTATGCTCTTAGTACTCTTATTCTTTCTCCTAATGTATTTTCTCTTGGTTCTAGTTGAGTATATTCTTTTGATACTTCAGTATTATATGATGTTGATAAATGATCATAATAAAGTTGTTGATATATTAAACCTTCTTGTGGTAAAATATTGCTTCATAAAAGAATTTCCTAAAACTTATTGTATATTCTGGTAGTTTATTAATTTTACAGCATTTCATGTTATTTATATTCATTATAATTTGAGTTGTTCTTTCTGCAAATACATTTTCTCTTGCTATTAACCATTTTTCTCCTAAAATTTTTCTTTGTAGTACAATATCAAATATCATTAGCATAGATTTCTAGTCTCTGCCATGACTAAATATTTCTCCTCTTAGTTGGTATGCTATAGATTCCATCCAATATGCTACATTTCCAATTAATGTTTTAGATATTAAGTCATAAATGTAATCTAAGTTATCAGTATGTGTAGAGTTCATTAATGCTATATACATTCCAAGGTTCCAATCATTTATTCTTCTATCTATTTCTTGTTCATCATACATTGTTGTTCTAGTTGTTTTATATCATTTTCTAATTTCATTTCATTTGCATTGTATTCTAGGTATTTGAGTTGGGATATTATTTCTTCTGATCAAACTGTTTTTATTATTTTAAATTTTTATTTTTTCTTTTGTATTTTTTGTTGGATATTCATATTTTGTTTACAAATTTCGTTTTTCCTTGATCAATTATTTCAATTCCTTCATTATTAATTTTATAATCTATCATAGTTAAAAAGTCACTTCCTAATAATAATTCATTAAAACTATCATATTCTATTACTCCTATATTTATTTTATATTCTAGATCTTGGATTTTGAATTTTAAATTTTAAATTAATACTTTTAGTTATTATTATTTCTCTTTCATTTTTAGGATAATTACAAGTTTGTGATTCTATTAGATTACATTCTTTTTCGTTAATCTTACTTATGTGTATAAAACTTTTAATAGCTCATGTGTTTATTTCAGCTATACAATCAGTTAGCAAGGACACCGAAATGCGTTCATCAAGGGCAGACAAATCAGTAATGCAGTTCTAGTAGCAAATGAAGTGCTTGATTGGAAGCTAAAGAATAGAGAACCATGATATATTTATCATGTAAGTTTGATAAAGACCTTTGATAAGGTAAGCCGATTTTATCTTCATACAATTTTAGGAAAATGGATTTTAAGGAAAGATGAATTAGTTGGATAAGGATAGCTCCGTTTATTCTTTATTTTATAATCTGTATATTTTGTACCATCAGCACCTTCTCTTAATGCCATTGTCGAAATTACACAAAAAAGAAGACAAGTTTGCGCAGGTTTTCACTCGTCTTCTAATTTGATTTTCTTATAGATTACACGGGGCATGTTTCATTAAAAATGCTAAAAGGCATTAGATCACTATGAGTAAAGTTGGCGATCACTGATCATAAATTGATTACTGACATCGTCAAGTGCTATAAATTATGAAATATCTAATAGTATCACGTTAAGTATATAAATTCAAAGGGTTCTATAAAAATCTCTCTGTATGAACAAATCACAGGCGTTAAAACCTTACTTTATAAGCTACGTTGACCATCCAAAGATCTGGAATTGGTGCAATCAATGAGGAATTTTACATTAGCTCTCATTTTGAGACCTATTACAATAGTAACCACTCCTGTACATACTCTCTCCCGTGGTTACAACTAATAAAGAACAAAATGAATCTGAAACATCTAGACCCGCGTGTCAGCTTGAGTTGCCCTGGTAAGCGCCCTTACAAAGTAGCTACGAGTCTCAGGTAATACACGTTGAATCAAATGTGAATACCTGCATACGAGATTACAGTGCGTTAATACACATACAAGACAAAATCCACATTCTTAATGAGTTCATATCCTTATATATATCACTTTGAAAATCTTCACTTCAAGTTGAATGACATGCCATTTCACACACCAAATAAATAAGCATAAAAGGATATCCAGTGTGATTCCCCACCCACCAAACCCATAAAAATAATGTAATCAAGGATAGTAAAGTCCAGGACATACCATGGCATGACACTTAATTGATCAAATTTTTCCAAAATGAATAGAATGCAAGCGTTACGTAATGTCAAAGCATTAAATGCCTCCGACAACTCGAACATGAGAGAGACACTCTCCACAGATATATCCTAGAAAAGACAAAAAATCATTAGTATAAATGTGACAGGAAAACCCCCTTGAACTCCAAAAAGATCTTAGCACTCACCTGTGCGATGGCATACTCGCAAAGACGTTTAAGGCCCTCTAGTAGATACTGATCTGCAGCTCTTAGAAGATCCTGTGCAACATCCAAATTAACATCTACAGATCCTGTATATATGTACCTGCAGCAAGAAAGAGAGATTATAGTCCTTTAAAATGCAAGATTGTTTCCAGTATGAGCCAAGGATTTGATGGTAAGTAAAGAGCATTCTACCTCATCATCAACTCAAAAACGTCCCCTCGGATATTTGGGATCTCTATGTCTTTGGCATCTCGTTCCTGCAATACAATAACTACAAGCTATTAGAAACAAAGTATCAAGCCTAACCCTAGATACACTGTCACACTTTAAACAAATATGTTTGCCTATTAGTTGCGACTCCTTTTGCAATGGCCATGCATACACATCTCACTTCTCAGTATTACTCCCTCTGTTTCATTGTCTTAGTTTGACCGGTATGGAGTTTAAAAAAAGACGACTTTTGAATCTTATGGTCTTTAAACCAAAGATTACATATAATATACCAAAATGCCCTTGAATCTTGTAGTCTAAAATATGTCATGCGAGATGCTGGAGTCGAAGAATTACTAAATATAGACAGTGACATTCTTTTTGAACAAACTAAAAAAGAAAGACACATAAATGAAACAAAGGGAGTGACATTTATACAAAAGAAGAAGAACATCATAGAAAAACGAATACTTTGAAGTAACTAACAGGCTTACTCTTGCTTAGTTAACCAACTTGCTAGCAATCAAGTTATCAAACAAAAATACAACAAGATTATAAAGTATATGAAGCGCACAGTTCAAAACTTGGTGGATAATGGCCTGCTCTACCCTTCTCCACTTAAGAAAGATGTCATCTTTAAATTGACAAGATTGATTTTTACAATGGATCATAGCTTTTAAACAATTAGGAAACGAAGAAATTTAAAACAAGAACAGTAGACTTTAACTCACCCGGTAGCCACCATCAAACATAGCTCGAAATGCATCAGAAGAAGCTAGTAAACAAATCCTATGGGCATAAAACCGTTTGCCTGGTGGAAGAAAACATAAGAAAAAGTAAGATACAACATTTAAAAAGAAAGGGGAAGAGAGTTACATTAGCATAGTAAAACTGCTCTTACCCTCAACCAAAAATGTTACATCAGACAGTGTAGAATTATTTACATACTGCTCGCCCAGATAGACCTGGAATTAAAAGAAATTAAAAGAGAAGAAATTAGGTAAAGAGGTACAATAGCGGGATGGAATAAGCTGCATTATCAATTGAGATAAAAACTAACAGAAAGAATGAATACAATCAACTACATATTAAACCGTTAACAAGGACTTAAAATGGTTAAAACAATCAGCATCAATGGCCAATACAGGGTGGTAAAAAATCAAGATTTCATCAAAATGCAAAGCACCTCATATTCTCCCAAATGTCTATCATAAATTTCTCACCATTATCTACATCCTCAAAATTGAAGAATCACCCTAGCCCCACTTCATGTTAGGCTTAACACCTTAACCTAGTGGCAGACATGACACAAAATTGGAGCACATGCTCCCCCTGGGGAAAGGGGGTTCAATTTTTACAAATCAACATTTTAGAATTTCCAAAAAGTCATCCTTTTTAAACTCCTTACTCCCTCTCTATAAAGAAAGCCTTTCTTTGCTAAGAGGGGTGGCCCAATCACTAAATAGATCTCTCAATGAGCCCAAAGCTCCAGCTCAAACAAAAGAGACCAGCAAAGAGATGTCTGCCTATAGTAAATATGCCATACACACACTAGAAGTTCCCATCCTCGACTAACTATTTGAGGGGGGAAATCTAAATCTTGGTTCTTCATAGCACACTGCCTGGGAAAAAATGGAAATTGTTCGATAGGGATGAGCATGTAAATTTAGAAACAATCCAGAATATCAGAAACAACAAGAAAGATGAGCAAATGTATTAAATTTGCATAGCAATATTACAAGCTTAAGAAAGTTGTTTCCTCCCTTTACTATAAATTCGTCTTTTAGTGAAAGCTCAATCCCAACTCTCTTACTAAGATTGGATCTGCAAACAGAGGTTCTTCCTAAAAGGCAAGAGCAAATATCTTTCTTACATACACAATTTTCAATAGTTTGAATAAAACTACTTCCATGAAGGAGAGTTTTTTTTTTTTTTTGAAATGGTAACAAGTTTGTATTGATTCACAAAGAAGCATGAAGACTAGTAAGCTAGACATGAAGGAGAGTTTCTGTTTCTACAAAGGTTGCATCTTTGATTCCTGGAGATCTTTTCAATTCCATGACAGAACTATTGCTATCTCTTATGACCCCCAAGGCTAATAATGGAGAAATTGGTTCAACACATAACCTATACCTATAAAATATAATTAGAGGTTTCACAAACCACAATTAATGTCTTAATAGAATCTACAGTTGCTTCTGGATGTAAACCTATTGTAAGTGTCCTAAAATTATGCTAATTATTCTAAAATCAAGAAGTTATGAAGATGAACATGAAAGTTGACATCTTTGAAAACCCATATTAGGGCAAACAATGATAGTCTGACCAAGCACTACAGGTATAGAAGTGGAGAAATGAAACATAAACCAACAAACAGTCAAAGACAATAATCTAAATCCAGCTCGAAGCAAAAAATTGAAGAATCTTAATAGTGCAATCAGAATAAAAAATAAGATAAACAAACCTGAGGTACTGGGGATGGAGGAGCAGCATCGACTTGTGAAAGTGAGCTAGCTTTGTTAGCCAATTTGCATAAAGCTACAGAGCCATCTCTTTGGTGTTTCAAGTTAGTTGATTCAAGTAGCTCCAAAAGCAACTCTAATCCTACAAGTGCATAAACATAGGAGAAGTTATTGTCATTGCCCAACCAGAACCTGTTTAAAATTAGTCTCAAGTCTAAATCAGACATACCATTGTTATCAATGAAAATAGATTTTTGGTCATCTGGTGAGCAAAGATGGGCCAGGGCCAAAGCAACTCGTCTCTGAACAACCTTCTCCCCGATGCGCATCAAATATAAGAGATGGCCCAATATCTACCAAAAAAGGACAAAGATATTACATATAATCAAGAATAACCCTAGAAATTTGAGAAAAGTAGAAATTAAAATGTAGAGAAGGGAGGTAAATTGCATTCATGTGAGAAAGTTTGCTATCCGTGGCAAAAGAAATACACTCATGATTTATTATTCTTGTCAGGAGATTGATGGAGCAGTATAGGGACAAAAAGAGAGACCCACACATGGTGTTCATTGATCTACAGAAGGCATACGATAAAGTCCAGCGGGAGGTCCTTTGAAGATGTTTGATGTTTGGAGTCTAGAGGTGTTGGTGGCCTACATCGGGGCAATTAAGGACATATATGAGGGTGCCAAGACAAGGGTTAGGACTGTGGGAGGTGACAGTCATGATGGGGTTGCATCAAGGATCAACCCTTAGCCCGTTTCTATTTGTCTTAGTGATGGATGAATTGACTCGACTTCAAGGGGAGGTGTCGTAATGTATGTTATTTGCAGATGACACAGTTCTGATTGACGAAACGCGCAACGGGATTAATGATAGGTTGAAAGTTTGGAGAACAACCTTAGAATCTAAAGGATTCAGGTTAAGCAGGATTAAGACAGAGTATATAGAGTGTAAGTTCAGTAACGTGATGCAGGAGACGGATGCAGAAGTGAAGATTGAGGCACAAGCTATACTCAAACAAAGAAGCTTCAAGTATCTTGGATTCATAATACAATGAGACGGGGAGATTAACGATGATATCGCACACCGTATAAAAGCAGGGTGGATGAAATGAAGGCTCGCCTCCGGGGTGCTTTGTGATAAAAAGTTGTCGCCTAGGCTGAAAGATATGTTCTACAGAGTGATGGTTAGACCATCGTTGTTGTATGAGGCAGAATGTTGGCCAGTAAAAAATGTCTCTGTGCAGAAGATGAAGGTAGCGGAGATGAGAATGCTCAGATGGATGTGTGATCATACTAGAAGAGACATGATTAGAAATGAAGTTATACGGGACAAGATCGGAGTGGCCTCTATGACGTACAAGATGAGAGAAGCGAAACTGAGGTGGTTCAGGCATGTGAAGAAGAGGTGTGAGGATGTGCCAGTTAGGAGGTGTGAGAGATTGGCGATAGCAAGAGTTAGGAGAGGTAGAGGTAGGCCGAAGAAGAACTGGGGAGAGGTGATTAGACAAGACATGACACAACTCCAGTTGACTGAGGACATGACCCTATATAGGAAGATTTGGAGGTCAAGGATTAGGGTAGAAGTTTAGTATGTAGTCGAGTTTGTCGCACTGTGTGTGAGAGGGGTAGGGGGTTAGCCTCTGCTTATTCACTTCTCCCTTTCTTCGTAGTATTATTTAGATTTCACATAGATCCATACTCTTATATGTGTATTCCTATGTGTTGCTTTATTTGTTTTTATTGTTATCTTGCTATCTTATTTTCCTTAAATTTCTGCATTAGCTACGTTCTTTTGAGCCGAGGGTCTATCGGAAACAACCTCTCTACCCCCACAAAGGTAGAGGTAAGGTCTGCGTACATCTTGCCCTCCCCAAACCCCACTGTGTGGGATTACACTGGGGATGTTGTTGTTGGTTTATTATTCTCCTATATGAATCATGCCCTTCATTGCCAAAGAGAAAACTTACACAAGCAAATAATTTAAGAAATAGAAACTCACTCGTCCATGGATCTTCTCTTCTAATCTCTTCAATGTCTTCGCTACACAATCTCTAGTTGGCTGCATAGTCAGTGAACTCAATTTAGGAGCCCATGGCAATATGCAAAAAGAGAATAATGCAAACTCATTTAAGGACCAAGGTACTTATCGCGGAGAGAAAACATAAAATCCAAAAGAAAGGAAGTCAAGACATCATACTTGGACAATAAATTCTCCATCCTGAAGCTTTTGAACACCTCCAACATTTATAAGATCAGCAACATTATCCTATAGCAGAAAGTCACAGTAAGTCTAAAGAAGCATGTAAGTGAATGAAACTGATTATAATCAAAACATATATGATTTGATGACATGCAACACCTCATTATCAGCAAGCCCGTAAAGAGCAAATGCAGCATTATGTTGCAATGATCCATTTTTTGAATCAAGGAGCTTCAACAATGGGATAATTCCACCACAGTGAGCAATACCAGCTTGATTGTGTGTATCCTGAATATCACGGAACCACCAACACCGGTCAATAATGTCGTACTAAATCCTCAGCTCAAACATAGAGCTATCAGAAAGAAGAACAGAAGCAAATGCTCTAGCACCTTCATCATCACATTTGAAGTTAAATAGGAGCTCCCAAGAGAGTAAGAAATTAAAATACTCATGTACCATAATAAGGAACGTCATAGTATCTTGATATACCATTTTGCTTGGGCTATTAAAACTTCAATCAATGTTACTCCTCAAAAATGTTATAGTGTGATTGTAGAACATGCACCAAAAAATCGTGCAGTAGAGAGGAACATATCATATATCTACATCTAAAAAGATCTACCGATAGGAAACTGATACAAATATGAAGAGGCCTGTCAGTAGAAACTGTAAATCACAAGAGATTGAGCAGTTTCAGAAGATTAAGTGATAAAAATTATATCCTTAAACCCACTTTATGATTTTGCTCAGAGTCTGTACTATAGCTTCCAGAAGGTTAGGGTAGATTAAACTTCCATATTGGGAAATCATTACTATTGTCCTTCAATCAAGTTTGTTCCCAAAAGCACCAATTTCTTATTGTCTTAAGAGATTCCTTAACATACTCCTAGGCAGGTATCATACAAACTATGTGAATTAATTGTTGCTCATCTATAAAGGATTGTCAGAAACAAACATTTTTGAAATAGAAACCTTTCGCAGCTGCTGCATAATCAATAGCCCAATGGGAACACCAGTCACAACATGATTCACTTCTTTTCCTTTCCTTACGGTTAAGTAATAAGATTTCATTTATAAAATGTGGATGTGGACAATACATATAAAAGAAGTCACACTTGAAAAAACAAAGTCAGTAATCATCAAATTACAAGTTTGTGATAAATCATCCCTACGAACATATGAAAGTCATAAAGATAAAGATAATTCTTGAATGGCAACCTTACATCAGACAACCATAGTCCAAGTACTACTACTAAAAGAAAGAATAGAAAAATTGTCATGACATGTATAAGAAAAGTTGTGCTACTCAAGATTTATCAGATAAATTACCACCTGCGCCAACCTTCCAAGGGCAAAGGCTGACATTTCCCTAAGTTGAGCATCTGGAGATTGAAGCATCTCAATTAGTGGTGGAACTGCACCTCTTTGAACAATATGAATCTGCAAGAGTTTCAAATACATTATACTATGTGTAAAAAAGATTAAGTAGCTCAGTAATGCTACTTCAAGAAATAGATTCTCCATTTAAGAAGGAAATAGAGTTTAATAGTTTAATCAACCTTACAGTCTGAATCTGTTGCTGCAAATTGTCCTAGCAGTAAAGCAGCTTCCCTTTGGCTCTCCGAACAGGATGAACTGGCATACAACAAGATTTATAGTTGAGCAAACTACACATGAAAAAAGGTGGGACCATATAACAACACAAGTAGGTCCCTCTACAGGACTCTGCAAATAATAATACAACTACCAGAAAAGTTGACATGAGAGTTGATTATACCTAAGTAACCCAATTACAGGTTGTAAAGCTCCTGCAAGAAGAACTTCTTTCTTGATATTTGGTGATGAATGCACCAGATTTCCAATGACTCCAACCTGCAGCCACAATTGAATTAGTTCTGTGGATGACTACCACATGAAGTATAACAAATATCCTATGTTATTTTAATGTGCTAGTTTAGCATGACATTAAACGATGCCTCACCGCTTCGTAGTGTATAGCAGTATCTTCGGACCGAAGCATCAGTATAAGAGTGGGGAGTGCATTGCATTCTACAATCTACAATCAACTCACACAAATTAACATAACTAGAAGACATGACCGTAAGATATTCGAGATAAATATTTGCAAGCCATTAACCTGATTTTTGTTCTCATCATTCTTAAATGCTAACGTTCGTAAGGATCCTGCAGCTGCTCTCTGCACCTTTGAATCAACAAACTCAAGCAACTCAACAAGTGGAGGGATACCACCTTCAATCCTATAGTCACAAAATACAGATGAAGAAAGAAAAATAAGTCTTCTTTCTGTAGATGCTGCAATAACAAAGTCTTCGGATAAGAATAAACTAACCTAACACAAGTTTTGATGCTACTGTTTTCATGAGCAAGATTCGTGACTGCATCAGCTGCCCGGCGGATAACACCATTGACTGCTCGAGAGTTCTGAGCATCTCTGTGCCTCTTCAGCAGATTAACAAGATGAGGCAAAGCTCCAGCATCAACAATCAGTTGTTGATGCTCCGGCTGTCAGACATAAAATTTAAATTATAAAAAAGAAAGAGCAAATAACTATTCCTCTGATATACACATAAAGTAAAGACTGCAAAATTAAGTAGAAAAGCAAAGTTCTTATCATTATGAGCATGAGACACAAGTAATTAAGAAGGTACATAAGGAAAAAAACAAATGTTTTAAGTGTATGAAGTTAGATGAGACTGTGATGATGGAAATCATCTATTCGTCATAAATCTTGATTGACAGAACAAATTTGGAAGTGCTTCATTTTCAAGTAGAACATAAATATAGTAAAAACAGGCAGTTAACTCAAAGCACTCATCTTACACTGATTCCAATTAATTTAGATGTGCACATGCATCTTACACTGATTGCAATTAATTTAGACGTGCACATGTCCCCAATTGGAAATTATCTACTGTGCATTACAGTGAGGTAATTAACATTTTATTTGATTTGCGAACAAAATGATAGTTCTTCAACGGTCACCATTGCGACATACTTGGTAAATTCCCTTGCTAATGAAACTTGAGTCTTCTTCACTTGCCGCAGAGGAATGCACATATAGATTAAACTAAGTGTTCAAGAATACAACAAAAAAAAAATCTCATTCATAGTAACTTATTTCATATAATACATAGCTCATGTTGCACAAGCAAGCTCTTCTCAACAATTTGTCTATCACCGGAAGTATGAGATAATCCATACAATTATTTACTGAAAGAAACTAGTTTTATCTTACCACATCACCTAAAGATGGCTATAATACAGTACAACTGATAATACTAACAAACTCTATTTCAATTTGTTCATCTTACTTTCCTTTTTAGTTAGTTTAAAAAAGAACACCTCTTTCCTATTCTGTAAATTCTTTAATTACAACTTTTCATATAACATGTTCAAAATTACAGGGCATTTTGGTGCATTCGACGTGACCTTAAATTAAGACAACAAAATTTCAAAAGTATTTGTTACTTTGTTAAACTCCGTCCAAAGTCAAAAACAGACAAACAAATTGAAACGACAGAGTAACAAATAATGAGCCGAACGCTTACCTTTATAGCAAGAAGACCAAGCGTAAAAGCACTTCCTTTCTCAACCTCATGTTCGTATGGCATTTGATTACCTTCACCTTCACTTTCACTCACATAAGGCGGCGCTTGTAGATGCTGCACTAATGCCGGAACGGCACCACAATCTACAATTACGTTCACAATTTCCTCTACAAAACACACAATTCCTCAATCATCAAACCCTAATATCACTCCAAAACCGACTAAACTAAAAATTACTAACAAATTCCGATGCACAGCAAAATCGAGAGTTTGTGCCTTACCGTTTTCGCTAATTCAAAGAGATAAAACACAAATCCTCAAATATCAAAACCTAATTATCTCGTCATGAACATCTAAATTAGTATAATTCACTGGAAATGAAATGAAAAGCAAATCAGAGAGTTTTCGCGTTGTTACCGTTTTTAGCTAATTCAGAGAGAACGTGTATAGCGCGTTTGGAAGACGCGCGATCTGATTCGGATGAAGAGCAAGAAGATTCTAGAATCTCAACTTGTGTACGGACTTCACGCGCCAAATCTTGTTGAGTATCATCGGAAGCAACGTTGCGATCGTCTTCGAGATCTTCGTCGAGCTTTCTCTTTAAGCTTCTCCTCCCAGAGGTTGTTGATGAGCGTTCGGTGTGCTTGTGGTGGTTCTCCATGGGAGAGCAGATGAGGAGGAAATGGAGAAAAGGTGTGATGCAGTGTAATCAGTGTGTGTTAGTGTGTGTGGGGGTAGTTTAGGGATAATAAAAATGAAATGTTTATGGGAGTGAGATTGGTTTTGGGTTTTTGTATACCCGGACCGGACCCTTTCTGGAGGCAACAACGCCCGCGTTTTACAAAAACGGTAAATTTTCAGAATTTAAACTTATTTTTGTGTCTCCCGCCATTAAATCCTTCATAGCAATTCGCCAATTAGCATGGGCCAAATTAGGAAACTTAGGTAAACGTTTCCTTGGGCCAACTAATTTATCAATATGATAGACGTATACACTATTTATATGTTTTAAATGTATAGATATGTATATTATATGTGAAGTGTATGCATATTTAATATAAGAGAAAATGATTGAAAACACATTTGAACTATCACGTTTACTATCATTTGTTCTTTTTTACTACATGAACTATCCCTATTTTTGTATTAAAACACACTCCAATTATTAGTTATGCGATAGTTTAGGTGTATTTTTTATCATTAATTCTTAATATAAAGAAAAATACTATTTGGTGCATATTGTATATAGTTTTATGAACTAGACGGCCAAAGGATATTTGACCATAATTTTTCTATTTTTATTATTTATAAACCAAAAGTCGCGAATCAAGTAGCCTTCGGATTGAAGCTTGAATGGCTTAGCCTGTGGGGCCTTGGGCCTTTTACTGTTTTTTTCTGACAGCCCATGGGCCTTTATTTGACCTCCTTTAATTAGTGTTCTGAACTTTTTGTTGAATTCTACTTTATTCCTTTTTTTTTTATAATCCAGGTCTCCAGGCTTGCGCCTGACTACGTCCTGGAGGTAATAGCACCGGTCCTTCAACACTATTACCAGGTAAATCGCGGGATGTGCTCCGGTGGCCAATTTTCTGGGAGTGTACAACTGATCAATGAGACAAGGTCAAATTCCCCAACATGCAGAGTTTCTTCGTGCTTGCGGGAATCGAACCCACGTTGTCCCATGTCAGAGCGCCTTATAGCGCCCAGGCTTTGCCACTGGACTATGCCCCGGAGGACATAACTAAGGTAGGGTAAACTTTTTAAAGTGACTGGTCCCACCGCATTACGACCCCATACCCCAGAAAACCCCACCTCCGGCCTGGCCCTACGGATTAGTATACACCGCTTGGCCCTACGCGTATGGAGAGATTTTTTTGGAGGAACACAGTTTCACTCTCGCTGATCAGAAGACTCGAACACGGAACCTCAGACAGCAATAACTTAATGTATTGACCACTTGGCCAAACACTTTGGATTACTTTATTCCTTCTTATATTTACTACGACTTGTCACTTGTCAGGCAACATGTAGGTCATATTTTGATTTTTGTATTATATACACTCCCTAGTACTAATTGATTGTAAAATGTTTGTGATTTTTCATTATTCCTAAAATGATTTTCCAACCTTGAGAAAAACAAAAACTGATGTCTTATATTGATGGAATGTAACTGTAGTTGAGTTTGGAGGTAGTGTTTTGGAATAATTGTTTTATTAACAATAGGAGTGACAATGATAATTATATGTAGATAGGAGCAAGTATTGAATGGAAGTAGAGTATAGATTTACACCTATGATTGATTAATTTTACAACGTAAATGTTTAAATTGTAAGAATATGAAAAATAATAAATTAAATATTTTTTTATCCTGATCTAGAATTATAATTAATTTCACTCTAAGGCTACTTGATTCGCGAATTTGGATTAATAATTTTTTGATAAAGCTTGAATCAGCTGACTTTTTAATTAGTGCTCTAAACTTCAGCTGATTCAAGATCTGATCTTCCAACTTGATCTCTTTATTGGCGATAACAAGTATGTGGAATGTTGTAGGTTAACACTTTGTTGGAAATTAGCCTTTGGCGGGAGTTGCGACCGACCAACTTTAACGGCTTAAACACTAGTGTTACGTATGTTGGAGAATCCGGTTCTTCACACATGCATGATGTACTAAGTACGTAGATAACCGTAGGGCCAAGAATCGTCAAATTTCATTGAGAAATGAAAGAGATATTGGTCCACGAAGTGAGGTGTTTGAAGCATGGAAAATGTGGTGTTGTGTTCAATTCTCCCTCATCGGTAGAGGAAGAAAGAATTGTTGTGTATATAAGACTCGAAATGTGTTTGGGGTTTGGGACCCCAAGGGGTATCCCATGTGTTTAAAGGAGGGAGGACCTAGATGTGCTTCGGTTCAAGGAAAGACCACACGTGCGCCGCCGCCGCCCGCCCGTCCGGTCCGGTTCCGGGTCAACGGCTATTATCTTTTTGGGCCAGAAAACTTTGTCAGAAGTACAGTTTGATCCCAGAAGTTTCAGATGTGCAGTTTGGACCAGAATTCTTTCAGATGTACAGTTTGGTCCCTGAAGTTTTTCGAAAATCGACTTCGACGGCCCACGTAAACGTTTCCAAAGACTCAATTCACCATTTATTTTGGCTGAATTACACCTCCACTAATGGCCAATCCGTTGGCAATTTTCTCCATTTATTTGGTGGCTTTACTACCTCCATAATGGTCATTATTTGGCCAATAATGGTTGTTATGGAGGCGATCAAACAACCCTCTTCCTCCTATATAAACACCCTTACACCATTGTTGAGGACACTAGACATACACGAATTTACACAAAGCGTAAAGTAAAGCAAAGCAGTTTCTTCCTAATCTTCCAAGCATCATTTCGTTATTCAATATTCTTCACGGTAGCTTTTGAGTTTCCTTTGCTCAATAGTTCCATTGCTGTTTTATCTTGGGAGACGAATTGTCCGGAACGTATAAAGGATACATACGGGGCAATATTGTCTTAAGGACAGAGTGTCACACTCGACTCAGCAAAATCAAAGCAGTTTCCGGTCTTATTGTTCAACAAAAATTGTAATTTCAGTTTTTTTGTTATATTGTAATTTTCAGTTTTTCTAGTTGAATTGTAATTTCAATTATTACATAAGCAGTTACTTGTAATTTCCGTTTCTGCAAATCCTTTGTAAAGCCAACAACTTAAGACAATATTTTGCTTACGGTAACTGCAATAACATGGCTGGAAATATGACCGATGTTGTTGCTACTGCTGCTGCCTCTCGAGGCAACGTTGCTGCCTTCCCCACTGCCATCTTGGCCAAGGCGAGAACCCCTCCGCTTTCACCGCTGCTTCTTTGCGGCTCTGTTCAAAGCGATGCTGCCGTCTTCCCGATTGTTGGAGCTCCTCTTCTTCACACCACCATGATCGCCTGAAAAGTTCATGGGATCGAATTTAAAAGATGGCAAAGAAAAGATGCCGTTTCTACTTAATGCTTATGGGCATGGCCGGTTCCTTCTGGAAGATCCTCCACAAGTTGGAGATGAAATAGACTCTTACTTTCTTTGAAAGCGGGTGAAGGGGGCATTGGTATCCATGTCGTTAATCTTGGCATGAAGATGGTTCGTGATGCGTGGAATCATAGCGATTTCATGTGCAAGAACTATATCTTGGCTCGCTTGGCAGACCCTCTCTACACGGTATATTCTACCGTTGGCACCGCCAAAGAGCTGTGGGAAAAACTGCAAAAGAAGTACAACGCACAAGATGCGGGTACTAAGAAGTTCATCGTTGGGAAATTTCTAAAATTCCAAATGGTGGACAGCAAAACAGTGATGTCCCAAGTCCAGGAATTCCAAATGATTTTACATCACCTGGATTTGGAAGGACTAAAGCCAAACGAGCAGTTTTTGGTTGCATCGCTGATTGAAAAGTTACCTCCTTCGTGGAATGAGTTTATGAGTTACTTGAAACTCAAGACAAAGGAGATGACCTTTGAAGAGCTTGTTATCAAACTGCAAATTCAGGAAGATAATAAGAAGACCTTGCCAAAGGGTAGACAACATTCTGAGGCAAAGGCGAATCTGGCTGAGGCCAAAGGGAAAACAAGCAACAAGCGGAAGTTCCACAAAGACGGCAAAGCCCCCGCAATGAGACGCTCGTGAGGTAACTATCATTACTGTGGGAAACCTGGTCACAGGATCAAGGAATGCCGCAAGCTCAAGACTGAGCAACAACAGAAAGCCAAGTCGAAAGGCAAGGCTCAAGCTAACGTCGTCAAGGACACGCTCCTGGATGACATGATTGAGGATCTCTCGGCCGTGGTGCTAGAAGCCAACTTGGTGGAGAATCCAATGCAGTGGTGGGTGGACACAGGTGCAACAAGACACATCTGTTCCAACAAAGATGCCTTCTCCACGTACACTCCGGTCTCCGACAAGAAGCTGTTCATGGGCAACAACGCTTCTTCGGACGTGCTAGGGGTTGGAAAGGTGGTCCTAAAGATGACTTCCGGCAAGGAACTCACTCTGAAGGAAGTGATGCACGTCCCGTAGATTAGAAGAAATCTAGTTTCGGACCTTTATTGGTTAATCTTTGGTTTTAGGCTAGTGTTTGAATCAAATAAATTTGTACTCACTAAAAATGGCACATTTGTGGGGAGGGCTTCGTCTGTGAAGGCCTCTTCAAAGTGAATGCCATGTCTCAGATTGCGTCAAGGAAATAAAGTTGAACCTTCTTCTTATTTGCTTGAGTCTTCTAATTTATGGCATCATAGATTAGGACACGTTAACTACAAGTCTATTCAAAGGTGGTAAAGATGGAGTTGTTGCCGTCTATCGACGTAAACCCTCAACATAAGTGTGAGGTGTGCGTAGAGGCAAAACTTACTAAGCTTCCTTTTCGATCCGTCGAAAGGAATACCGCTCCTCTAGAACTTATTCACACGGATATATGTGATTTGAAGTGTGCACAAACTAGAGGGAACAAGTACTTTGTGACATTTATAGATGATAGCACAAGGTATTGTTACCTTTACTTGTTGAAAAGTAAGGATGAAGCCTTTGAAGCGTTTCGACGTTACAAAGCGTAAGTTGAGAATCAACTTAGCCTACGGATTAAATCCATTCGTAGCGATAGAGGGGAGAATATGTAGCGCCTTTTGAAGAATCTGTGCCCCGAAGGCATTATTCATCAAACGACGGCTCCATACTCACCTCAATCAAATGGTGTGGCGGAACGTAAGAACCGCACATTAAAGGAAATGATGAATGCCTTGCTTATCAATTCCTGGTCTTCCCCAAAACATGTGGGAGAAGCCGTCCTTACTGCTAATATGATTCTTAACAGAGTCCCACATAAGGGTAAGGACAAAACTCCATATGAATCATGGAAAGGAAAGAAACCCACCTACAAATACTGTAAGGTGTGGGGGTGGCTGGCAAAGGTTGAAGTACCCAAGTCAAAGCGAGGTCAAGATTGGGCCTAAGGCGTAGATTGCATATTCATTGGATATCCAAATAACAGTAGTGCTTATCGCTTCTTAGTGCATAAGTCAGATATTCCAGATATCCACCAGGGTACAATAATGGAATCAAGGAATGCTTTATTCTTTGAAAGTACCTTTCCTAGAAAGGAGAAAGACATAACCTCTCTCAAACGAAGTTATGCACAAAGCTCTCAAGAACCGGGAGTCCTTGATCGCCGGATCTGAATGGTTCAGATCTAGCGAATCTCGAGGTGGTGAACATCCGAATCTAGTGTTCCAGATTCTCAGGACTTGGAGACTCCAGAGATGGATCTAAGGCTAAGTAAAAGGGCCAGGAAGGATAAATCCTTTGGTCCTGACTTTGTAGCTTATATGGTTAATGATGAACCAAGGACAATTGCTAAGGCGTTGTCAACTCGTAAGCACCGCTCTGGAAAGAAGCTATTGAGAGTGAAATAAGCTCCATTCTGCACAACCATACACGGGAGTTGGTTGATCTTCCTCCCGAAATAAATCGTTGGGGTGTAAGTGGATACTCAAACGAAATACAAGGCGGATGGGTCTATAGACAAGTACAAGGCCAGGTTGGTAGTCAAGGGCTATCGGCAGACGAAGGCTTTGACTACTTTGATACCTACTCCCGGTATCCGAATGACATCCATACGGGTATTTATTGCGATCGCGACTTTGCGTGACCTTGAGATACACCGGATGGATGTTAAGACAAACCTTCCTAAACGGCGATTTGGAAGAAGAAATCTATATGGACCAACCCGAGTGGTACGTGGTTCAAGGGCAAGAGAAGAAAGTCCGTCGACTTATCAAATCTCTCACGGCCGAAACAAGCCCGAAGCAATGGCACGAAAAATTTGATAGTACTCTACTATCGAAGGGTTCGACATTAATGAGTGTGATAAATGTGTTTACACGAAGGTAACTCGACTCGTTTGTTATGATATGCCTGTATGTAGGCGACATGTTAATCACGGGAATCGATCTAGGGTAATCCTAGAGACTAAGAACATGTTGAAACAATGCTTCGACATGAAGGATATGGGTATCGCAGATGTCATCTTAGGGATTAAGATCTCTAAGACGTCCTGACGGTGGTCTTATCTCGCCTCACTACATCGAGGATGTTTTGAGAAAGTTTGAGATGTTAGGCAGTTCACCGATAAAGTCACCAATGGATACAAATCAAAAGCTTGATAAAAATCTTGGTGCACTGTATACCAGGAAGCGATATGCTTGCAGTGATCGGTAGTTTGATGTATATAATAAAGCGCACCGACCTGATATTGCTTACGCAGTCAATAAATTGGCTAGGTTCACCCGTAATCCGAGTGATAATCACTGGAAGGCGTTGAATCGGGTATTACAATACCTGAAATACACGTTAAATTACGGGTTACACTATTCGAGATATACAAATTTGTACTAGAGTGCAGTGATGCAAACCTGGATATCCGATATAGAGAACACCAAGTCCACCAGGTGGGTATGTATTTACAATTGGTGGTGTGTGTCTTGGAAATCCTCTAAGCAAACTTGCATCGCCCGATCCACAATGGAATCGGAGTTTATCGCTTTAGACAAAGCGGAGAAGAAGGTGAGTGGCTTCATGACTTCTTAGAGGATGTTCCGTGTTGGAACAAACCCGCACCTTCGGTAATGATCCACCGCGACGGTCGATCGGCTCTAGGAAGAACACGGAATGCAATGTACAACGGCAAGTCTCGTCATATTCGACGGAGGCATAAGGCAGATTAGGCAGCTGATCACCACGGGTATAATATCCATTGATTACATCAAGTCTAAGGATAATATAGCGGACCCTTTGACAAAGGGCTTACCCAAAGATCGGATGGCTTGCCTGTCTAGGGAATGGGCTTAAAACCCAAAATATAAGAACTAATACGCAGAACTCAACCTTACGAACCGGAGATCCCAGAATTTGGTTCAATGGGAAAACGAAGTTGTAAAGGTTCGATTGATCGCTTGGTGGAAGTATGAGCACTTCGGATAGTGATTTCGAAAAGAAACTCCAAATCCAAAGCCGTTCCCGCGATAGACTTTAAGTGCTATCTGCAGTGTGGGTAAAGGTTAAGTCTTCAAAACCTGTAATGCTCCTCAACAGTTGAGGTTAGGTTTTGGGAAACTTTTAATGGTTCATAACACTTGTGAAGTGGGGTATAGCAGGATACCTTGTAGGAGACCACCTATTTAAGTGCGAGGACGGGCCGCCTCAAGATGAACGCACTTAAGAATCCAAGACGTTGTCCATGGCCAAAACGGACAAAACATTACGAAGAAGAGAGTAAGGGAATTTGTTGTGTTGGTACCATTGACTTGGCTTACACTAAACACTGACGGTTCAAGACATCACGTTCACCGCGCAGTAAGTCCGATGGTATTCAACTATGGAAGGTTCAAAGCTGATGCTACCTCTCCTTATGCAACATCGGTCCACTGAAATATTGCTGGAAATGAAAAAGGCACCATGTGAGTGCGCCAAAATCTCTTTCAAGAGGGGATTGTTGGAAATTAGCCTTTGGCGGGAGTTGCGACCGACCAACTTTAACGGCTTAAACACTAGTGTTACGTATGTTGGAGAATCCGGTTCTTCACACATGCATGATGTACTAAATGCGTAGATAACCGTAGGGCCAAGAATCGCCAAATTTCATTGAGAAATGAAAGAGATATTGGTCCACAGTGAGGTGTTTGAAGCATGGAAAGTGTGGTGTTGTGTTCAATTCTCCCTCATCGGTAGAGGAAGAAAGAATTGTTGTGTATATAAGACTCGAAATGTGTTTGGGGTTTGGGACCCCAAGGGTATCCCATGTGTTTAAAGGAGGAGGACCTAGATGTGCCGGTTCAAGGAAAGACCACACGCCTTGCCGCCGCCGCCGTCCGGTCGATTCCGGTTACGGGTTCCGGTCTCGGGTTCACGGGTTCACGTTCACGGGTTCACGGGTTCACGGGTTCACGGGTTCACGCGGGTTCACGGGTTCACGGGTTCACGGGTTCCGCGGGTTCACGGGTTCACGCGGGTTCACGCGGGTTCACGGGTTCACGCGGGTCGTGGTGTGAAATTTGTGGGTCATGGGCCTTCGATATTATCTTTTTGGGCGGAAAACTTTGTCGAAGTACAGTTTGATCCCGAAGTTTCAGATGTGCGCTTGGACCGTAATTCTTTCGTATAGGCTTGATCCCGAAGTTTCAGATGTGCGCTTGGACCGTAATTCTTTCAGATGTACGATTTGGTCCTGAAGTTTTTCGAAAATCGAATTTCGACGGTCTGCGAAACGTTTCCAAAGACTCAATTCACCATTTATTTTGGTGAATTACACCTCCACTAATGGCCAATCCGTTGGCAATTTTCTCCATTTATTTGGTGGCTTTACTACCTCCATAATGGTCATTATTTGGCCAATAATGGTCATTATGGAGGCGATCAAACAGCCCCTCTTCCTCCTATATAAACACCCCTTACACCATTGTTGAGGGACACTAGACATACACGAATTTACACAAAGCAGAAAGTAAAGCAAAGCAGTTTCTTCCTAATCTTCCAAGCATCATTTCGTTATTCAATATTCTTCACGGTAGCTTTTGAGTTTCCTTTGCTCAATAGTTCCATTGCTGTTTTATCTTGGGAGACGAATTGTCCGGAACGTATAAAGGATACATACGGGGCAATATTGTCTTAAGGACAGAGTGTCACACTCGACTCAGCAAAATCAAAGCAGTTTCCGGTCTTATTGTTCAACAAAAATTGTAATTTCAGTTTTTTTGTTATATTGTAATTTTCAGTTTTTCTAATTGAATTGTAATTTCAATTATTACATAAGCAGTTACTTGTAATTTCCGTTTCTGCAAATCCTTTGTAAAGCCAACACACTTTGTGTACACGCAAACATTTGAGGTGTGTTTCTAAATGATTTGATTGGTGAAATGTGCAAAAAGGAATGAACTGCTTATTGTTCAGCACTATTACTTTGATTATTACAACTTTACAAGTAGGTAAAGCCTTTCCAAGTTGACACTATGAAGAGTCGTTTGGTTTAGAAATAAGTCATACATGGATTAGTAATGCTGAGGTTAATCACGCAGAGATCATTTTCTATTATCATGTGTTTAGGTCACAATATTCAAGACGGAATATACTGTATAATTTAAATTTGTGTTTGATTTTAAACTGCACAAAAATGTGTTTACAATTATAACCTTGAATTTTTGTATTTCTCTATCTTATTTGAACTAACCAAACTGCATTAATTCATTCTTTAGCTTATTCTTCATACCTTATGTCTAAATAACTCAAACAAGGTATCACACGTCCTAAAGATTGAATTAGAAGAAAAATGTGGGAAGTTTAAAAATCGAGTGTGATAAAATTTAGTTTATATATATATAACACACGATATACGTTACGCTAAAACAAACACAAAAAATCAGAAGTATACATACAATGAACATTGTTTAAGTAAGTTAAAAAAGATGTTTAATTATTTTCTAATTCCAACGTGAATTACTACATCGTAAAAAATATCATCACCGCCTAAAGTACAAAATATCCGCTTCAAAATATATTAACAAAACAATTCCTACAAGCAAGTAATCCATCTCAGCACTAATTTTTCACTCCAACAACAATGAAGATTAAAAATACAAAACCATAGCACCAACTTCAGAATTTCAGCATCAAACCAGCTCTAAAATCAACAAATATAGCACCAGCTTCAAAATTCAAATTTCAGCTCCAACAACATTTATTCAGCTTTTAGAAACAACAAATACAACAATGGAGTGAGAGAGGTAGACATTATTGTATTGAATAAGGTGTTGTTTCATCGGCAAGAGAGATAAAGGGATGGGAAAGGTTATAAAAAAATGGGTAGTTTTGTGAATCTTTGGTAATACACAAAGCTAATGCATGCATTATTTTTTCTAATATACTTTATCAAACGACCCCTTAATCATGGTATTGTTATTCCATGTTGGTCTAGCCGTCTAGGTACAAAAGTATACTGAAATTGGTGTAAAAAAAATACATGGATTAGCTATCCTAGATTTGATAATTGCAACCAAACACTGTACAACTCAATACATAATTTTATACCATGATTATTTCTCTTGTGCACCATACCAAACGTGCCCTGAATGTCCTGTTATTTGATTTAAGAAGAAACTTGTTTTTATCAAAAAACAAAACATATATTTGTAAGGACAATAACGAATGTGACCGAAGTATATTAGCAAATTCAGTTAAGAGCATTGTTGACATCCAAATGAGGTACATACATATTTACTAACTACCGATAGCAAGAACAACCTCAGTCCTACTCGAAAGATATATAGATATTTTCTTTTTGTAAGGTAGGTATTTTCTTTCTCGACGAATGAAAATGCTTAGAAAATTGATTTGATTTGTGGAATATGTAATCCGACTTTTGAGTTTTAATATCCAGCTTATTTATTTGGTTCAGTACAGTCGTCGGCGGACCCACATATGTCCCGGTGGGTGCTCGAGCACCCATTACTTCCTATACCAAACCAATCGATAAAACATAGTTAAAGAAAGAAAAGTTAGCACCCATTGACCGAAAAAGTCTATGGGTGCAGTAGTCATATGGACCGAGAAGTTGCGGAAAGGGCCCTAGTTGCGTCAGATCGAGTCCCGCTTGAAACATATTTTTCCTCTAGCTGATGCCTTTTTCCTTTCTTTTTTTCCTCCGTTTGCTTTCTTCTTTTTTTATTTTCGTTTTCTGATTTTGTTTTAATTTCCAATACCAAAACCTCTTTCCTAATATAGAACCTTTGCAGTTTCTTCTTTTTTTCGTTCTCCCCTTATTTCTTTCTTTTCCATCAAACCACCCTAAAAAAAAGATATTTCCGCTTCCCTACTGTATAATGAACATTTTTCTTTCTTTTTGTTTGATCTCGCTGAAACTTGGTAGCTTATTTAATTTTATGATGTAAATATAGTATGTTTTTATTTTCATGTATGACTTCTGAAATTGAGATGTTAATGTAGACATTGAAATTTTATTGACCTAAGGAGGTAGGTAAATTTCAATAAATTCGATAATTTTCCAGAAATTCATATTTACCGACCTCATGAGATCGGTAGGGTTGCATTTCTGCAAATGTACCGACCTCATGAGGTCGGTAGTGTTGAATTTATTAAAATTTACGTAATTTAAAATTCTGTAAATTTACCTATCTCATGAGGTAGGTAATTTAAAATTTCTGCAAATGTACATACCTAATGAGGTCGGTACGGTTGAATTTCTGATAATTTACCGACCTCATGAGGTCGGTTTTCCGCAGAAAAAAGTGCAAAACTTGGCTGTTATAGCAGCTCCCCACCTGCCAAATTCAAAATAATTTATATTTTCAACTAAATTCAGCTCTAATAGATGTCAACAATTCACCAAACAACAAGAACATATACTAACATTCAACAACGCATACTACATCAAATTCAACTATAAACTACTTCAAAGTTTAACCAAAACATTCACAAATGACATTAAACTACTTCAACCTTCACACCAATCAAAAAACATTAAACTAGTCCAAATAAAGTTAGTCTAGAACATCAAACTACTTAAACATCCACAAAACGCTTAAACAATCCTTACAAATTCACCAACAAGCCATAAAATAATTACAACTCAAGGAGGTCGTTGTGTGTTTGACACATGATCCCCTCTTCTTCCTCGCCACCAGTGGGCTCATCTCCAAGTTGATATTGTTGATCGTCCACTCTACGTCGTGCCCTTGAATGAGATTGGAGAGGTGGAGGACGTTGGTTACGAGCGTCACCAAGACACGGAGAAATACCTCCCGAAGCAAGTAATGCATCTATTTGGGCTTGCATACCCGCATATTGATTGTCCCTCCACCTTTCCCCGTCCTCCGCAGCCATTAGCTTGTTAGAAAGCTTAGCAATCATCTTCTGCATGGCCATACCAATCGCTCTATCCATCGATCCGGCATCACTGGAACAACCTATGCCTTCTAGGAGCGAACGGTAATTACGGAATGCTCAATTCGACATTCCGTAAACTGTGCCAAACCTAGTGGCACCACCAACCGTCTCAATCCACGCTTCATCCAATTGTTCTTGTGTAAGTTGTGTGTCTCATGGTTGAGTACGGCGTTTCTCTTCCCCTGTTTGTTCATATTGTTCCTGAAATTTAAATTTAGCTACTAAAATTAAATAAAGAGTATATACATATATAACAGTAGATTTACAAAATATTTTCTATAAGATATATATAACAGTAGATAATTAAGATCACATAATTAAGGTAAATGTACAAGTGGATAATGGTTATTTTTTGGAATTAACAGCTATGAAGGCTTCAAGGCAACAACTTCAATTCCATAGGGAAAACAATTATCATGGACATAGACCAGTTCTTGAAGAATTCATTCCACTTAAGCATAACAATCCAAATGTTGAATTAGGAGCAGAAAAATTAGCAGCAAATAATACAGTTGTTGACAATAAGGCAAATTGGATGACTTCTGCACAATTGTGTAGTCCAGCAAGTGATGAAGAAAGAAAACAAGTACAAATATCCACTACTATAACATCTTCTAACAAAGAAAATGATCATATGTGCAAATTTTCAAGATAGCATTTTTCACACTGTTCCTAATCTCCAAGAAAGAGTACACTGGACAGATTTATGTGCTTCATGTAGCAAGTAAAAACAACTTACTCATAATATGGTTGAACTTTTGGACAATTCAGCAAGACATGTGTCGAAGCAGACTTAAACTTGATATCATTCAGTTGTCTTCTCCTTTTTTTTGAACTGTCACCTGGTCGATTGAAGCATCATTCTCACCTCCGACATAGTGTCGATTGGGCCTGTTCCGCATGCACGACACATCTTCTTCAAAGTAGTAAGAACAAAAATGGGATGTTTCCTTTGCAATATAGACTTCGACAATTGCTCCTTCCACTCTATGTCTCTGCAGGATCCCTCATTTAGACTTGCCAATAGTCCTGCATAATATTATGTTTAGCATGAATTTAATAAAATGACTTAGTGCAGATGAATTGGGCCTCCGAGTAAGGCTTCTTTTGCAAGGTGAATTGGAAGATGTTCCATCACATTAAAGAACCACGGTGGAAGAATCTTCTCAAGCTTATTTGTGATTACAGGAATATTATGATGCATCCGAATCAAGTTGTCTTCCCTCAAGGTGCTGGAACACAAGTCCTTGAAGAACAAACTAATCTGAGTCATAGGTTTTCAGATTTGAGTAGGCAAGCCACTAAATGCAATGGGGAGTAAAGTCTCCATGAAAACGTGACAATCATGACTCTTCATCCCATGTAACATTCCATGCTCCATATCGACACGTTTCCCCAAATTTGATGCATACCCGTCTGACATCTTCAAGCTTTGAACCCATTCAAAAATCTCTCCATTGTGAATGAATAACTAGACTTAGACTTGAAGACCCCGTTATGTTTTTCCTGCAGTGACAACTCATCACGCTTACAATATTCTTTTAAGTCCATTCTCGCCTTTGGATTATCTTTTGTCTTGCCCTTGACATCCATCACTGTGTTGAACAAGTTATCAAAGTAGTTTTTTTCAATGTGCATGACATCAAGATTATGTTGGTATTTCTATGGTACTTTATAAAGCAGTACGGGAAGTAATAACTATTACAAATGTTCGAAAGGATAAATAAATGGTCAAACTTCAAAGCGCAAAGTGCGTTGTGTCTTGAATCTTGATCACCTTGCAAAGCCAACTTTGAGAACTGCCGCAAGTATGTTGTGTCTTGAATCTTGATATCCTGAAATCAAGAAACAACTAAATCTGGAAGGTTACAACGTTGTGTGTTGAGTCGAGGATAGCCCTCTATCCTTAAGACAAGATTGCCCCGTATATATGCTTTTACGTTAGCGGGCAATAGTCTCCCAAGATAAAACAACACTTTTATCTCAACACTACAAAGCCAATAGGTTGAGCCTGGCGAAGAAAACAAATATGACTCGACTTGCTGAAGATATGGAATAGGAAGGAAGAGTTTCTCAATACTCTTCTCTTTTGTCTCTGTGTATATAGTGTGTCTCTGTAGTGTATATCTAGTGTATACGTGAGGGTTTGGTCACTGTTTTTGGACTGATTTTCAGCCACTGTTTGAGCAGTTTGCTCATTGTTTCGTGATTTTTCGGCCTGTTTTGTAGTGGCTTTTTCGCCTGCTTTTCTGCCTGTTTTCCCTCTCTGCTCGCCTATTTCTTGCTTCGCTTTCAGGCAAGTGAAGCTGAATATATAGCAAGAGGAGGGCTGTCCAACAGCCACAAACAAGGTCATAATGGCCCTTAAAGGAGGCCATTAAAACAAACAAGTAATGGCTATTAAGGCCTTGAAGAAGGCCGCCCAAATGCCCCAAGTAATGGCTGTTAATGGAGAGTTAATCAGCCAAGTAATGGCTGGTTAATGCTCCAAAACGCAAATCCAACGGTAGGCGTAAAAGTCTCCGTAAATTCTGGGACCAAAGCTGTAAATATTGAAACTTCAGTGGACCAAATCAGTACATATGAAAGAATTACGGTCCAAACTGTACATCTGAAACTTCAGGGATCAAATCGTACATCCGACAGAGTTCTCTGGTCCAAAGATAATATCGAAGGCCCACCTGACCAGCGGCCGTGACCGTGGCCGGACGGGGCGGGCGGCGGCGGCGCGCGTGTGGGCTTAGCTTTGAACCCAAGCACATCTAGGTCTTCCCTCCTTTAAACACATGGGATACCCCTTGGGGATCCAAACCCTTTACCACATTAGAGACTTATATAGAGAGCAATTCTTCCTATTCCCACCGATGTGGTAGATTTGTCCCACACCACATTTCCATGCCTTAAACACCTTACTGTGAACCAATATCTCTTTCATTTCTCAACGAAATTAGACGATTCTTGGCCCTACGGTCATCTACTCACTTCGTAGATCATGCATGTGTAAAGAGACCAGGTCTCCAACATACGGAACACTAGTGTTTAATTCATCAAAGATGGGTGGACGCATCTCCCCGCCAAAGGCTAATTTCCAACAATCCCCTCTATGAAAGAGAGATTGTGGCGCACACACAAGGTGCCTACATTTCAGCAATCTTTCAGCGAAAAGATATTGCATCAGGAGAGGTAGCTTACGCTTTGAACCTTCCCTAGTTGAATACCATCGGACTTACTTACTGCGCGGTGAACGTGATGTCTTGAACCGTCAGTGTTTAGTGTAAGCCAAGACAACGATATCAACACAATAACTCTTCTTATTCATTTTCCTTCTTACGTTTCTGTCCGTTGTGGCCATGGACACACTTGGATTCTTAAGTGCGTTCATTTGAGTCGGCCATCCTCGCACTTAAATAGGTGATCTCCTACAAGGTATCCTGCTATACCCCACTTCACAAGTGTTAGGAATCATTAAAAGTTCCACAACCCTAACCTCAACCGTTTGAGGATCTTTTAAAAGGTTTGGAAGCTTAACCTTTACCCACCATGCAGGCAGCACTTTAATGTCTATCGCGGGAACGGCTTTGGATTTGGTGTTTCTTTTCAGAAATCACTATCCGAAGTGCTCATGCTTCCACTGAAGCGATCAACTGAACCTTTACAACTTAGTTTTCCCATTGAACCAAATTACTGGGATCTCCAGTTCGTAAGGTTGGGTTTCCACTGTATTGGTTCGTATATTTTGGGTTTTAAGCCCATTCCCCTAGACAGGCAGAACACTTGATATCCGGGTAGTCCCTTAGTTAGTAAATAAGGTAGTGACACCCGTGATGATCAACTGCCATACGGTCTTATGTCTCTTGACATATACGTCCAGACGCCGTCATCCGTGTCCTTCCTGAAGCCGATCGGCTAGTCACAGAGTATAACTGCTGAAGGCACGGGTTTCTCCCAATAAGGGACGTCCTCTAAGGAGCCGTGAAGTTACTCAACTTCTTTCATGCTTTGTATAAAGCGATAAACTCCGATTCCATCATGAATCGGCCGATGCAAGTTTGCTTAGAGGATTTTCCAAGACCTACCATACACATTTGCTTGTGGCTTTGGTGTTCTTGAATCGATGTCCAGGTTGCATCACCGTGTTCTCCCGTAACCTCTGGACATCCGTAATACTATAATCCGTGGATGCGAATAATTCGGATATCGTCATATCCGACTTAACGCCTTCTACCGATCATGTATTAAAATCATCAGTGAACCTTAGTTTAACTGATCTGCTTTGTAGGCCGATACCAGGTCGGTTGTAGTGTGTACAATACATTGAACTACACATGACCTGAGCATATCGCTCCTTGTCTATGGGTGCACAATGATTCCAATCAGTTCTATGATTCATATCCATTGGTGGCTTCAACGGCATCGACTCTCGACCGATCAGTTAGATGTCTTAGAAATCCAATTCCTAAGATGTCATCTGTGATACCCATATCTTTCATATCGAGACTTTGTTTCAATATGACTTTTACTTTCAGACTGTTGATTCTCCAACTGTTGGGTTTCTAATTTCAGAGTCAATGTTTCTGTGGTCAGATTCATTGTTTCTGTTTTATCTGAAACTTTCAGGACCAAAATGTAAACATTTCAGGGACCAAAATGAAAGTTCAGGAAGAAGCCCAACAGTTCGGCAAACCAAGTCTGATTCTCTTCTTCCAACTCTTCGGTTGGGAAGGCTGTTTCAACATCCACGCCATGTAAGACTACAATGGCCCTGGATGTGAAGCTACTCACAGGGGAGCACATTTTGCAACCCAAAGGTTCTTTTCCCGGAGGAAGATCAACCATTACGCAAGTATGGTTCTATATGATCCTGTAGATACGGAACGTCTAGTTCCGGACAGTCAGTCCCTCGCGGGTTCTTGTTAACCTTGAGCAATTACTCCTTTTTCCTTTTTCAAGGAAAGCTATCTTCAAAGAATTCAGTATTCTTTGACGCCAAGAGGCGATCAGCACTACTGTTATTTGCAGATCCAGTGGATATGCAATCTACAGTCTTAGGTACAACTTGACCTGTTTCATTATTCCAACTTTTACCAAGCAACCCCACATAAATTGGGCGTACGACTTTGCGCTTGCCTAACACCGTTGGACTGAGGTGAGAAATGAACAGTCGTTTAATGAACGATGTTTCACATTCTCCCCCTCTATCACTACGAATTTCTCAATCCGTAGGCTTAGTTGATTTTCAACTTCTGCTTTGTAGCGCTTATCCGCTTCAACAACTTCATCTTTGCTTTTCAATAAACAAAGGATTCCATACGTTGTATCATCATCAATGAAGATCACAACGTACTTCTCTCCCCCCCTATTTTGTATAAACTTCAAATCACCCAAGTAGGTGTGACTAAGTTCTAGAGGAGCGGTGCTTCTTTCGCTATTCCCTTGACGGAATTTGGAAAGGTGATTTTGCCTCTTCATCTACCTCACATTTATTTTGAGGGTTTATGTCGACGATGAAACAATATCAACATCGTTAGTTTTTGAATGACTTGCTATTTAACGTGTCTTAATCTATGATGGCATAGATGCACGGATTACAAATATATCATTCATTTGGCTACTGAGACATACTTTGTACCATTCTTAGTTATTACAGCACTGTTGGACTAGTCTCAATCCAGCCTTGACCAACAAAGATCCCTTAAACCAAGTTAGGGACATGTATCACCTCATCTTAGAGTGATCTCATTCCCTCAAGTCCTATTGAGGACAACCTCTCCAAATTTCTTTGATTTTAGAGGTGGCGTTGCTTCACATGAACAACCTCTTGCCGTGGTTAGGCGTAACCGGATCATATGTGATCTCGATACTGCGCCCACTTCAGCCGCTTTGGCGGTCGAGTGTCCTATTTCTTTATCGCCTTTCTTTAGGCCTTCAGATCATTTAAGACCTGGAAACACTGGCCCACCACATTAGATGTCCATTTCTTTTCCTATGAAATGAATTCTGGCCCCACTCCAGTCGCTCGGAGGCTTTGTATGACTGAGTGTCCAATATCATCATATCAAAGGAATTTTGGCCACTCCAGTCGCCCGGAGGCTTTATATGACTGAGTGTCCAATATCATCCTATGAAGGATCTTCTGCCAAATAGTATGACAGGTTCTACGTCTTTAACTTTTAGACTTCTTCCGTTATGATTGGTGCCCAGATAATTCTTGGCGCTTACTTAAGAGTTGTACGATTTTCGCGCTTAGTGGATCTTTCTCCATCGTATGTGCGAACATACTTCTACACGCTTTAAATAATTTACACTTAAAAGAACGGATCTTTTTAAGTCGTTTACAAACTCCAATCTTTAAACGGAAAAGAAGATGAGATTAAACTTCTGATTTGTTAAAGCGTAAGGAATATAAATTATTTTCATATTCCTCCTTACTTTAATCCATTTTTAATCAGACATCATTTAATCTTTATTCTTGACAAGTAAGAAAAATACTCATCATCTAATCTTTATTCTTGACAAGTAAGAAAAATAGTTATCCCAATTTCGGATTCTGGCTCACTTCAGTCACTTCATCAGACTGAGTGTCCAGTTCCTTCTTACCATTATTCGGATCTTTTGTCTGGGATAGATACAGGCCTTCTGCTGCAAGATAGAAGTACATCTTCAGTCTTCTCCTCTTGTCCCAGTTGACATCCTCAGGCTCTCGAGAGCGCTTGTTCCCACCAGTCTTGGTAGCGGTGACAATATGAATACGTTCATCATCATCACTCTCTTCTACCAGAAAACCATTTCCATATCCAGATTTGGTCACACAACTTTTGACCGACATCTTTCGAACACTAATAGTATTACAATACAATCTTGTCTTAAGTTGTTGGTATTTCTATGGTACTTTATAAAGCAGTACGGGAAGTAATAACTATTACAAATGTTCGAAAGGATAAATAAATGGTCAAACTTCAAAACTGCCGCAAGTGCGTTGTGTCTTGAATCTTGATCACCTTGCAAAGCCAACTTTGAGAACTGCCGCAAGTATGTTGTGTCTTGAATCTTGATATCCTGAAATCAAGAAACAACTAAATCTGGAAGGTTACAACGTTGTGTGTTGAGTCGAGGATAGCCCTCTATCCTTAAGACAAGATTGCCCCGTATATATGCTTTTACGTTAGCGGGCAATAGTCTCCCAAGATAAAACAACACTTTTATCTCAACACTACAAAGCCAATAGGTTGAGCCTGGCGAAGAAAACAAATATGACTCGACTTGTCAAGATATGGAATAGGAAGGAAGAGTTTCTCAATACTCTTCTCTTTTGTCTCTGTGTATATAGTGTGTCTGTAGTGTATATCTAGTGTATACGTGAGGGTTTGGTCACCGCTTTTGACTGATTTTCAGCCATCTGTTTGAGCAGTTTTGCTCATTGTTTTAAGTGATTTTTTCGGCTGTTTTGTAGTGGCTTTTTCGCCTGCTTTTCTGCCTGTTTTCCCCTCTGTTACGCCTATTTCTTGCTTCGCTTTTCAGGCAAGTGAAGCTGAATATATAGCAAGAGGAGGCTGTCCAACAGCCACAAACAAGGCTGTAATGGCCCTTAAAGGAGGCCATTAAAACAAACAAGTAATGGCTATTAAGGCCTTGAAGAAGGCGCCCAAATGCCCCAAGTAATGGCTGTTAATGGAGAGTTAATCAGCCAAGTAATGGCTGGTTAATGCTCCAAAACGCAGTCCAACGGTAGGCGAGAAAAAGTCTCCGTAAATTCCGGGACCAAAGCTGTAAATATTGAAACTTCAGGGACCAAATAGACATATGAAAGAATTCTCGTCCAAACTGCATATCCAAACTTCAGGATCAAATCAGACATCCGACAGAGTTCTCTGGTCCAAAAGATAATATCGTAAAGGCCCACACCACACACACACACCCACAAACACCGTGACCCGTGTGACTGACGGGCAAGCGGCACAAGGCTGGCTTAGCTTTGAACCCAAGCACATCTAGGTCTTCCTTCCTTTAAACACATGGGATACCCCTTGGGGATCCAAACCCTTTACCACATTAGAGACTTATATAGAGAGCAATTCTTCCTATTCCCACCGATGTGGTAGATTTGTCCCACACCACATTTCCATGCCTTAAACACCTTACTTCGTGAACCAATATCTCTTTCATTTCTCAACGAAATTAGACGATTCTTGGCCCTACGGTCATCTACTCACTTCGTAGATCATGCATGTGTAAAGAGACCAGGTCTCCAACATACGGAACACTAGTGTTTAATTCATCAAAGATGGGTGGACGCATCTCCCCGCCAAAGGCTAATTTCCAACAGATTATGCCGGAGAAGATTATCCTTCCAATATGGTAACTCCCAAAATATGCTCTGCTTAGTCCAGTTATGAACAAACCCATAACCATCGAACTTGTAAGGTTGTTCTTCAGTAACCTTCGGAAAGGTCTGAACCCTCTCCCAAATATCCTCACCCGACAGTCTTGGAGGTGGATAGTCTTTTTCAATTGTTTTCTTCTTGAATGCATTTTTCAATCTCCTAAAGTCATGATCCATTGGCAAGAACTGACAGTGACAATCAAACCAAGAATTCTTTCGGCCATGTTTCAAAGTGAACGATTTTGTATTCTCCATACAGTAAGGACATGCTAACTTTTCAGCTGTCATCCATACAGACAACATCCCGTAAGAAGGAAAATCATTAATAGTCCACATTAACATGATTAAAATTCTGCTTAAGCGAAACATCAAATGTCTTGACCCCCTCTAACCACAATTGTTTCAATTCATCAATCAAAGGTTGCAGGTACACATCAATCAAAACTTTCGGATTACGCGGGCCAGGAATAACACAATTAAGGAATATATAAGGACTAGTCATACACAACTCAGGTGGAAGATCATACGGTGTAAAAAACACAGGCCAACAAGAATACGGTGCAGCAGAAACAGAATGTGGAGTGAATCCATCTGAACATAAACCCAACCTAATGTTTTGTGGTTCGGCTGCGAAGTCTGGATAGGTTCTATCAAAATGCTTTCAAGCCTCTTCATCTGATGGATGACACATAACACCAGGCGACCTTCTATTTTCATTGTGTCAACTTATATGAGGAGCAGAGCTATTTGATACGTACAACCTCTTTAACCTTGGTATAAGAGGTAAATAATGCATTGCCTTAACAACAACCTTATTCCCGCTACGAGCCCGCTTAAAATGATCTCTTCCACAAAACTTACATGATTCTAGATCAACGTCATCCTTATAGTATAACATGCAGCAATTTTCACAACAATCAATTCTCATAGACGAGAGTCCAACTTAGACACCAATTTTTTTTTTGCTTTATAGTAATTATCAGGTATCTCTAAATTTGGGTCAACTAATTCATGCATAAGGTCAATCACAGAGTCCATCGCCCCTTGAGGAACATTCCAATTTGATTTGATACTTAATAATTTAAAAGCAAAAGACAATTGAGAGTGTGGACTCCCGTCATGTAAAGGCCGACTGGCATCTTTTAATTGTTCAAAAAAACGTCTAGCATCTTCATTAGGAGCTTCTTCAACATGGTTACCAGATTCAAAACCGGAATGCAGCCCATAAGCATCCTACACCATGCCATGCATTCTAGAATTTCGGATATTAGGTTCCGCCGCCCTACTAGTTTCACCAACAACAAAATTTTGAAATCTACCAAAACTAGTATCCGTTTCTCCGTGACTAGTCCACACGGTATAGCCTTCTTGAAACCCATCTCTATAGAGATGCAACCTAACAATCTCTGGTTCTTCGTAATTCCTACAGTGACATTTCTCACAAGGACACCTAACCAACCCATCAATTAGAAAAGGTTCAAGTGTCATTGCATAGTCAACAAAAGCCTTGACACCGTCTTCAAATTCGGCCCTCATCCCCCTTCGACCAATATGGTTCCTATCATATATCCAACTACGAGATTCCATCTACACAAATAGCATAAAAAATTAAATATTGTTAAACACTACATTAAGTAATAAGTTCAACACTTACTTATATAATGGAATTTCAAATTTAACACTTACTTAATACTAATCTTATGTTAATTACATTTAAGGTTCCTAAAAAAGATTCAATCTTTCAGTTTTTTCTTGCTACTGTCAGTGTCTAACACTTCAATATACTGTACCAAAACAACTAACCACGTATATTAACAATTCTATTTCTCCTTTTGGTCTTAGTTGTTTATGTGATCTTGAGTCAGTAGGTTCGTATCTCTGCTAAAAGAAAAATAAATGATATTGATGACTAGTTGATTTATAAAGACTTTGAGCTAATTCAGCTCTTCTAGAGTGTTCAATATTAAGTTCTCATAAGTGTCATACAAACATCCATGAGTTTAGGCCTCATAATTTAATAACAGAGAACAAAGAATTGAAGGAGAGGCAGTTCTCCTTCCTACAGGGATTTGTACATTTTGTAAATAGAAGTGATGTTACATGTGAAGATGGAAAGACATTTTTTTTAATTTTTAATTGTCAATTGTTTCATTATATGCTCTGGGATTTTGTATAAGCAGTACGTTGAAAGAGTATCAAAAATGTTAAAGGGGCAATGAAGGAATTGTCACAGTGGGAATGATTTTGAATCCCAAATAATAGAGTAAAATGGCATATCAACATGTTTAGGTTGGGTTACGGTTTCAATGACTGGAACGAAGCATAAAAGAAACAAAAAAAAAACATACCTTGCTCGGCTGCAGTGGCTGGAACGAAGGGCGGCGGACGGGTGGACGGCAACCGTTACACGATGAACTGGTGTTCATGAGGTCGATTAATTTAATATTTTTTTAAATTAAATTAGTTTAAATATAAAACAAACGACCTAATGAGGTCGGTTATCTAAATTAAATTTTTATTATTTTACCGACCTCACGAGGTCGGTATATATTTTTAAATTTGTTCCGACCTAATGAGGTCGGTAACATTAATTTTCTATTTTTATTATTTATTTTATCGGCTTCATGAGCTCGATTAGTTTTAAAAAAAATAAAAATGTGATTTAATACCAACCATATGAGGTCGGTATTTTCTCTACCTCATTTGAGGTAGGTAAAACTCATTTTTTTTAGTATATCAAATATAATATCATGTATAACTCACCACCAAACTAACAACCAAACGCCCCTAATTTGTTTGGTGGAAATGGGAAGCATGACTTGGATCTTAATCATAATATGAGTGTGCGCCCCCATATAGAGCATACTATATCCGCACAATCAATATAAGAAAATATTTACACTATAGATTCTATTACTACTCTATTTTTCATTTAACAATATCACGCTTGATATTGAAAAATACTGTTATTTGGGTCAATTTAATTTGATAATATAAAACTTATATACACTTTTAATGAATAAAACACATATACGCAGGGCCGAACCTACCCTTAGAGTAGGGGGTCCCGTGCCCCCGGTAACCTCGAAAAAAAAGCATATATATATATTTTAAATATATTAAATATGAGATATATATTTTGATGTGCACTCTCATTAACAAAAATTTGATAGTTTAATTGGTTGATAAAGGGTGCACAAATGGCCCTTTAGTGCTACACTTTGAGTTTGAATCCCATTGTAGCCTTTTCTAAAAAAAATTACTTATATTTTTTTGTAGGCACAAATTAGTAGTGCCCCGGCTATTTTAAAATTCCGAGTCCGCCTCTACATATACGTACGTAAACCATGTATTTAGTGTGCCTTTGGTCCTAATCAACATGTTTTGTTTTGTTCATTGCTTGGGCGGTTATCGTCATTTGAATGAAAACAACCTAACAACCGACCTTATAGTATAATCTCACTCATACTTCTTTTTAATTACATTAACTTCCAAACTCGATCCCTTTTGATGACGTGATTACCAATTAGTACATTTAATGAGTATTGGCAAACCAATAACTACCTCATAAAAGTTACAGAGATGTTTATTTATTCTTCGGAAAAGGTTCAAATATGTCATCGAATTATCAAAAAAAACGTATTCATGTTACTAGTTAATAGTTGAACTCAAAATTGTCATTTTCGTTATCAATTTGGGTCATATATGTCATTACTCACTAACAAAACTTTACTACTATCAAATTTTGCCATGTGGTATTATCTAAAGCTTTCATTTTACGAGTGTCATATATGAGTTATTTCGTAGTTCAATGACATATTTGAGTCTTTTCCCAATTCCTATATAAACCTCAATCTTTTCTAATTTTATGTAACAAGATTATAAGGACAAGATTGTCCCTTATATTAATAACATTATTTTTTATATGGTAAAACTATGCTCTCTTATTTAATTAGATTATGAATCTAATTTTATTCTACACCCTTCACAATTTTTACGAACTTTATGGATCTTTTAAAAAAAATATAAAAAACACATAAAATTTATGTAAGAAAAAAAGAGACAGATTTAAAAGAGACTGCACTAATGAGGTGTAAATGAATATGAAAAATTACATATGAGTAAAATTTGGGGTGTTAATAGTGGTTGGGAGACAGCTCAAATATGTCACATTCATATATATATTTTTCTTACTCATCTACACCTCATTAGTGTACTCACTTTTATACCCATCTCCATTTTTTCTTAAACAAATTTTATGTGTGCTTTTTATTTCTTATTTAAAGAGTCATAAAGTACATAAAAATTGTGAAGGAAGTAGAATAAGATTAGATTCATAATTTAATTAAATAAGAGAGCACGGTTTTTTCATGTAAAATAATAATGTTATTGATATTAGGGACACTCTTGTCCTTATAAGCTTCTTACATAAAATTAGAAAAGATTAAGATTTATATAAGAATTGGGAAAATGCTCAAATATGCCACTGAACTACAAAATGGTTCATATACGTCACTCATAAAATGAAGGATTTAGATAATGTCACGTGGTAAAATCTGATAGTAATAGAGTTTTATTAGTGAGCAGTGGCACATATGATCCAAAATGGTAACGACGGTGACATTTTTGAGCCAAACTATTAACGAGTGGCATGAATGAGCCTTTTCTGATAGTACGACGACATATTTGAGCATTTTCCGTTGATTCTTTAGAGCTAATGCTTCTTGCACTATCAATGGTTGAAACAAAATTTAAGTTATTTCTTGTACTTTTTCTTGATCAAAAGAGTGCCAACTTACCCATTTGCACATCCCTTAAAATATACTAACTTCTAGGTAAAAATAGATAATTTGATTAAAATGCTCCTAATTAAATAGGTATTGAGATTTAGTCATCTAACACTTAATAAGGGCAGATATGAAAAAATAAGGTTAATTCTTTCTTGATTTGATAAGTGAACACTCCTTTTTAATCAAAAAATAAAGGCTAAGTGAACACTCTTTCTGATGTGGAGGGAGAGGGGTATAAAATTTTCATGCGCAATGGTCTCAACTTTAATTACTGAAATTAATGTTTTGTTGGCTCAAATTATGATCCAAAATTATTTTTCAATTCGTAGTTGTTCCCACATTTAATCACAAAGTTAGTAAACCCTCCCTTAAAAATTGTTCGCTTCTAGAAAATTATGAGTATTTTTACTAAATTATTTTTAATTAATGCCTAAAAAAAGAAAAACTACTTAATGATTCTTAATTATGTAAATAGCGATGATTTTGAAAGAATAAGATAAATTTCTTTTTGAAATCCTAAAACACTATTTATTTTAAAATAAAAATAAAAATTTTAAAACACCATTTATTTAACCGAAGAAGTAGGTGAAAAAGAGAGACTAATTTGACTACACGACTATTATGCGGGGACCACTTAACATATTCAGTTCTTGTCTTGTGCAATGAGGATAAACTAATTGAGATTAAGTTCGATGTACCCAATATGTATAAAGATATTTACACAATCTAATCACATACTTTACTTGTATCATTTTAACAGTCGCTTTTAGCATTTTTGTCAACTTTTGTTTGGGACATATATTTTGGAAAAATGATTGTCAACTTTAGTCTTGAATTTCTAAAGTGACAATTATTTTGGGATATATATTTAAATTAAAAACGGCAGTTAAAATGAGATGGAAAAATTAGAAGATAATTAAGGTAAATTCCTACAATTTGGTTGAAGTTGTATATAGTATATGCTATAAGCCTAGTGCGTCGCCATAATTGTCGGAACTCGGAACCAAAAAGTCTTATAAGGAAATCAATATGTATATTAAAGCTAGAAATAAGAGAGGCGATGTGGCGTGTCTCTAAAATTAAGAGTGATATTTATTTTTTAATCAATTTTTTGACCTTTTTATCTAATATTTTCCTCAAATATTTGTTGAACATTAAAACTACTCTTTCAATAAATATATAATTGTTCACATTTATTGCTCAATTAAGAGTCCATATTGAAAGAAATTATGTTGCCGTTATTCTTCCATTTTGTGTACTCCATTTACTTGCCATTATATTCTAAGCATTTACATTAGAAATTCTATAAATTAATGCGCTTGGAACTATCAAAATTTATTAATTAAAAGAAATATTAATTAATCAATAAATTAATAATTATTAATTTATATATTAATTAATACTTTATCAATTTATAGAAGTCTTTTGGAGGGCTATGAATTAGGGGCATCAAATCCCGAGAAAATAAATATGTTTGATGCAATGAATCTTGCAATTTCAGTATGGATTATGGATGTCCGTGCAAATACAATTGTGAACTGCTTTCGTCATTGTAAACTTCGATCAACAGATAACATGGCTTTTGAGAACCCAGATGAACAATTAGATGGTGAAAGCACTCAAGAACGACAAAATTTGATCGAAAATTTGGGTTATCGCAATGCAATGAATGTCGAACATGTCCTGAACTACCCAGAAGAAAATGTAGTTGCACAGTTGTTGACTGATGAAGAAATAATTGAGAGCGTTATGGGAACTAATAAAGGTGATGAATATGATGATGATGAAAGTTCTATAGTAAGCCCCCTTCGCGAAACGTGGCTATTAAAACGGCAATCACATTGAATAATTTCTTGCTGAGCTATGAGAAAATAACACAAGAAGTTCTTACAATGATAAGAAAAATTAGAGATGAGATTCAACGTGACATTGATTTCAATAAAAAACAAAATACAATTGAGTCATTTTTCAAGAAGTCTTCATAAATCACTCATGTATTATGTAGTATATAAGGAATTATTAATTTATATTTTACATGGGGTCTATATAAATAATCAAAAATGTATTATCTTATAATTTTAGCGAATTATTAATTTAGTATGTTATTCCCAAGTCGGGACCGATCAAAAATATTATCTAAGAATGTTTATTAAATAATCGAGTATTAATTAATAGAGTTTCTATTTACTTCTCTATTTAATTTCATTACCCACTTCCTAAAATATAATGTATCAATTTGCCTTCCCATACGTTTCATGAAATTGTAAAGACATGTTCTGTCAATTTTTGCTATATAAAGTTCATTGTTAAACTTAGGAATTTGTTCTTTTTTTTTTCGAATTTGTTCTTTTTTTTCATATGCATCTTTCTCTTGTATACCTTTTTAATATGTATGTATTGCCTAATATATTTAGTTTTTTAATTGTATATTTTTTTGGAGAAGAAATATTGGTGCTAGAAAGATTTTAGTCAAAGTTTTCTCACTAATTAGGATTTTGATCGTAATTAACTTCTTTTTGTTGTTTCTGAAATAGTCCATCTTCGAAAATGAAGAGTGTCTCTGACAAAGGTTTATCACATGCAAAGTATCTACTTTTCTTATGATAATTTAGACAATTTAATTATACTTCACATTGATTGCTTATTTGCTCCATTTGATTTTTGGATGTGGTATTTTTTTCGTTCTTCCTCTTATGCTAGAACGTTTCTAAGAATACTAAATTTTACTTCACGTTATTTGCTCTCTTTGTTTTTGGTCTTTGATTTCCTCTTCGCTCTTCCTTTTGTGTTAGAAATGTTTTTGTTTGTTTTTTTATGAGTGGATACTAGGGTATGAGGATATTATGAGTTGTCAAGAAAAATACGAATATTGAGAAAATATTATGTTGTAGTATTGAACTTAGTTGATTATCACTTCCATTTTTATTATTTCTCAAGCATTTGCATACGAGAAAGTTTGATTTTCAATTTTAAAAAATAATATCAATAATTATATTTGGATTAGGTAGTATCAATTCATAAAGAAAGAAATTAAACCTTAATTCTGTCCGATTTAGAAATCCTGGGATATGTAATGGCAATAAAAAGTATAGATTATGTTTATACACTTTTTGACTCTAATAAATTCAATTATATGAGATAAATTTAAATTTAAATAAATATTTTATAAATAGTCAGACGAATAAAGTTGAATTATACTTTTGATTTTTACTTCTTTACAAGTATAACAAGAGTTTGAAATTTAAAATGATGTTATTTTAAGTTTGAATTTCCTTAGAGGTTTAAATAATTTCATATGAGCTCAGTATTATAGTATTTAGTTAATAGTGTTATATCCTTGGTTGATGATTGTATTAAGTTGAAGTTTGATTTATTAGGAGTGAAATTTGCAAATTATAATATGGATATAATTTCTATAACGACTTTAGTGAATTTAATTTGTGGTGAATAGTTATAAGAGTTGGAATTGTCCCAAAATGCAACTCACGATATCAAGAAGAACAAAATTATTTTTAGGAATCTACTACTGAATATGAAGAAACTGTTAAGTTGTTTCCTTTAATGCCTAAAAAGATCTTTTGATGATAATAAGAAAGTTTAAGTTTCATTTATAGAATTTTTTATCTCTCAATATACAACAAAATATAATTTAAATGTTTAAATTTGTATGATAATTAGTAATTTTATTTTAATTTTTTTTTAGTCTTTGTAATTATACTCCTTTTGAGTCTTTCTTAAGAACTCAAATGGTGAATTAATACAAAAGTATAAATTAACTAAAGTGGAATGTTGCTATGAGTGTTTTATTTTTCAGAAAAAGATAAATAATATCTAATTTTATTATTAGAATATCAATCATTTGGTAGATTTAATAATTTTTTTTGTAATCGCGCGAACATGTTCACTAGTTCGAAAAATACGAGAAAGCCTCCTGCAACTTTGAATATTTTTTTAGCCATGGAGATACAACCGGTCTATATATATACAAAAAAAAAATACTCCTTAATATATTTATGCGATTTATTTTTTTAGTGAAGGATATCTAGTTGAACCTGCTTGAGACCATGTAGCTTCGCTTCAAACAAAACCAAATGAAACACACTTGTAAGAGGAGAGTAATTTAGAAAGAAATTAAACATTTATTTATGTATGGATGTTTTGTGAATTGTGATGGAGGGTGACCGTGCATTTCAGAGCTAAAAACAGAAGGGGATATTAAAAAGTTTAATAATAAGGCCACTCAAATTAGCCAAGCAAGATTGTCTTTAACATAGCACATAGCGTTTTGCTATATGTCACCTCATGGCTGGTTTTGATTGATGAGAATGAATCTAGATGATGATGAATACACCATATACTATAAATTATATTGCGAGTGCCTCCCAAGATCAAAATGATAAGTAATTCTTTTTACATGTTTTTTCTACTTTAGTGATCAATTTATACCAATCATTTTGAAAATTGCATTTTAGGCATTGTTTTAAAAGACAATTTCAAGACTCGCCTTGGGGTGGGGCACTGGCAACACGTCTCGGGGAGCACATGCGAAGTTTAATTCCCGTGAGGCTTACGTCCTAAGCGCCCGACTGTACATCCTAAACACACCTAACGCTCAACGTTCGGGGCTCGCCTAACAGTTTTTACACAAATTATATGTTAAATTTCTTAATTAAAATTGTTAACCCTCATAATAATTTAACAAATTAATGATACTTAATAGTTTTTCATCTATTGAAATAAGAAGATTGAGTATATTGTATATTTACTATTTGAGAACATTGTGAGGGTGAATATCACTTAATATTTTTTAAAAAAAATACATAGCTGAATTGTACATTTTCACTTGTTAGTGGTCTTTTATCCTATGTATCAAAATTATCATATTTTATTATTTCACTATTTGTAAGTAATTTTATTTTTATTCATGAAGGAATTTTAAAATTATAATACTGATAAAGTTTATTGATTATTTGCTAATATGGAGATAAAATTAATAGTATGAAAGTAATATTGTTTTAATAAATTGTGATTTTTTCATTGTTTGAAAGTTAATATGTTAGAATTGATTTGCATTTCATAATAGCCTTTATTTCATCGTATTGTTTATAGGAAAATGCCTAAAATACACCCCAACCTTTGTCCGAATTTGCTGTAACACACCTAACCATTACATGGGTCCTATTACCCCCTGAATATTTTTTAAGGAATTTTTTTGGCATTTTTTGAGTGAGCTGGATAACAATACAAACACGTGTTGAACAAAACGCCAAAAACCAAAGGAGTCGAGTCATTTTCAGGTCATTTCACTCTTCGAACAAAATAAAAAATTATAATTCTCTCCAACACTCTTAATTTTTTCATGGAGAAAACAGTTGCTTCTCTTGAAATTTGATCATGTGAATCATTATGTTCTTTCATAATCAAGTCTTGGCTTGTGTCGCATTGGATTGTGGTTCGATTTTTCTGGATAAATGCGAAAGAAATGCTTTAAAAATATAATCAGGGGGTAATAGGACCACCGTAAATGTTAGGTATATTACAACAAATTTGGGCAAAGGTTAGGGTGTATTTTAGACATTTTTCCTTGTTTATACTTGTAAAATTATGTTATATATAATTATAAGTTGTAAGTGGCGTCCTCGTGCCTCTGGGCTTATGCCTCATCGAGGCATACGTAAAATGTCCCGCGTTACGCCCCATCTTTTAAAACGCTGATTTTACGAACATGTAAACTACGAATTTGAAGTCTTGTAAATATTGTTCCCCAAAGAGGGAGTTTGATTGACTTTTGCTTATTCCATACTATAGGGGGAAATAATGCTTTAAGTTCTTCAATGGAGTAATTCGCTTTAGGGTCCCCTATGGCCTATACTGTGTAATCTAGAAGTTAATTAATGCTAAATTAAAAGCCAAGTTATGCCTACTTTTGGTGACTAATAAATAAAGGTCCAAATAATTAGTAGCTTGGTTGATGGAACTAGAGCTAGAATTGAACCCTCACGTCAAGTGGTCCATACTAGATTACTACACTAATTATTTACTAGAGCAATTCTTTTATTATCTAGTGGCATCTCCATAACAGCCAGGAGTTCATTTTCTTCCTGATCCTTCCCCGCAAAGTAAAATAAAACATGGGAGATATTTAATCGTGTAAATAGTCTCGTCTAAAAATTTAAAATAAATTTATACTTAGATTCGCAACACTTACTCTCGTGTGCAACTTGACTTTTTTAATCGGCTAAAATGTGTGAAATAGAATCATTTTTAAAAAAAAGTTGTAATGAAGAGATTTGAATTCATGACATCTAGCTAATCTGATATATTGTTTAATTGTGTGCAATCGATCTTATTTAAAAGACTAGTGAATATATCAACACTTCGCGCGGCACATTATTTAATTTAGAAATTATTTTTTATAACTTTAGTTGAAGGAAAAGAGATAAATCATTTCATGAATATACATACAAAAATTTAAATTAATATATAGGAGAATTAGATCATAGAGCAACTGCATCTTTCGTTATCAAATTCTTTTACAAACAATAAAAAAATTCAAGTAAAATTTTACTTATAAATGTATAAATGTTCATTTATTTTCTCAGGTTAGTATAATTTTTTGCTATCTCACGTTCTTATCAGCAATATTATAAATTTATAAAAGTCATCATGCCAAAAGAGAGATCTATCCAAGAAAAGAAAAGTGAAGAAGCCGAAAAAAAAGCAGAAAATCATAAAGCCGTTCCAATCCACACTCGTATTGTTTCTTGAACATTTTTTTATCCTCAAATGCCATTCTGTTCAATAGTTAGAAGTGATAGAATATATACAAATATATTCTTTGGTATAATTAATGATTTTGTATATCTGTAATTATTATAGCAGTATTTTATATTAGTTAGATGAATATTTAATTTTCATAATTATAGCCTATAATTACTATTGTATATCATGTATATAAATCATTTACATTAATAAAATCAGTAAGGGATTATTCTCTTTCAAGGTAACACAAGTCTAGGGCAAATTTTCCATTCTCCACTAATCTTCCGCCGCCCTCTAAACCCTCGGCCATCCCTTTAATTTTTCAGTCCAAACCCTAATTCTCCTCTTGTTTCTCAATCATGTCTAACACAAAGAATATCTTTCATCATGTCCTTGCAGTGTCCAACATCAAGAACAACATCCCGATTGTCCTTAAAATGGAGAACGTCCAAAGCGCGACGTGGGCGGAACTTTTTAAAATTCACGCAAGGTCTCATAGAGTCCTCCATCATGTCGTCAAACCGGAAAAAAGCAAGGAGAAAATGCCTTTCACCGATGATAAAATAGAGTTGTGGGCAACTCTTGATGCTACGGTTGTCCAATGGATTTATTCCACCATCGCTATGGATCTCTTACAGACAATTATCGAACCCGACACCACGACAATGGAAGCTTGGAATATGTTGCGTGATATATTCTAAGATAACAAAAATTCTCGTGCCGTAACCCTTGAGCAAGAATTCTCTCACATAAACATGGCGGATTTTTCGAATACGTTAGCCTATTGTCAAAGGTTCACGGAGTTGTCGGATCAACTCAAGAACGTCGGCAGGCCCGTCACAAATGATCGTCTCGTTCTTCAGATAGTTGCAGGCCTCTCCGAGGCGTATAACAGGGTTGGAACTCTTCTTCTCCAAAGTAATCATCTCCTACCGTTCTACCAAGCACGTTCCATGCGCACCTTAGAAGATACAGGGTTGGCTAAAAAGGTTGCAACTGGAGCCAATCCAGCCATGATGGTGGCCACGTCCCGCAAAACCGATGACTATCAATCATTCTCCAAAAATTATGGTCAAAACCGTGACAATGGAGGTGGCAAAAGGGTCAAAACTGTGGAAAAAAATGTGGTGGCGAATGTAGCGGTGGCAAGGGTGGTGGCCGCAATGGCAACGGTGGCGATAGTGGCGGGCGTGGAGGCGACAATGGCGGTCAGCAGAGGGATGGACCACATCACCCCTGGCAGCAGGCCTGGCCAGTGGGCAGTGGCACATGCCGCCATGCCCTTACCCATCACAGAACTAGGCCAGGCCCAGTGGCCGGCAACAACAACAGCAAGCCCAGAATAGGCTTGGGCCTCAAAATCAATCAGCCTGGCAGCAGTATGGGCCTCAGCCACAACAGGCTTTCGCTGCTGCGAGCCCATCCGTATCTCCGACACACACGGATATTGAGGCGGCAATGCATACACACATGTGTTAAATCCTCCGAAAGCAAATTGGTACATGGACACCGGTGCTACTTCTCATATGACATCTGTGCCAGGTAATCTCTCGTCTTATTTCAATTTGAGCAAAAATCGTGGCATAGTTGTTGTTAATGGTAATTCAATTCCAATTCGTGGTTATGATCACACAAATTTGTCTCTTCCAAACCCATTTTTAGCCTTGAAAAATTTCCTTCATGCTCCTCAATTAATTAAAAATTTGGTGTATGTTCGGAAATTTACAACTAATAACTCGATTTCTGTTGAATTTGATCCTTTTGGATTTTCTGTAAAGGATTTCTGAATGGGGATACATCTAATGAGATGTGATAGTCGGGGCGAGATTTATCCCATCACCACCACTATCACCACTAAACAAGTCATGCCATCAACGTTTACCGATTTAGCATATTTCTTATGGCATACACGTTTGGGTAATCTGAGAGCGTCTGTTTTTTCCTCCCTTAAAAACCATAAATTTATTGAGTGTAAAGTGCTTGTAGCACTAATGTTTGTCCTTATTATCTGCTTGGAAAACATGTTAAATTGTCGTTTATTGCCTCAAATTCTAGTAATTTATTGTCATTTGATATTATTCATAGTGATCTTTGGACATCTCCCATTTTGTGCTCTTCAGGCCACCGTTATTATGTTTTATTATTAGATGATTATTCTAATTTTTTGTGAACATTTTCGTTATTTAAAAGTCTTACGTTTATTCCACATTCCTATTATTTAGAGCATTCATCCGTACTCAATTTGAATGGGATATTAAGAACATTTAATGTGATAATGGAAGGGAATTTATTAATGGGCCATTTAAAGAATTTTGTAAGGTTAATGACATATCTTTTCGGTTTTCATGTCCACACACGTCATCACAAAATGGGAAAGTCGAAAGAAAAATCCACACTATTAATAATATTGTTCGTACATTACTAGCACATGCATCATTACCACTTTCATTTTGACATCATGCTTTACAAATGACAACTTAACTTCTTAACATACTCCATAACAAATGATTAGCATACCAATCCCCACTCAAAATTCTTTATCAAAAAGATCCTTCATATTCTCATCTTAGGGTGTTTGAGTGTTTATGTTATCCTCTATTCTCCTCCACTACCATTAACAAACTTCAAGCCCGCTCTACCGTTTGTGTGTTTCTAGGTTACCCATCGAATTACTGTGGTTACAAATATTTTAATTTATCCTCAAATAAAATCATCATTAGTCGTCATATCATTTTTGATGAAATCCAATTTCTGTTTGCTAAGTTGCATCAATTTTGTGTGATTTCTTTGATGATGGGATCTTTTCGTATGTGGTCCACCATTTGTTCTAACCCACTTCTCGGCATCTGGACCAGCAGGGGCCTGCAGGCCCAATGCCTACTGGCCCAACAGTCCCATGTCCACAAATTCTGCCAGAATGTCCACTGTCTGCTAGCCCAAACACCTCTAGTCCGCCACTTCTGCCAGCAAGCCTACTGCATGATGGCCCAACATTATCTAGGCATCAATCAGCCCAGGTAATCCCAACTTGAATCCACTCCAACGCCACACAATCGGCACTAGGCCAAACCACTACTTCTACTTCTATCCAACCCACTTCTATTCCGGAACAAGAGCCGATTACTCGTATCCAACTGGGTATTTTTAGACCAAAGTAATATTTTAATCTCAACTCTAATGACACTAAATCCCCCGTACCACGTAATCCTGTGTCTGCCCTTCGTGACCCAAATTGGAAAATAGCAATGGATGATGAATATAATGCCCTTATCGAAAATAAGACGTGGGAGTTGGTGCCCCATCCACCTGGTGTCAATGTGATTCGTTTTATGTGAATTTTTACTCATAAGAAAAATTATGATGGTTGTTTTGAGAGGCATAAGGCCCGTCTTGTAGGTGATAGCTAAACTCAACAGGTTGGCGTGAATTATGGAGAGACATTTAGTCTGGTGGTCAAACCGGCAACTATTCGCATTGTTCTCAGTCTAGCTCTCTCAAAAGCATGGCCCATTCATCAGCTGGACGTGAAAAATGTGTTCTTACACGACGGACTCAAAAAAACTGTATACATGCATCAGCCCTTGGGTTTCAGGGATCCCGATCATCCTAACCATGTGTGCTTGCTGAAGAAGTCCTTGTATGAGCTAAAATAAGCTCCTCGGGCCTGGTATAAAAGATTTACACATTATGTGTCTACTCTTGGGTTTTCTCACAGCAGGTCTGATCATTCTATGTTCATCTACCATCACGGTACTTCTATGACATATATTTTGTTATATGTGAATGATATTATATTGACTGTTTCCTCTGATAAACTGCTTAAGTCTATCATCTCTCTTCTCAACTCTGAATTTGCTATGAAAGACGTGGGGACTTTGAGTTATTTTTTTGTTATAGCTGTAACTCGTCATGCAAGTGGTCTATTTCTATATCAGAGAAAGTATGCAACATAGATTATTAAACGGGCTGACATGTCATCTCCTACTCCGGTTGACACTAAACCGAAGCTAAGTGCTACTTCTAGCACACCATACGAGGATCCCTGGGGGCTATTCAATATCTCATGTTTACGAGGCCCGATATTACTTATGTAGTGCAGCAGGTGTGTTTATTCATGCATGATCCGACGGAAGAACACATGCACGCTCTCTAACGCATTGTGCGTTACATTCAAGGCACTCTTGATTACAGTTTACACTTATATCCATCATCGGTATCTACTCTCATGTCTTATACAGATGTTGATTGGGGTGGATGTCGAGATACCAGACGTTCGACATCTGGTTATTGTATGTTTCTTGGTGATAACTTGGTCTCTTGGTCGGCTAAACGTCAGGCTTCTTTGTTGAGCTCCAGCGCGGGGTCAAATATCGTGGGGTAGCCAATGTGGTGTCTGAGTTCTGTCGGTTGCGTAACCTCCTCTTAGAGCTTCATTTTCCTATTCGGAAAGCTACCTTGGTCTACTGCGATAATGTTAGTGCGATATATCTATCGGGGAATCCTGTCCAACATCAGTCCACTAAACACATCGAGATGGATATTCACTTGGTTCGCGAAAAGATAGCTCGCGGACAAGTATGTGTTGCATGTCCCCTCACGTTATCAAATTGCTGACATATTTACTGAGGGTCTTCACTTAGTTCTGTTTGAAGATTTTAGGAACAATCTCAGCGTACGACGACCACCCGCTACGAATGCAGGGGTGTGATAGAAATATGCAAATATATTCTTTTGGTATAATTAGTGATTTTATATATCTGTAATTATTGTAGTAATATTTTATATTAATTAGGTGAATATTTAATTTTCGTAATTATAGCTTAGAATTACTATTGTATATCATGTATATAAATCATTTATATTAATGAAATCAGTAAGAGATTATTCTTTTTCAAGAATCACAAAAACAAAATAAAAGTACAAAACTTGAATGTCTCGTAAGAAAACGTTTCTAAAAAGACCATCATAATTATTTTTTTTGAACTCCTTTTCCCACAACTCATTTTACCTGTCAGGTAACAATGAAAATGCATGCATGTTCATTGTTGTCGCTGCCTTCGCCGTTATTCTAGTGAGCAGACAAATCAAAGAGAATAATCCTGAGAAACAAAGCTATCAAAGATGAGAATTAATGTGTAAAATCAGTTACAGAAGACATTTAAGGTGCAATTATTTAACAATTAATTAGGCAACTTTTAGACTTATTTAAATATCCCATAATGGGGGGAAATAGACAAAAGACCAAAGAAGGAGAAAGATAGGTAGCACATCACTTTCTTTCACGTAGAAATAATAAATGAATTTTAAACATCACACCTTCTAAGGTTCTTGCTGAAATTCCTGGGATTATAATTATACACCACTCAAAAAAAGAAAATTAAGCCACATGAATATTTTGATAGTAATATTATCATATGATTATGCATGTTTTTGGTAATGAAAATCAACTTAAAAACGGAAGACATAAATATATCATCTTATAAAAGTTGTAGGCCTATGAAGTACTATCCTCTTATGTTTCGTAACTTATTTCACTTTCTTTCTTCGAAATAAAAGGAGACAAATTTGATTCGAAAAGCAAAATAAAATGAAAATAGAGAATTCGCCTCAACAATATAGTCTGTTAATTTATATCACCAAGCATTATATGTCGTAACGGCCACTGGAAGAGCCTCTTTTGTGTATTCCTCCGATTATTTTCCTGTCAAATTCTTTCTCATTTCCAGTAGTTTCTTGTTGACATAGAGAATCACCAGAACTTAAAGGTGGAAATATTACCACTATGAAAGATTGATGAGAAATTTATTTGCTTAGCAAAAGCTCAATTCTTCTCAAGTATGAATGTGTTATTAAGGAGAATTAAAGGAGGGAGTTTTCAGTTTTTTTTTTACATTAACACATTTAACATAATTAATAGATTTAAATGAGTGACTTTTGGGGTTTTTTAACATAACACATAAATAGAAAAAATATAAAAAAGGGCAAAAAAAGAAGAAAAAAGATAAACAAGATTCTTGGTCATGTGCCATATAGAATTGTTTATTCCTAGCTTTATATTATATACTAGTTTTGAAAGATAAGAACAAACTTAAGAATAATATTTTTATATAAATTTAGTTGAGATAGAAAACATAAAATATTAGTTTTACAATATTTTTAAATGACAAAGATAATATTTTTATTGGAATTAGAGTTTAATTAGATGAACTCTATTTTTCATTATCAGATTATTTTCTTAAAAAAGACAAATTTATAATCCAAATAAAAGAAACATTAAAATGAAATCTAACAAAACTAAAATCATAAAGAAAAAAGACAAATAACATATTATTGATATACCCTTCTTTTCCATTTTTATTTCTTTTTCCTTCTGCATCACACATTAATTCGGTCCCGTTCCTAATTACAACCGACCATTATTGTTGGCACCTCTCTTTATTTCCAAAATTTCCTCCAAAATCATAAGTCAGTTCCTTTCCTTTCCTTTTCTCCTTCTAATATTTTTAAAATATCCCATTTTATTGCTTTTTAATAATATCTCCTACCATTTAAATAATCAATCGTTCTATATAAATTTAGGAGACTACATATGGGCCAAACTAAGACTATATATGGAACAAAATAAAAGAATCGTTGTTTGTAAATTAAACTTTAATTTCGGCTATGTTATATGAAAACTTTTTTTTGTATTGACAACTCTATTTTTTCGTTTTTCTTTTATTCATCTTTGATTGTTTTCATTTTTCTTTTTCTACCATTACTCCATATACCATACTTCCTTCAGTCCAGTACCTATATTTTTTAATTTGTCTTCTCTTAATTTTATGCGAAAACCCCAATATCAAAACCTTCTTAAAATATTGTCATCTTTTTTTTTTCCATACAAATTCAAAGTATTTTATTTTAATGAAAAAAATAGAGAGGACAGAAGAAGAAAAACAACTACGTGCACACAAGAGCCAGATGTTTGGTATCTTAAAAGGGAAAGGAAGAGTTATCCATATAAGATAGTATCATTGTGGATGTTTTGAAATTACAAAATAATCTCGGATTGTTATGGGCTTATGTCCTTGTCCCTTGGACTTGTTCTTTCAATCCTACCTACTTCTGCACAAAATTCAGATTTGATTCATAAAAATGTGACATGAAGAATGGATACTGTATGTCTGTTTATATAGAGGTGTTTAGATTTTAATTCTGCAGAAACCTTTTAAATTCTATAATTAAGTAATGGAGAATTATGTTGTAACTGAAATAATTTATTTAGAGAAATGAAGTGTCTTTTATTATGAAAGGTGAGAATTAATTTCAAAACATAAACTTTTCGTGAAGGCTTTAAATAAGGAAAGAATATTAAATAAGTTTGAAACGTTTTGGTATTTATCATTTTAAAAACGTCTTCCTCATTAATCAAGTAATTATTTATCCACTTTTATATTTTTAAGAATAAGTTAAACATAAAATTAGGAGAAAAAGGCAAAAACAACCACACAAAAAATAAATGCAATTTATGATCAATGAGAAATGCCACGACACCGTGTTTATTCCCAACTTTAATATATATATATTAATTGATTGAAATTGTCAAAGACATATCTATTCATTTATTTATTTTATGATGCCATATTGCCATAGGAAGTACTTAAAGCTTGAGAGTGAAGAAGTTTCCAACTATCTCATTGTCATGTTATTAAAGCCAAGTGTTAGGACCAGTACCTCTCTTTACTAACCAAAACCACCTAACGAAGAAGCACAAGGTATCCGTGGTACCACATAGGGATGTGGTGGGGGACGATTAAAATTTCTCTACTAGTAATCAAAAGTTTCAGGTTCTAGTCAAGACCGACCAAAAGGTCATGAAGCTGCTCATGCAATTTTTAAGGGCTTCACTTTTTTAATTAATTCTTTATTCGATGTCCGATGCTTATATTAAGGCCCGATTAGTTCGGATAAATGTCAAGGAAATCTTATTAAATGAAGAAGCATTTTTTAGTAAGATTTTTTTTCATTTCAGAACTCTGACCTGATACCCTTGATTAAGGAAGTAGAGATCTTATCTATCTCATTACACCACTTTATAGCGGGGCCCTAATTTTTTATTAATAATATTTGTAGGTTAATTTTTTAAAATAAAATAATTGATTTCAAATACAAAAGTAAAATATTTTATAAAAAGGAAAGACAAACTTTAGTTTTGTGGTTGCTGTAATCGTTTGAGAATAACCCCCCTAAACCCTTATGTTGAATGTAAAATATTGGGCTATTTACATTCTACCATTATTAGTTTTTAGTTTCAAGCATTGCAACAAGTATATTGAAATATCAAAAAGGTATTTTAATATCAAGTTATTAACTTCTTAAATTAATTTTTATTACGTAAAATCAACAATGTCTCGAGACAAATTAAATGACTTAGAAAAAGATTATTAACAACTTCACAACTTAAAAAGTTAAAAATACACATACTTTTAAAATATATATACATATACATATATATATGATCTTTTTTCTTAAGAAATAAGGCATTTTATTAAAATTTAAATTTAGGCCACAATCTTACTGTGCCGCTCCTAATTCTAGTATTTGGAATTGATTTTTTTTAGATAGAAAATATTTTCCTTCAACTGACTCTTATGTAATGCGAATTTAGATTAATCTGATCAATAAATTCAAAATATATAATTAAAAATAGAGAAGTATTCGTGACATTGTGATAGTACTGTAGATTTGTTTTTTTCTAGAGGAAAGTACAAATTGTTATACAGATTTCTTTAAGATATGATTCCATTTCCTTTTTCATGCAAATCCTAGTCATGTCTTGTGGCGAATTTCATGGAAAAGGGTAACATAATGGAGATGGTACTTTTGGTATCTAGCTACTGAAATCTCTTTTGGATTTTGTTACCCATATCATATGTATATGTTCCAATTGGTCGTTCAATTAGAAGACGCACCAATACAATAAGCCAACATAAAAGGCTCACAGATATCCTACTTCTCTATGCATCTAGAAAGGTAAAAGGTAAAGAAGTTGCTCTTAGATTGCCTGGGTCTTTGACTCACACCCGAAGGTGAATGTAAAATTTTAGGTAGAGTAGCGCCGGAGGAATCTTAATAATTCAATTGTTTGATTGTATGAGTTTTCACCTTATTGGCTAGAGTTTGATTTCGCTTTTTATAATCCTCTTCCAATTTTTCATATCTTAAGAACTCGATCTCATACTTTGTAATCCTCTTTTCATTTCTCCTCTCCACAAGTATAATAAAAAATATTAAAAGAAAAAGGTAGAGTATCACTGTATTTACTACTCTAATAACGGGTAATATAATATTATGATTTATGAATACATATATCTAACAGTTTATAAATTAGTATTATATAAGTTGAGTTGAATGCGATGAATATGCGTGAACTCAAGTACAAAAAGTTGTTTCCTTTATTTTATTTTGTTTGATATTATTTCACACAAATGTTATTCTAATATGTTTAAAATTATAAATATCAAAATTCTTATCCCAAAATAAGTGTTACACTGAGGTTTCAAATTTTAAATGTTCTATTTCCTAAAATGTTAGTGTTGAGTCAAACTACCTTAAATAAAATATAAGGGAGGGAGTACATGATATAGTTCCTACTTTGATTCACCGTTAACCTAGAAAATATTACTGCCAATCGGTGAATTCCATATTTCAAGAAAAGGTACAAGAAAAGAAAAAAAGAAGAAAGGAATTAAGACACAGCTAGGAATGTTATGATTCAATTTTTCCAAATCCTTTTATTGACGAACAAGTACCACGGACCGTTTGGCATGATAAAATTTATGGCTTTTTCTTTATTCGTACATTAGAATTTATTGCTTCTGTAATTCTGCTTGTATCTGTTTCACGGTTATTACTACAAACCACCTACCGGCTGCTGCCATTACAATTTACAGCATTACTATAAACGGTCAGTTTAAAAATACTACTCCAGAATCCAGATTATATGAAATGATTAAAAGATATAATTCCAAGAAAAATCTTTAGCTAATTAACACGCGAAACATGTTGTTCACCAGCCATACTCCTTGTCCTACGTGCGTTACTCCACATCTGCATCTCCTTCAATTTTTTGATAATTCATAAAGCAGTGTATGAGTCAAATTGTGGGTACTTTAACTATTTTATCAGTTATTTTCCAATTTTCGCTTTGAAGTATCGGCTACTTACCATACTCCTTGTCCTGCGCATTACTTAATGTTTAAACATCTCACACGGCATGTTTAAAACAATAACACTCAAAAAATATTTTAGTATATTACAGAAAAATTAATTTAAGATCACAATTTTTTTTAAAAAAAAAATCATATTTTCTAAAGTACGTGCTATATTAAACTAAGACACATGAAATGACGCGGAGGAGTAACATTTAGACTTGAGCGGTGCCCATCCTTCTCTAATTTTGACACACAATACTAGAGGAAAATTTTCTGGAAGATCTCAAGCGTTGATAGTGGATCGAATTAGAAGTCCTACTAACTGCAAAATTCAACTGTATTATATCTTGCCAACACTCCTGAATAGAGTGAATAAAGAACATGCGTATGATCATACTCTAATTAATTCGAAATGGTATGCTTAACTGTGCACCGGCTTGATATTCAAATTAATTAGAGTTCCCTCCAACTCCATACCAACAATTTTCTTTTCCCAAAGTGTGTAACTATGTTCAAGGTTTAAGTCAAAAGTCACTAGGAATTTTACAATACAATTAAAGTAAATTAATGAAGCATCGTGACACCCCTCAATAAAATTCAGCAACTGTAAGTGGGCATATAAGATTTGGGTGCTTTAAATGGTATAAACACCTACTTACCCTACCTTTAATGGCATTAATTAATAACAACTTCAGCTTTGTCCATACCCTATTAGCTAGATTTCAGGCAGTCAAACAGCCGAAAGAAACTGCAAATTTTTAAAACGAAGTCATTTGATTTCAAACATTACTAGATCTAAACATATATGGTACTACAAGTAGTAGTACTAGTACAACTATTAAACAGCCTAATATTTAACTCCAAATTTAAGACTGTTAAAGGCGTAAACTGACAAAAAAGTATCACAAAATGGACAGGAAGTAAAAAAAATAAAAAAGGAGAATTGACTTAACGTCCGTTTCTAAGAGGACTAACGGCAGTTTCCTTGCATGGACTTGGCGGCACACTAGTTCTTCCGGTAGCAACAAGGCGTTGCACCAAACTGCCGATTCTCTGTCCGTTAGTCTCCGTTAGTAGCCGCTTACCGCCAAATGGCAATGACTCAATTCCTCTTTCTTCCAACGCCTCCGCATTTCCCGGTCCCACTCCTCCACTTGCATAGCCGGTTGCCTGTGGATAAACACAAGTCCCGTTAACAACGCTGACACACGTCTTGCTTTCAATCTCATATTTCTTAACTAAAAGAAAGAAAATCTGATATTTTCTCCAAAAATATTTTAGAGTATATTGCAATTGAGTGAATTTGGACCGACAATTTCGAGTATACAGTTTCCTCATTTTGTGATGTCGTAAAAATTATAATTTGCAGTACATTTCACATTTTGAATGTTAAGTTTTATGTAGTTTGAAAGGATTAAATTAGTCTCAATTAATTTAAAAGTTAATGGTAAAAATATACATGAACTATGATTTTACTACTCAATTATTAGTTGTTCAGTTTTCTATCTGAACTATCATCATTTATGTATTAACTATTAAACGATGTTTGAATTAACTTAATTTAAGTGTTTTTAAGTTGAAATAATTTTTTGAATTGACTTATTTAAGGTGATCATGTTTTTTATAGTGTTTAAACATAAAAAAAAAAATACAAACACTTAATTTTAAACCAAAATAGCAAAAAATAAGTCAAATAGTCATAAGTTAGGATTTCTAAATCAAGACTTATAAGCCATAAGTTCCATCCAAACAGGTTATATGTTCTTTATTCTTACCTTAATTATTATTTATTACTAAGTGTGTTTTAATATATAAATGATAATAATTTATTTATTTTTACTTTTTATTTTTAGTATATATCAAGAGAAGACAATTTTTTTATCTGTAATATTAATTACTTATTTCAAATTATTTTACAAATTTATTAAAATTATGCATTAATTAATATGAGTATTAGATAAATTATGTAATTCATTTACCTGAACTCTAACGTAGTCATTGGGATTCCAGCAGAAGGCGTTGCCGACCATTTGATCGACGGTTTCAGAAACGCCGTCCAAGACAATTCCAACGACGGAAGATGGAGAGCAGTAGCCATCGTTCCTTAATTTCAAGTGTGTGGGTGAATTTAACGGACCGTTACCTAGAGATAAAACCAATAGATCATCAACGCTAGTAACAGAAGGAAAATCTCTTTTATTGTGCAAAACATGAGTAACGGCAGCAGCAGCAGGGTTATTCATAACAAGACCCCCGTCAACAGCAAGGCACGAGGTTTTTCCGTCAACAGACTTAAGATTAAACGGCTTAAACATTGACGGATTAGCTGACGTGGCACGACATACTTTCCAGAGATCGAAATCGTAACTTAACGACTCAATAGCATCAGCTCTAGAGAAAACAAAAGGTGCACAACTGTTGAGATCAAAACACGGAACAAGTAGAGGCTTACACGTGTCCCTTAACGTCAACACTTTACCGTCTTCTCTTCTAAACGCTTCTTTCAACACCTTATCCATACTCTTCCCTGAATACCTCCTTTTCCGACGGAGTAAACCGACGTTCGTCAACTTAAACAGACGTGACTGATTTTCCGTTACGAACTTCACGGCATCTTTCGCTGTGAATAACGGATGTCCGTCGCCTCCGTCAACAACAAGCATTGCCGCGTAGAGAGCACCTATTCCAGTACCGACAATAATGTCGAAGAAATCGGATATTCTAACGTGAGGATCACCGGTTTTCGCACAGATCTGGTTTTCGAGATGGATTAATGCCGCACCGGAAACAATGCCGGTAGTTCCACCTCCGTCAATGCTGAGAACACGTGTTTTCTTTACTTCGTAATGATACAGCCATTTTTGCTCCAACTTCGAGAAGATTTCCAGCGATATCTTACTGAATTCCATCACTGATGCCGGAAAAAGTCGTAGAGAAATAAGAATTCAAAGTTATTTTTATTTCTCTGAATTGAAATGATTCAGTATTTTGCCGATATGAAATTAACAGTTAATGGAGTGTGGCTAGTTTATAGTAAAACCGTGAAACAGGAAAGAGCTCACGATTTTCTTTGGAGAGGCCTTTTTTAGTGTAGTCCGCTTGGGCAGCTCAATTGGAAGTGAATATTTGGAATAAGAGACCAAGGATCGAATCCCGTCAGCGGCAGTGTAGGGGTTTCTTCTTGAAATAAAGGAGGACCCCTTGTGCGCAGCGTGGTACTGGTCTAACCTTTGAAATCAATTAAGTCACCATGATTTACCTTCTTCACAGACCTGTCGAACCGGGGTGTGGGGACTCCTGGGGTGGGAGATTCCACCTTTTGAAATAAGAAATTGGTTAGTGTAGTCCCAGGCTATTACAAAAGGACGAGAACTTAAAATTCAGGGAGAGATATGCTATTAGTAGTGCTTGGATATATTAATTATTTTATTCTCAAATACATTCAGTAATTTACTGATAATAATATTGAGAGATCGATATTACTATCTTAAAAAATAATGATATCAAAAAAATTGCTTAGTATATTTCCTTTTTTTTAATTTGTTGTGACTGACACAAATATAATCTGTGCAGTATGGTTAGTGTAGTCCCAGGCTATTACAAAAGGACGAGAACTTAAAATTCAGGGAGAGATATGCTATTAGTAGTGCTTGGATATATTAATTATTTTATTCTCAAATACATTCAGTAATTTACTGATAATAATATTGAGAGATCGATATTACTATCTTAAAAAATAATGATATCAAAAAAATTGCTTAGTATATTTCCTTTTTTTTAATTTGTTGTGACTGACACAAATATAATCTGTGCAGTATGCTCTCCCCCACAGAGTGATGGAGAGTTAAGACAAAGGGGAAAAGGACACTACAAACACAGAGTTGGTTATACGTTTATATATAACCAAGTTTAGCACTTCCAAGTTTTTTGACTTTTTCTACTGCTTCCACGTTTGCTTTTGACTGCTAGTAATTGTTTTTGTCTTTTCTTTATTCATTTTTTGGGGGTTGGAGACTAGCTTAGTAGACTATAATTAGTTTACTAATATGAATTACTCCTTATTTATTTAGTCTTAAGTACATTGGTTACGCACGCATCTTAAATTGTATCAATAAACATACAAGTAGACAAAAATCTATGCATAAAATGAATTGTATGGATTCAGAATCCACTAGCTTATACGCTTACATTTCTTTGTGCATGTCACTATTACAATTCAGTTGGAGCATTAGAGTGGTAGAATAAATTATAAATTAATAATTTATATATATTTAATAAATTTCTTAATATAAATAAAGAATTTGAATCAAAGCTATCGGTCGACCCTGTAGCTATACTCTAGCTTCGCCCCTTTCCCAGTAAACTATTTTTCCATTTATCTTGCGTTTTGAGTATATTTATGTATATGTAGTTCTAAAGTTCTTCCTCCGTCCAGTTTTATGTCCATTATACTAAAATAATTATTCAATTTTACTTGTTCATTTTAGAAAATCAAGAGATAATTTACCATTTTTTCTATTTTACCTTTAATAATTAATAAGTCAATTTTCTAATTCCTTTTTCCACTACTAATTTTTATCAAGAATATGTGAAGTGTTGGAACACATAACTTAATTAGTTGGTTGCACTTTTCTTTTGGTAAGCTTTAGTTAATTTCAATCATTAGGTAATTAGCAATAATTAGGAGTAATATGATAAACTTTTTATTTTATTTTTGGCTTCTTAATAGACGTGTAAATCAATATGTGAAAAGTAAAACTGGACGGAGGGAGTACTAAGTTTTAACGTTGCAAAATAGTGAAGAAATAATAACTTGCTGAGAACGGATATTGGATGATTCGATCTCTAGGTCTTTTTGAGTAGTAATAATTAACTTGTCTTTCTTTTTTTGGTTATTTGGGACCGGTATAATTAAGTGGAGAGTTGATAATTTTGTTTGATGGTGTCCCTAGGTTGTTGTATTTTTCCTGATAAAAAAAAATCAAGATCACGTGTTTCCGCGGAGGATGCACGTCCAAAAGACGTGCTTTCATCGGATTCCGTTGAGTGACACAGCCTTTTATTAGTTTAGTGTTTAGTGATTATATATATTGTTTATTTGTTTGACCTTTATACTTTTTTCGTGTGCCCAGCTACGTGATATAGCATTAAAACAAGCTAGCAGTAATTTTTTTATTTGGAAAATACATCTATGAGTAGTTCGTTCAATATAGTTCTCCTTACCACCAGGAATGTAGTAGAGTGATAAGGGCTAATTCACCCATTAATCAGAAATTTGATGTTTGAGCAGTGAAGGATCCATTGAGGTGTTCGAATAGTAAAAATGTAGTGTTTGGATTTAAACTTGGAACTTTAAGGTGAATTTTGAATCTCCTAAACTACTGAATCAACTTCTTTTCTTATGTTTATGGTATGATAGAATATTACAAGAATATTCTAGTATCATTGTATATCTTTTATAGTAGGTTAATTTATATTCCGATTGTAATTAGAAAGATTAATTACCTAATTTTTAGTCATGTAAATAATTATGTAACACTATGTATTGTACACAATAATCAATGAAAAGACAGAGAACATATTCTTTTATGGTATCAGTAGTCAAACCCTAAAATTTCTTACACTAAGCCGTCGGCCACCTCACCCTCGCCGCCGACCTCCTCCCCTCCTCTTCCCCAAAATATTCAATGGCTGAACAACCCAAATTACATCATGCTCTTGTTGTTAACAACATCAAAAACTTCATTTCTATTACCCTTGAGATGGAAAAAGTCCAGTATTCCTCCTGGGTGGAATTATTTAAGATCAATTGTCGTGTGTACAAAGTCATTGCCCACATTATCCCTCCTAAATCAAAGCCCACTGTCGAGCTTCTGGGGACACGTGATGATCCTGATGATGAATTTGGTCACGCTTAGATGCGGTTGTTCTACAATAGATCTACGGAACAATCTCGAACGTTCTATTAGATTACATATATAGTGTAATTTCTTATATATAAGATAATTTTTTACATTTTATAAGAAATTATACTATATATAAAAGATAATTTTTTACATTTAATTAAATGCGTCAATTAATTTTATTGTTTATACCAGATTGTCCTAAACAAAGACGTGCGTAGCAACAAGCAAAACAAAATTTGTCTGCATTTACTCTTACCCTCAAATTGTTACATTCTTGTTAGCTGTTAGAAGTCTGTATGAATATACCATTTATATCTTTATATTGATTTGATTTAAATTTTCGATGCAAACAAGTTTTACCGTAATTCTATTTCTCATTACTCTGGGGTGATAATTAGAAACAATTAGATTAATTTTAAAGTCATCAATATGGGCTAGGCCTGTTGGGGCGATCCAGCCCAGCCCGTGATTTAATAGGGTTGGGCTAAGATTTTTGGAGCCGATTCTTGGTAGGTATTAGAACCTATATGAATATACAATTATATATTTATATTGATTTGATTTAAATTTCGATGCGAACAAGTTTTACCGTAATTCTATTTCTCATTACTTTGGGATGGTAATTAGAAACAATTAGATTAATTTTAGAGTCGTCAATATGAGCTAGGCTCGTTGGGGCGATCCAACCCAACCCGTGATTTGATAGGGTTGGGCTAAGATTTTTGGAGCCCACTTAAGAAACGAGGCTTTTTAGCTTGGACAAAAAAATCTGATGGTCAGTGGGCTTGAGCGACGGTGGATTGGGTCGGCCCGTGGGCTTGAGCGACATTACACTATAATAAATAAATATAATCTATAGCAAATATACTATTTAAACAATAACCAATAAATTTAACGCCCGGGGCGTACGCTTTACGTCCAGAGCTTACGCTTTTGCGCCCAGAACTTACGCGTCAAACTCTAGGGCATGCGCCCTATGGATCTACACCTTTCATTTGCGCCTTAGAGCGTTTTGGGTATGTCCCGCCCCGAGACTTGCCCAAAAAACGCCTTTGAAAACACTACTTGAGACTTGGTTAGTAAGTAGTAACACAATGTGATATTGGCTTGTAAATATATTAATATTTTTTAAGTTCGAATTTAAATTTAAAAAATTATCAAAAATATTTTATGGGTCGGCCCAGCCAAGCATGCAATCCACGTAGTGATGAGTTGGGCTGACTATTTTAAGGTTCACAAAAAAGATAGATCAGCCCGGCCTGACCCGTCAAATTCCAAAGCCTACGTGGGCTAGCCCGGACAGGTTGGGCCAGCCCGTTTTGACAACTCTATTAATTTTCTTGTACATAAGATGTTACATTAATTTTTGTTCTTTTATATATAGGGTAAATCCCTGTATAGGAACTTCTATTTATATCCTTTTTAGTGAATATATATATTTTGCATATTCAATATTTGAATTTTACTGATTCAATTAATTTAAATTCTCTCCGGTGACGACGCAAATCCATCATTTAGTACTCGGGAATCATTGCAAGTTCTACAAAATCTGAAGCCAATAGTCTCAGTAAAATTTGGTTAAGAGGTCATAATGCTAATTTCACTGCTACGAGTTCAAATATTAGTATTTGAAGGAAAAAGACTTTTGAAGTCTAGATACAGTATCATTTAAACAACACTTGTCTTTTAATTGATGTTTATCATACATTGTTAGGTAATGTTTGGTCTTTCATGCGTGCTATAATTAGTAGAACAGTTAGTGTCAATTGTTATGGTGATTACGAATCATCATATATAACTAACTAACTAATATATGAAAGCTATTTCACTCTTAGACATCACTAATTGCGTGTGACCGAATTTTACTACGACGCACATATAGAGGGGGACTAAATAATTACATTAATTTTGTTGTTTCTTCACAATCAAGTATGTTTGTAAAACAATTAACATCACTTTCATTTTTTAAAGATTACTTTTTAGTTTACTCCGAAAATTATGGTCTATGGAGATTCCGAAGATTAGACAAGTTTCACGGTGAAAATTGGATAAACGACAGGACGTGAGCTTTATTTAGAGTATTGCTTAACTATTAATCATCATTTAACTTTTCACTTTAATTGCGTAACGAATCCTCAAATTTCCTAAAGCAAATGCATGTTGTTGACGCCATAAACTTACTAGCATTCTTCAATTGTAGTAAATGATATATTTAACCTTACAAGGGAAATAGTAAAAAAAATAATCATGGAGATATGGTTGGTAAACTTCAATTAAGGAGAAAACAGTGAAAATGTTGGTTAAGATTCTTAATATAGCGATACAAGCATGGAGATATAGTTGGCAAACTTCGATTTAGAATAATGTTTTCAGTTCAAAAAATTTAAGAGAAAAGGAAACTGTTTGGCCATCAGAAATTTGTTTGGCCCATGTTTGGGCTTAAAGTCGTGAATTGGCATTTCGGCCAAATTATTGCCAAGCGCTAGCCCAGTGGCCAGTAACTCAATCGCTACAAGAGATCAGATTTTTTGTGGCGACTAAAGACAATACAAAAAATCAAAAAGTCACCACTAAAGGTCGTTGTATGTACTGTTGATGCAAAATATTTTTTTATGACAAGAACTACACATTTTGATGGCGACTAAGCTTGCCACAAAAAGAAACAAATATGCGACGAAAAAAAATCATATTGAGCCTTCAAAAAAACACGTATAGTATATAAATAATTAGTAAGTATACGTTAATTGAACCTTTAATAAATATCCCAAGACATATGTAATTAGTAAGTATACGTTGATTACACATTTATTAAACATAAATTATACAATAATGATACAATTTATCTATGTATGATACATTTTCTATATAATAATGATACAGTTTTTATACATATGTTGAAATTAGTTGAAAAAAGGTTATGAAATGAATTTATTTTATAAGGCGAGAAAATAGTATCTTTTAAGCTTCTTGGGCCATTCGGTTGTCAATATTTGGGCCGGATGGCCATTTGTGTCATTTTCCCAAATTTTAATGTAAAAAGTTTTTGGGCTTTTCACAGTGTTCATAAGACCGAACCCACGGATCCTCGAGTAAACCCTATAGACATTTAGCAAAATACTGGCCATATATATCGTATTTTGGTTAATAATTCCTCATAAGATCGATAATCCTTTGTCTTACCACAGTTAATATGATACCAATATTCCATGAGATATCCAATTTAGTTATCCGTTAATTAAACACCATTAAATTCTAACTCGTGACATTATATGTGGAGGATCTAAAGTAGACGTTGCTGATTCTGAGAAATTTAGTTCGTCTAATTCAACAGTACATACAACGATCTTTAATTTGTGATTGGGCCGTTGTTTATTTTGTAGTATGTTGACCAATATGATAAACCAACAAGCATGATATTGCTCTAATAGTCTAATGGAAATGAAGATATTAGTAATGAGTGACACAGTAGTTTTTGAGACAAAAAATTGCACGGTTTGTCCTTCAAACCAGTTGGTCTTTAATTTTTGCCTTTTCTTGCATTTAATGATTTTTTTAAGACAAAAATGGCTTCCAACCTAGAAACACAACTCTATTTTTTCTTTCTGCCCTTCAAATGGGCTACTGATAAGAAATGAAATGAGCAGCCCATATTTTGATGTCGATTTAGCCTAAGCCCAAAATTTTATGTAGATTTAGCAGTAGGAATTGCACTGGTAGACATATTTTTCCCCTGCTCTTTTCGTTTTTTGTGTTTTAGTTACTGTATTGTAAATTCTCATATATTTTTATTTAATTTAAGCTAGTTTTAGGTTGAAAAGAAATAAATTAAATTGAGGCGCCATGGATGAAATAAATGAGATATCATGAGTGAAAGAATAAATAAATTGCATGTCTTAAGGTAGAGTTTGGATGCGTTAAGGTAGAGTTTGCTATCTTAAAGTAGAGTTTGCATGTTTTATGGTAGAGTTTGAATTCGCAAGATATAATTTGTCTGCAAACTCTACCTTATAAGACATAGTTTGCCTTATGCCTGAAGGCAAACTCTGCCTTAAGGTAGAGTTTGAATGCCTAAAGGTAGGGTTTGCATAGCGTAAGGTAAAGTTTGAATTCGCAAGGTAGAATTATAAGGTAGTGTTTGCCTTATGCCAGAAGACAAACTTTGCCTTAAGGTAAAGTTTGGTACCTTAAGGTAGAGTTTGGATTTGGAAGGTAGAATTTGCTTGCAAACTCTACCATGAAGGCAAACTTTGCCTTAGGTAGAGTTTGCAAGTATTAAGATAGAGTTTGATATCTTAAGGTAGAGTTTGGATTCGCAAATAAGTAAACTATTTTTAATTGTAAAAGTTGTGATTTATGTTACTTCTTAAAGTATAAGTTTATAAATACATATATTTGTTTCGAAAAAAATATAATCTATATCTCAATTTTTACCGAAAATTTAGACATGTTTACATTGTTGTAACCCAAATGTCGTCATTCGTGTTTGGCAGAAGGTAACACAACAATTTGATGCCATCTTTGGTTCCTCTTTCTAAAAGCAATCTCAGAAAGCATGTTTAGCATATTTTCAATGTTGGGCTCATAAACAAAACATTGATTGGGTAAATCATTGAAACTTTGGTTCATTTGTCTGGACAATGACTGGTAAACAGTCTATGAGAGTAGTGATCTTCCCAGTTCACACACTAATCACACTAGTAACTCACATCGTTTGTCGAAACACATGATCATAAAATTAGTATAATTTAATTTTCTAATTAGTAAAATAAGAGAAAGTGAAACACATAGTGTTTCTCCTGATCTTTTGCTAAAAAATCTTTTTTCACCTATTGAGTTAGGGGTGTCAAATGGACGGATGGGATTGAATTTAGGTAGGTCAAATTGAATTGAGTTAAATAATAGGTGGGTCATTAACCCTATTAAAGATTACTTGGGTTGAGATGAGCCAGATCTAAGTGGGTTAAACAATGGACCACATATCTCGCATCAATTATGGTGAATTAATTTGAACTACTTATCAATCTAATTTTTAGATGGATTGAATTGGGCGATATAAAACAGACTAATATAGTGTAAATGAACGGATCAAACTTGCACGAGTTGAATACATCTTGTTTTCATGGATTAATTTTGCCATCACTGTAAACTGATTAAATTTTGAGAATTTACCCAGTTGAACACTTAATGATTAATTACATACAAAAAAAACATAATTTGTTAACTAATAAAATAACAGCTTTTATAACAGATATAGCACTTAATATAAAAAAAAACTAAATATAAATCTTAACAAATTCGAATTTAAATGCTACTACACCGTTAAATTTAGGAATTGAATGATGGAATGATTTTTTCCTCACTCTTCTCTCTTCCATAAATGAAACTTTCGGAAGATTACCTTCTAGCTTATAAAATGATAGTAATAGCAATATAAGATAAGAGCAAATAATTAGAGAGGAGGAGACTTTTTTCTTATTTCAAGGGTATGTTTCACATTCTTCAAAGGTGAATAACGTCTCAATTTATAGGATGAAATCACCCAATGGAGGTTACAAATATTAAGTGTCCAAATTAATAAGTACATGTAACATACAAAAGGTTAGTGAATGTGTATGGACATCCATACAAAGGATATGCATTTCATAACACTCCCCCTTGGATGTCCATAGATAATGTGCCTCATTAAAACCTTACTAGAAAAAAACCTAGTGGGAAAAATTACAGTGAACGAAAAAGAGTACATATTTCTAATAATACATATTTTGTTGCCTCACTAAAAATCTTGCAAGGAAAACCCAGTGGGACAAAACTTTATATAGAAAAAAGAGCACAACATGTATTAACTCCCCATGATGAGAATTTCAGTCCAAATGCTTGAGCCTTCGTATTCCAATCTTGTGCACCATCTTCTCGAAAGTTGCAGTTGGTAGAGACTTAGTGAACAAATCAGTCATATTATCACTTGAATGAATCTGTTGCACGTTGATAACACCATTCTTTTGGAGCTCATGTGTGAAGAACAACTTTGGTGAAATGTGCTTTTGTCCTATCTCCTTTTCTGAATCCTCCCTTCAATTGAGCAATGCATGCTGCATTATCTTCATATAAGATTGTGGGTATTTCAAATCACATTTACTTCCAAGCAATTCAAATAGTCATAACATCAATTGGATTTATTGATATTCCTTCATTTTATTGAGTTTGCGGCTCATTGATTTCTTCAATAATATCAGGATTGATCAATTCTTGCATTTCTTTATGAGATTCTTTCTTAGTGTCATCTTGACCATTTCTTTTTCTTTTTCTTTTTCTAGGATTCCGATCCTTAGAACCCAATGATCTATCACGCTTCAGGCGTGCTTTTGGACTCATTTGTTATGACACTGGTAGATGGTCCTACATGGACATCAATCCAAATTGGGACATTCTTTACATGGATATGTGATTCGGTAATCCTTTTCAAATCTGTAAATGCGCTTGGCATTTGATTTGCTATTTTCTGCAAGTGAATAATCTTTAGGACCTCTTGCTCACTAATAGAAGCACGTAGATCAAGATGAGACGATGATGGATTTTTCAACAAAATTTCTCTTTTTATTTCATTATTCTCTCCCCCCTAATTTTGGAAAAATTCTCTCATCAAATCGATAATATGCAATTGATCTTATTTCAGTATCTCCATGTAAGGAAGAATTATATCATGTTCAGAGTTATAGCAGGATAAATAAATGTATCAATTGAACAAATATATGGTACTTCAGGACCAATCTAATTTTCTCATTTCAACTTCTTTTAGCAGGTAGTCTACTGCTTTTCGAAAACTCTTCAAAATCTCCAATCACATTCAAGTCATCAACTTGAACAACTTTATGAAAGATTTTGAATATCGTAAAGGGATAAGGGTAAATAGAGTCATATTTGTACCCCTCATCAATAAATATTTATTAAGGTGATTTCAGTACATCAACCTTAGTTCATTTAATCAATTTATGGATTACAAACAAGTTTTTCAATAACTTGTATATGCTTCAGGCATTTTGAATCCTTCAAAAAAAATTCATATAATTTTATCACTTGTGCCATATAGACTGAGACAATTTTCATTTAGTATTTAATTTACATGACATCTTCTCATGTCAAGACTGTAGGTCCAGTAAATTTACCAAGATGTATCTACTTGGTAATTATTCCTACATCAATATGCTTTAAGAGACGTAGAATTCAGATCCTCATAATATTATACAATATTGAGCACTATATTGTATCAAATATATCGTCGATGAGATATCATTTTGTATCGGTTTGCAATTAGACACAACTTACTGAGATCTTATCACTTCATTATTTTTTAGGTACCTGAATCTCGTACGAGATTTTATGAAGTGTTATGTTGTAGGATCTTCAAGAGCACATTGCCTCCTTATTATGATCATTTTGATCTTTGCTCCTCTCTTTTTTCAAGGATTATTGCATTTGAAACCGATTTGTCTACCATGCTTCACATATGTTGTAAACTCTGTCCTTCAGGGATATTTAGGAGCATCTTGCAACTGGAATGTGAAATAGTTAGGTAAGCAAATGCTTCTAGCATTTGACTTGAATTAACGTTTGAACGAGGATCATACTGATGATAATTCACAACATATTTCTTAGTTGTTTATTATCCTCCCCCCCCCTTATATTAGAAAAACTAACATACACTTCCACATTCTTTGGGGAATTCATCTGTGTGTATCGTGGTAGATTCATTAATCATATGCCGCACGACAAAAACTATTAGATCAAAATATTTGGTTCTTGACCTTGAACCAATTATGAGGGGAGAATTTATCATAATTTATTAGTCTGAAGTACACAAACGTCGTTGTATGCAATATATCATATTTCAGATCAACACATGAAGCTTTGTTCTCATTCGCAATGATTTAGCTGTTTATCGGAGGCATTCAACGCTAAAACCAGCTTGAATATAAACCAGCATTAACAAGATGAATTATCTTGATTACATAATCTGAAAATTGCGCTCTCAACTCAATTATTTTGAGCAAGTAACTTTGCATATGTCATACTGCGAGTTGACAATAAACTCACATGTGACTTTCTTATCGATACATCTATTTAAGACATCACATAACCGGTGAACGGGCCCTTATTCACCTTTTATATTTTTCAGAATTTAGGGAATTCAATCCCAACATTAGCTGGTGTAATCAACTTATTATGAAAACAAACAAATTAATTCTTGAAGAATCTTCTAGTTCTTTAATATATTCCGAATACAAACTTAACACATCAGATTTAAATCAGGACAACCAAAATTGTCACGTCAATTGATAAAATTATTTGTACTAGTAAACTTCAAGTTTACCATGTCATGTTCTATTTATTTTAGTAAACTTCTGGTTTACTATAACATGAATTCTATTTTGTACCATAAACTTCTTGTTTATTACAATTTGGAGAATAAAGAGGGTAACCTTTCAACTACATATTTCTTACCTACTATGATTTTGTAGATATTTAGTCATCCAATCATTTATAGCTTCAATGTGATAGCCATATACTTTAGTAAACTTCGGGTTTACGACAACTTGTGCTTCGATCATAACAACTTTTTATAATCTAGAACGAATGACACAATAGTATATAAGCTCTTCAGGAGCCTCTATTTTATTCTCCATAATCACACATATTGCTTGGACACTATTGGTGTCATGATCTTCTAGATAAATAGTTAGCTCACAACCAAATACTGCTTTGATATTGATGGTATCATAAAAAAAATTATAGTTAGACACTACTGATGTCATGAAATAAATTTTGCTTAGATATTTCTAATATCATGAAAGAAAATAGTAAACGAATGGACACTTACAAATGATAAATTCATAACTGATTGTTAATCCAAACTTGCTATGAGAAGTATCCATATCTTCAAATGGAATGACATGCACAAAGTAAAACTAATACACATTAACTACTAGCATCATACAAAGTGAAAACTAAGTAATATAACGAAGTAATAGTTACTGAATGAACTACATACCATATTACTAAATGAACATAGTAAGAAATTTCAAAATTGATTCTTATTCTTTTTGAGATATTAGTAATATTTTATTAAAGGCCATAAAAACACTCAGAAGAAATATAACCACAAATATGGATACACACCAATGCAAAAACTCTCGGCAAGCCATGATCTGTATAATTATTATCATTCTTTAAAAGTTTTTGTGTCTTTGCCTTTAAAAGTCACCTTAACATTTTACAGAAAATTAAACCCATTTAATTCTCATTAATCACCCTCTCAAATGTAACGTCCATACCTTTAAACCGATTTATCAACTACTACAAATTAAATATATACTCCGTACATAATACTTTCATGCGCCCAACAAACTAGTGTTAAAAAAACAGTAATACAAAGTTATAAACATAGAACTATATATAAGCCAACGTTTCATTTTGAAATCAAATATAAGCCAATGATGGCTATTTAAGAGGTCAAATACGTTATCAATTGAATTGCAACAAATTCAAATGATATGTTAGAAACTGACAATATACTGTTCATTAAAAATAATATATGACATTCAATTGTTTGAAGAAAATCATCTGGCAAACGGATCAAATATCCTCATAATAAATGTCATTAAGACAATTCAATATTTGTATCAATTCAATTAAATACAAGGACTTAATGGAGAAATATTAAGACTCATAATTGAGTTTGCTACTTCGGGAGCAAATTTCTGAATTTGCTACTTCGGAAGCAAATTTTTGAGTTTACTACTTGGGAGTAAAATATATAATATTTAGAATATTTTTCCCAACTATTCTACCTCTTCTGGAGGTGAGTCGTGATAACGTCACAACCAAATGCACGTCCGTATATATAATGTTACTTCATATTATCACATCTACTTCAGGGAATGGATCTGTACTTATAACATTTATCAAAATTTCTCATTCTTCGGGAATGGAACATAATCATCTGTAATGATATTACCACTTCTTATGGTTATTGACATATATAAATTTAATCATAATGATATTTAAGAGATATTATCACTTCTGGTGATCATGTATTTCTTGTAAACCTTCATTCTTAGCCATTAAGGAATAAGAAATTAATATCATAATTCCTCTTAATAATATTATTCTTCAGGAACAAATTTGAAGCATAAATGATCAAGCGAACCATTTAAGATTCGGAGATCAAAAGAATCCATATGAAATAATGATAACAGACATCCAAAATCTATTCAGGATGATATATAATACATTACTAATGCTATGAATTCATTAGCTTTTTCCCATAATAACAACTTTGGCAAAATACATATCAAAGATTTAGTCAGAACTAAAAAATAAGGTTGTAAATCATCTTTCTTCGAGCCACATAGTCAGAATCTCAAATATCTCAGCAAAGAGAGCTTATGTCCCTCACGATATTATATACAACGGAGGGAATAATAAAAAGAAACGAAAGATGTTAAAAGGAATACCTGATGCAGTTCGTACTTTCATCATATTTTCAAAATATTTGCCCACGACATAATTTCGTGCTGATAACGTGTTATAAAATGATAGCAATAGCAATATAAGACAAGAGATGTAGACAAAGAAGTAGAGAGGATGAAGAGACTTTCTTCTTATTTTTTACATTTGTAGTATTACTTCAAATACATAATTTACCTACATACAATATTTAATATATATGGCAATTATAGCATTAACATTTGCAGTATTATTTCAAATATATAATTTATTTTTGAAATATAGCATTAACATTTGCAGTATTATTTGTGAATATTTAGGATATAAACTTAATTACAGTAATTTATATTTGTTATATACTATTATTAAAATTTTGAATTTTCAAACATCAAAAAAATCATAAACCAAAATATTATATTCAGGCAAAAATTTGGAAAAGATCATTAGTTAGTGTAGGCAAGATTTTAGGCAATAAATTTGGAATAAATCATTAATTAGTGTTAGGAGAGATTTTAGGCATAAAACAGGGTTCTGTTTTTTTTTTGGGGGGGGGGGGGGAGGGTGACGTGCAGCATTAATTAGGGTTTTTTCTAGTATGGTAATGATTATTTGGTTATAATTGTTATAATTATTTTTATGTTAAAAATCTGCAATGTATGTTTTAACATTGCTTAGTTACGTAATATTCTCTTTAATTTTAGTCACATGACTTCTGAAGAACCTTCCATTTAGGAGAAATAATTGGAAGTTTAAAGAATGATCTTTCCTTTTACAAGGTTTAAATGATCTGTTGATACTCCTTATGGCCCGTATTAGTTTTCTTGTTTAGTTTTTTGAGAGTCAAGTTAACTAATCTTCATTGTTAAATTGGACTAGATATATTCAATAATTTAAAATTATAATTTAGATACGTATTCAAAAACAACAAGCAAATTTGACTAATAAAAAAGGAAAGTAGAAAAGTAATTACTCTATGAGACATGCTGGAGTATAATTATTTCAAAATGTAGCCCAAAACAACATAGTATTCCACAAAACGAGCAATAAACATCTAATTTTAAATATCACTAAGAATTACCAAGCGGAAATGTCGATATCAAACCATAAAATGCCTACTTAAAACAAAATAAAAAACGTCTTTGAATAGTAAATAGTAGGAAATACTAATTAAACCATAGAGACTACTACTATTAGAAGCATTGAAAACCAAAGCTTGAAAGAAAACAACATCTCTGAGGATCCATTCTTTTTACCATCAGCAGCAAGAGATGGTGAAGGTGTCGGTGTTGATAACGGAGTAATTGGCTCCGAAGTAGTATTAGGAGAAGGAGAAGGAGAAGGAGAAGGAGAGGGCGATGATTTCTTGGGCCCCGGAACTCTGATGTCAACTTTTTGACCATGTTGACAATGCTCAGAGATGCTGGAAATGAAGTAGAAGTGGCCTGCTTTTCTGATCACAAAAGTGTAATTGCCAGTGTTGTATGTGCCATAAGATGTTGTAGCATTGCATGCATTGAAGTTTTTGTGTGTCACTCTTACCACGTTGTTGAATTGCTTGTTGTACACAAACACTGTCCAAAAATAAAAAAAATAGTTAAGATTAAAGGATGTCACGCGAAAGCAAATAATATTACGTCCAAAAATATCACAATTGGTTGGTTATATATAATTCTCATTTACAAAGAAGAAAAACTTTTGAACGTTAATTTCTTCACCCAATAGGATCCTCCATTATAATCATTACTACTTTGGTTTAAATTTTGTACAACGTTAGTGTATAAATTTTTGATACATGAGTTTACATTTACTTACAACAATAGATAAATCTTCATAGCAAGTTTGATCTGATAACCTAGAATATAGATAAGTAACCTGCTTCAACCAAATAAATTGAACTAATGGTATAAAAATCTATACTAACTATCAGTGTAAAAGTGTTACAATGCAAGTGTATATAAGTAAAATCATTTTCTTAAAAATTATAAGTATCATTTAATTTCAAGGTTTAAGATAACGTAACTCCATAAATGATTTTTCATACAAGAATATCTTCCTCCGGAAAAAGTTTATGCTATAACGAAATAGGCCAAAGTTGCATTAGGAGTAGTAAATAAGATTCTCTTTTCTTCCTTGATTAATTATGATTACTAATATTTTAACAATAATCTTTCATGTGAAATACCGTAGCGCATCCTAATGAAAGTGATCTTAATAATATTACTTTCGTGACTTCACTTAGGACAGATCGAATCTGAATAGGATACCCTCACCCTTAATCAGAAGTTCGAGTTCAAGATAACAGGGAAAAAATATGGAAGAGATGAATCTTATTTGACGCAAATCCGAATTAATTGTAGTAATAAAGCGGATATCAGTAGATGAAAAATTAAAAAAAAGAATGCAACTACTTTTGCTATTTGATCTAAAGCGGAGAAAACACATCGGCTCTTCATAAAGACCGTTCGTTGAATTTTATGCAGCCTAATATGCTTTTGCGTAGAAGGTTCATATAAGTAATACCTAAACTTTCGTACTTCTGGATGTAGGGCAGGAAAAATATTGATCTATCATCTATGTAATAAATCCTTTCTCTCTTGTTCTTAGGCCTCTTAGGTGAAAAGAAAATCTCTACCATTACTATTTACTCCGTTCTAAATAAATGTAGTAAAAAAGATATAAATATTTTTTTTGAAACTTCGGGGAAATCTGCAGCCTAAAGCGCACTAGGTAAACCCCGTGCTACGAGCTAGATTGAGAAGACATTGTGGGGGAATTCGATTCCAGGTCTCCTGTGTGAAAGCCACCCACCAAACCAACTCAGCCACACAAGAAGGTGCAGGTATAAACATTTTTAATGTATAGATTCTATATGTCATTACATTTTGATTTTTAAAACTTTTGTGCTACAATTCCTTGAAGTATGTACTGGTACTTACCAATGGAATCGCCAACACGGAAATTTTTACTAGCAGACCAAGATTTGTAGTCATAGTGACCAGCGTCTGTCCATCCAGCTGAGTCACCAACCTTGTACACTTCACCCATTGATATACCACAAAATACAAGAAACATCGAGATCAAGAACATGGCTTTCGTCGGCATAATTATAGCTAATTAGTGTAAAAAAAGTTGAGATGCACAAATATAATAAGAATAATTTTCTAAAGGTGGGTGAATGAGAGTGTCTAGCAGTATATAACAATCAATTTTATCGTTTTTTTTTTTGGAAAGAAACAGATTCTGTGAGAATTTTCCATTTGTGCAGCTGTGATTTATGGTAGCTCAATTAATTTTTCTTCAATCCATGATTTGCTTTCCTTTTTTCCCATTAATGTTAATTCATACCCTCGTACCATATGGTTACATCTTCAACCGACCATTGTTATAGTAATAATAAGCATTTACCTTTTCTTCTTCTTTTCTAGTTTATTCTAGCTCGAGGAACACCAAAATATACTCAATTTATCACATTACGTGATACACGTTCTTGTTTAATTTATTTTGAAAGAATGAAACATTTTTATATTAAAAGTTATTTTATATTTTTCAAAAATAAGATGATTTACCGTCACATAAATAATTATATTATATTTTAGATCACAAGCTTCAAAAAAAAAAATCTTTCTTAAACTTAGTATATATTCAAATATCGTCACATAAAATGAGAGGTAAGGAATATGATTTACTTACATACACAAGTATATAAATAACTTTTACAATATCATTGTATTTTAAATGTATAACTAGCTATTTGCCTTACTTACCAACTCATTAGTCCATATTTTTAGACGATTACTTTGTAATTATTTTGTAAATGCCAGACAATATAAATTTCTTTTATACTGTCATTATTATATAGATCTAAAGTATATCATTCCCAGAGGACAACTCAACCGTTAATAGACTACAAATCAAAATCGCAATCACGAGTTATAAGACAAGGATTGACTATCAATAAATTAAAATCTATCATTTTTTCCATACAGGCTCAAATTAAAACCCAAAACATCAGCAATTATTTTCTCCTCATGGAACAATGGATAAATCCCCAAAATTCACCAGTCCATGAACATTACTACATTACAACATCAGATTAGCACATACCATAGTACAATTAAAGTAAATGACCTGCACTAACAACAATCATGAACAAAGTGAGGCAAAGCCCAAGCCCATTATTTATGAGCACTGAGGAGGCACTGCTCTTGCTGTTTGGGCTAGGTGCAATTACATGCGCACTAGTAGTAGATGAGACTGCTGCAGGAGCTGGACTTTGACTTGGGCTTGGGCTTGGGCTTCCACTTCGGGAATCAGTGGGTCGAGTAACTTTAAGGACCCTGACATCAAGCTTCTGTCCTGCCTGACAGTGGCCCGGGAAACCGCAAATATAGTAGTAGTGGCCCGGACCCTTGATGGTGATGGAGTCGTTGCCGGAAGAGTAAGAAGTGATGGGATTTCCGGCATTACACTTATGGTAATCCGCGAGACTCACTCGTAGTACGTTGTGCTGTGTTCGGTTGTACTCGAAAACTGCAGTATCGTTAAGTGAAAATCAATGAAAAATGTTAAAATTAGAAAATTTTGATTTTTATTGTAAATATTGGATATTGTGTCTAACTCAACTTCAAAAGCTAGCTTGTATGCTGAGGATTATCTAAGTCGATATAAGGAGTCTATGTTCCCATTCCATATCCGATGTGGGACTAACACTCCCCCGCACGCCCAGACTTTATTAAATGGAGCGTGGATAATATAATTTGGGAGCCCAACATCGGTGTACAACGAATTGGAACGAGTCTGACTTTAATACCATGTAAATAATGTATGTTGGGTCTAACTCAACCTCAAAAGCTAGCTTGTAGGGTGAGGATTGTCCAAATTCATTTTCATTCCATATCCGATGTGAGACTCTTAACACATGTTACGAATTTTTCAGGTAATCATGCTATTGGTAAAAAAAGTTTTTTGACTTTTATATATGGGAGAAGGGATAAAACTATGGTTGAGCTATTCGAAATAGGATAATTTTACCCTTTATTATATTTTTGGCATAAAAATGCATCCGCGTCAATTAGCTCAAAAATACTCTCCCTCTACATATTCAAAAATATCCTTCCGACTACCGTTTGCTTCAAAACAAGAAGGAAGAGTTGATTTTAACTCGAAACAGACAAAAAAAATATACCTATAATACGTAACAATAAATAAAAATAAAAAGGTAACATTTTTAGCAATTACACTGCTCAATTCTTGAAGAATCACACCCATACTCTTCGACTCTAATCATATACACATACAAACACATATATATGTATACACCGAGACACAATGAGTATTCGTACTTATTGAATTTAAAGCATGATTGATCTCTCCTTCTAGTCATCATTCGACAATAACAATGTTACAAGTAAAAACATTGGGGTTAAATTTTATCAAAATTAGGTAACAACTCAATAGCCTCTAATTCTAATCAATCGATCACAAATCTCAAAAACTAGCTGTCCAATTAATCTTTTCATACTCTCTATTAAGTGTATAAGTGAAAGAAAATAACTGAGAAATCTTTCCTTATTATTTTCTGTCACATGAATAAGCATTAGTCGAGACCGCAATCGAATATTCTAATCTCTTAAAATCTAAAATGATGGTATGGAAATAGAAACAAAAACAGAATCGACCACGTTATGAACAAGGCGAACTTACCGAGAATGTCACCAACTCGGAGATTTTTCGAAGCAGCCCACGCATTGGCACCACCACCGATCGTCCAACCAGCAGAATCACCCACTTTATACACGGCAGCACCTCCTAGAGTGGCCGTAAATAAACTAAGAACAACCGTTGTTAAGAGGAAAAACGCCATGACTGATCAAGAACCACCAGGAAAAAAATATATTATAATAATCTGAAAGAAGTAATTAACTTAGAAATTAATTGAAATGAAAGGAGTTAATGAAGTGTTTATATGGAAGTGGAATGGGTAAGGGGCCATGCATTATATAACGCTTGTACAGACTGAATTAAGAAAAAGCCAAGACTAAGTCTGTAGAACTCACAAATTATGTGTGTATTTTGATAATTTCGTCAGTTTGGTACCGTTGGGTATGCATGTGAGTTATATGCATTTGTCCAGATAAGCTGCTTACTAATGTGACATATACATCTCAAATGCCATTCAACATAAGAGACGAATTCAAACAATTTGATATCTACTTCTAAAATCTGGTCGGTGATATAACACCAACTTTTTTTTTTTTTACTTTTCAGAAAAAAGTAAAAATTGCTCCTAAAATATGCGAAATTTATAATATTTTCCCTCTATTAAGAATTTAGTTCAATCATACCTCATCGTTATTTAATCCGGTAAAAATGTCCTTATTTCACAAAAAAAAATTTATCATATATTTGGAACTACACATATATTAAGGATATATTGATCCAATTTATGAAGCAACTTAGTTAAATTATATGTTTTTGGGGTTCGATCATATTGAATTGTCCAAAAGCTCATCAACCTGTCCGAGAGATGATGAAGGTGATGCCACAATTGAGGGAACCGCCCTGTGGATTTTTCACTAATTTTAAGGCATCACATAGATACATTTTAAGCCATTTTTAAGGAACTTAATGTGCCATTTAAATACATTATAGATCAGTGTTTTGAGAGGCGGGGCGCGAGACAAGATGTTTTACGCAACATGAGGCGAGACGTAAGCCCCGAGATACGGGACGTAAGTCCCATAGATCTACGGGGCGTATGTCTTACGTAAGTTCAATTTTATAATTTTAATAATAAGAAAATAAGCAAAAGTAAAATTTTTATTAAAATTTTGCAAATAAATTCAAATAAATCACCAATAATATAAAAAAATTATGATAATTATTATATGATAAAGGTAACAACACAAAAAATGATACTCCGTAATAGCCTAGATAATCTTTAAAATAAAATTTTTATCCACTTCGTCATTAATCTCCACATCTATTATTTCTTTCCGCTCTCAACTAATATTTGCACTGATTTTTATTTATATATTTAAAAGAAATAGAAGGATGAAAAGTGTAATAGCAACGCCAAAAAATGAAAAAAGTTGCTTCAACAACATAGTGCTATAAAATCTCTATCCTATCAATATCAGACATAAACATTTAAAAAAATATTTATGGCAATGCTATTTATATATATTAGAAAAAATCAGTACAACATGAAAACATGATAACATATAGTATGAATATCATTACACCAATAATAAAAATTATAATCTATAGCAAAAATACTTTTAATTTTAAAAAATCAAATTTAACGCCCGGGACTTGCACCTCAAATTCTAAGTCGTGCGCCCTATGGATCTATGTCTTTCATTTGTGCCCCAAAACATTTTTGGTACGCCCCGCTCCGAAAGTTGCCCCAAAAATGCCTCTAAAAATATTGATAGAGATAAAGATACAATAATCACAATGTAATAAAATAACAAAATTCATTATATTGCTTCAACCACAAAATATCTTTACTAACCACAATGTCATTGAATTCCATCGAACTACAAAATTGAGAGACGTTGAGTGGAGGAATAGGTGGCTGGGCAATACTATGAATGTCCTTTCTCTGTCTCAACAAAAAAAAAAAAACTAAAGCGCCTACGTGCTTACCCCTCAACATACTAGAAATTAGAAAGCGCTTATTCAAGTTCTACAAAACTATTTAAATTATCGAATAACGTATTCAAATTAAGCTAGGTGAACCCTTTTCATAAGTTTCAGTCAATTCAAGGTCAAAGTCAACATAAAAGTCAGCAAAAAATCAATTTAGTCAAATCAAATAAGTTATAGAATCAGATTACCTATAAGCTAACAATCTCATATAATCAAAAATTCATTTTAACTTTATTAGCTACGTCAAATCCCTAACTTGCCTAATTGAAAAATTAGGTTAAAATTCCCCAATCAATTAGTCTCTTTAAACTCATGATTCAGACACCCAAAATCAAGTATAATCATAGGGTGTTAGAGAATGACTTTCAAATTCCTCCAATGGATCATCATCCCGAGCTCCTCTTTCCCAATATGGGCAAAACTTAAGATTTTATTCCATCACAGTTTAAATTTTATACCTGATTTTCTCACCCGATAGTTGCTTTTAGTGAATAATATCTCTTGCTTGGAGCTCTTCAGCAGAGAGAAAGTTGAGACTCTTGGAAGAACCTAATTTAGTTATGCTTGCTTACCTGGATTGCTTAACAGAAGTGACTGAAGTTGAAAGAGTTTCAAGTTTAGACTTGTTTTATTTATTTCTAGAGAGAGGACCAATCTTAAGCAAGTGGAAGAAGGATTCCTAATAACCTAGACTTGTCGTTTTATTCTAGTTCACTGGCTCCTCCTTATTCGATGTCATATCCTTCTTTCGTAAAGTATGCCGGGCACTTCTCCTCAGCGATCGCGATAATTCATCAACTGGACCCTTATGCGCGATCGTAGCCCAGTGATAACGTTGACTTGTGATTTTCTTTCTTGTACGAATGCGGCCAGCTAGCACGACAATGCTAACCGACAGTTTTTTCCACCGTAGGAACGCCCCTAATGCAGCGCAGTTGTGGCTGCACCAAATTTAGATCTTGACAGCTTATGTTTTTTAAGTTTCAACCTATTCGAAAAATCATGTGGCGCTGGATCTTCACCCAAATAATCCCGGCAAGTCGTAAATAATATTACAAACGTATACACCTACTTAAAATTCAATTTGAAATGCAAATACTACACATAAAGTCGAGTTATTACACGAATTGATAAAAATATTAGGTTAGACTGAAAGAATTTTACGTCAAGAGTTTAACGTCCCAACTTCTTCAATTTGAGAGAAAGGTGAATTTTGAAATTCTAGACAAAATCATGTGATTTGTGGTTTAAAATTCGTGTTAATAAATATTAGCGAATATTCTCCGAATATTCACCGTATATTTTGTAATTATGATAGATGTATATTTAAGGTAACTTAAAATTCTAATTGTATTACGAATCAACCATTTAAGGTAAGTTAGGATTTGTACTGTATTTGGAATCAACCCTTGTACAACTATATATATTGTGAATAATGAAAGGAATCTCTAAGGAAAAATTATTCTATCTTACATGGTATCAAGAGCCTAAAACCTAAACCCTACTCTTCTCCCTTCTCTCTCTCTTTCTCGGCCAAAAACATAAAATCTTTCTCGGCCAAAACAGAAAAATTCTTTCTCGGCCAAACAGAAATTCAACAAGGCAGCCACCATGTCTTCCCCCATAAATTCCGGTTCCTCCACTGCCACTTGTGACAACCCCTCTCAACGTTCATCGTCTTCTTTTCACCCGGCTTTCGTTGTTACAAACATCAAGAACTATATCCCTATAATTCTTGATCAAGAAGACTGTCAATATTCCATGTGGACATAACTGTTCTATATTCATGCATGTGCGTACAACGTGCTCGATCATATTGATGACTTTGTTCCTCGTCCCACCGACATTGCCGAATCGACATGGCGTCGCCTTGACGCTATCGTCAAACAGTGGATATACGGCACCATCTCCAAAGACTTGTTGTGTACTATCATGAAAACAGGTGCTACGGCACGTGACCTTTGGGTGCGGTTGGAAGAAATTTTTCAGGACAATAAAAATACTCGGGCAGTGTATTTGGAAGAGCAATTCAACAATACACATCTCGAGAATTTTAACAACATGTCCGAATATTGCAAACAACTGAAACTCATAGCCGACTAACTATCCAACGTCGGAAATTCTATTTTTGAAACCAAGATGGTACTCCAATTGTTTGCAGGTTTACCGAAAGGTGAATACGATACTCTTGCAACAATGATTCAACAGGCCGACCCACTACCAAGTTTCACCAAGGCACGGTCACAATTATTGTTAGAAGAAACCCGACGTGCTAAACAAGAGAAACATAATCAAAAGGCGTTAGCCGTTGACGGGATGACACCACCGACAACCAATACCACCCCGCCACCACTGCATGACCACCAACAGCAGCAGTCCCGCGACGGAGGCCGTGGCGGCAGAGGTCGCGGCAACAAAGGCAAGGGCCGCATCATGGGCCAACGCAACCAGTGGGCTGGACAGCAGCCAGGCCCAAATTTTACATATTTCCAGTGGGCTAGACATCAGCCTGTATGGCCCAATCATCAGAACTGGGCCACGCCTGCAAGCCCATACCCAACTGCAGGGGCCCGGTTCCAGCAGCCTTGGTCGACTGGCCTCTTGGGCCCTGCCCCAGCCACCAGGCAAGCCCACCACCAGCAGCAGCAAACCCACCTGGTTGCAAAGATCGCCAGAAGATCGCCAGCAGCCCAAAGAAATTAGCAGAAGAAGAAGTCAGCCACTGCCCCCATTGATTTGGGCCAGGCCTACAACACCGTGAACCTTCAACAACCCGACGAAAATTGGTACATGGACACTGGAGCCACATCTCACCTTACCCGGTCGTCAGGTAACTTATCTCAAATACTTCGATTAAAGTGTCCTCAATTTATTACTGTCGGCAATGGTCATCACATTCCAATTGAATGTCACGGTAACACACACACCAAATATCTGTACCCACCCTTCTCCCTAAACCACGTCCTATATACCCCTAACATCATTAAAAACTTAATCTCTGTTAGAAAATTCACTAGCAATAATTCTGTGTCGAATTTGACCCTTTTGGTTTTTCTGTGAAGGAACTCAATACGGGGAAAATTCTTACACGCTGGAATAGTGTGGGAGACCTCTACCCATTTACTCAATCTTCCGTTGTCAGACCGCAAGCACCTCTATCCCTTGCGGCAATCTCTCCCCCCAACTTGGCACAACAGACTCGGATATCCCGGAGACCCAGTTTTTACTTTTCTTAGAACTTCTAAGCGTATTCAATGTAATAATGGGAAAATTGCCCAACACTGTTTTTCTTGCCCACTAGGCAAGCATACTCGTCTTTCATTTATGTCATCAAACAGTGTTATCTTTTCTCCTTTTGATATTGTTCATGCTGATTTGTGGACATCTCCGATTGTTAGCTCCTTAGGTCACAAATTATATCTAGTATTCTTGGATGATTTTCACATTTTGTATGGATTTACCCAATGAAATTCAAATCTGACGTTTTTACCAAATTCCTTGAGTTTCAAAAATTCATTAAGACAAAATTTGAAAAATTTATCAAATCATTCAAATGTGATAATGGACGTGAATTTAATAACTCAGCATTTCACAATTTATGCTCTAAACAAGGCATGATTTTCCGTTTTTCATGTCCCTACACCTCCTCCCAAAATGGCAAAGCTGAAAGAATCATCTGTACCATCAATAACATGGTACGTACCCTTCTCTTCCATGCATGTCTACCACCGCCTTTTTGGGTCTATACTGTCAAAATGGTAGAATACCTCCTTAACATTTTACCAACCAACACTCTCCAAAACAAGACCTCAACTGAAATCTTATACCGTAGGTTACCCTCTTATGACCAAAAATGCATCTTCGGTTGCCTGGGCTACCCCAATCTAGCCTCGACTGCACCTCACAAACTAGCCCCACGCACCATACCATGCGTATTCGTCGGTTTCTCATCTAATCATAGGGGGTACTTGTGATATGACATAACCACTCGTAAGATCATCATCTACCGCCACGTCATATTCGACGAGGCGACTATCCATTTTCGAACCTTCGAAAATTCCAAACCACGGATTACACATTTCTCGATGACTCCCCTATGTCTCCTATACTTCAGTCGATATGTCTCCGGCAAAGGTCAGTACCGATGCAATCTGTTCCGGCAGTGGACACTGCCCCATCTCCACCACTGCTGCCTTCAACAAACTACTCTCAGTCGAACACACCATCAACACCACTACTGCCTTCAGACATGTCTCATACCCCCCAGCAACACTGTTGCCTTCCAATCCAACACCCATAAGTCAGCAGCAGTCCAGTCCGACTACACTGCTACCTCCTAGTCCAGAAATCGACAGCCTGCAGCCTACCAGTCCCGACTTCCCACTGCCTCCCAATCCCGACCTCCCACTGCCTACCAGTCCCGACCTACATATACAACCTACTCATCACATGGCAACCCGTCCACAACACGGGATCTTCAAACCCAAGGTTCACTTCAACCTCACCGCACAAACCTTATCTCATATTCCAAAAAATCCAAAACTAGCAAAACTGGACCCCAATTGGAATGCGGCCATATGCGAGTAGTTTAACGCTTTAACCAAGCAAAACACTTGGGATTTGGTACCTAGACCAGAAGGTGTAAATATTATCCGGTGTATGTGGCTATTTCGTCACAAGTTCAGAGATAAGGTAAAACTGAATAGTATAAGGCAAGACTGGTTGCCAATGGTACTAATCAGCAGGAGGGTATTGACTGTGGTGAGACATTCAACCCGGTTGTTAAATTGGCTACTATTCAACTATTCTCAGTATTGCTATGGGCATGCATTGGCCGATTCATCAGCTTGATATCAAGAATGTTTTTCTTCACGGGGATTTGAAAGAAACTGTGTACATGCATCGGCCCCCTGGCTTCGTTCATCCGACAGTCCCGCAATATATGTGTCGTCTCAGAAAATCATTGTATGGCTTGAAACAGGCACCCCGCGCTTGGTATGATCTCTTTGCATGTATCTTCTGCAGATCAGTTTTATATGCAGCAGGTGTGATAACTCTCTCTTCACCTTTCATCGAGGTGGCAGCACGACTTATTTGCTATTATATGTGGATGACATTGTTCTTACTGCCTCCTCTGACGGTTTGAAGAATGAAATCATTGTTGTGCTCAAGACATAATTTGCTATGACCGACTTGGGCAAGCTCAACTATTTCTTGGGTATATCAGTAACCAAATCTGCATCTACTATGTTCTTGTGTCAACGTAAGTATGCGGAAGAGATAGTGTACAAGGCTAAGATGGCAAATTGAAAAATTATGCCAACTCCGGTTGACTCGAAATCCAAGCTCAGTGCCAATGACAGTGAGCCAGTTTCGAATCCCACTCTATATCGGAGTCTTGCAGGTACCATTCAGTATCTTACCTTCACTAGGCATGATATTGCATATGCTGTTCAGCAGGTGTGTTTGTTTATGCACGACCCTCGAGAGTCTCATTTTGCCGCCCTCAAACGTATTATAAGATACGTTAAAGGCACACTGGAGTTTGGACTTACATCTCTACCCCTCTGCCCCAAACAAGTTACTATCCTACACAAATGCAGACTGGGCAGGATGCCCCGATACACGTCGCTCCACCTCAGGCTACTGTGTATTTCTTAGGGATAATCTTATTTCATGGTCTGCCAAGCGGCAGGCCACATTATCCCGTTCGAGCGCTGAAGCAGAGTATCGCGGAGTTGCTAATGTCGTTGCTGAGATTTGTTGGCTCCGAAATCTTCTTTTGGAGCTCCAGTGTCCACTACGAAAGGCGTCTATAGTCTATTGTGACAACATATCTACCATCTATATGTCTCATAATCCGGTCCAACATCAGTGGACCAAGCATATTGAGATGGATATCCACTTTGTACGAGAGAAAGTTGCCCATGGTCAGGTCAGAATATTACACGTGCCTTCCTCTTATCAATATGCAGACATTTTCACAAAAGGACTACCGCGACAGCTCTTCACCGACTTCCAATCCAGCCTTAGCGTTCGACCTCCTCCCATTCCGTTTGAGGGGGAGTATTAGCGAATATTCTCCGAATATTCACCGTATATTTTATAATTATGATAGATGTATATTTAAGGTAACTTAGGATTCTAATTGTATTAGGAATCAACCATTTAAGGTAAGTTAGGGTTCGTACTGTATTATGAATCAACTTTTGTATAATTATATATATTGTGAATAATGAAAGAAATCTCTAAAGAAAATTATTCTATCTTACAATAAATATTAAATTACCAAGTAATTCATATTTTACTCACCTTGATGGTTGGAAATATGACGGTGTGAAAATACTCCCAATAACTTGTGGCCCAATTTGGAAGTTAAAGAAACGGGGAAAGAAGCCAAATTTGCAATTTATATTGCTGAAGTTACTAGGTACGCGAGCTATGGAAATATCATCGCGCCGCGCCCCCCAAAAATTATCATACACTATAAAGTGTCAAGCTTTGGTGACCAACCCCTTATTAGATGAGCACATGGTGAAGTGCCAACTTTACCGTCCTTCTGTGGCAACTTGGCTTTTCACTTCGCTCTTCGGCTTATCTAACATAACCATTCTGCTGATGGACCCTTTTTAGCTCTTCAAACAAGTATCATGACATGCAATGAGCAGCTTGCCCCTCGTGTAACTTCCCCAAAGGTTTAAACATCAATTATATTTATTTTTAAAACAAGGTAAATATATTTTGGCCAATTTGTTTTTAGGTTCCAAATGTGTGTGTTTGATATTTATTATTTTGCAAATTATTTTCTTCAAACTTTGAATTTCTTTTTGAAGTTTTAAAAAAACTAATAAAGAAAAAAGACCATGGAGGGAGCTTTGGTTCAATAAGTTCTTTTTGGAATAACTACCCGTCATAGCTAACTCTAAGAGTTATTAATGGATAATAACTACCTTTTAATTTAATTAATTTCTATAGCTATAATTAATTTTTAATTTATCCATCATAGCTATATCAAATACATATAGTTATTCCACTGTATCAATCTTTTTCCTCAACCCCGTCTCTCTCTCCTCCATCAACTCTCTCCTTCCCCCTTACCTTTCCTCTCTCCGGCCAAACTCCTCGTTGTAGTCGTCCGCCGCCTACGGGACCCTTACTCCGACGTACGCGTTGCCAACGTCACTGCTTGCACGTCGATTTCATCACACCTGATTAAACCTCCGTTTCCTCCATCATTAAGTCATTTCTGGAAGCGCTTTTCACAGAACAAGGGATGAACTCGTAGATCGACGCCGCCTACCTTTTTTCCTCTCTCCGGTGTCTTTCTCCGGAGAAATCTGGTCAGACCTACCTTCGCCTCTTCCTCCTCCACGGCGACACCACCAGATTTAAGAATCTCTATTTGTATTTCTCAAATCACCGGTGGTGTGTGTGATGCATTGTGTCCATTTTTTCCGACGATCTCGATGTCCGATTTGAGTGTATTCTATATTTTTAAATGTATTATTTGGCTTATTGTCTTGTATAATCTCATATCTGAGTGTATTTGTCATATGTATCTCATATGTCTTATATCTCATATATATTGAGCTTCTTGTCTTGTATATGAATGTATTTTGGCTTCTTGTATTTGAATGTATTTTGGCTTCTTGTTTTGTATTGTATCTGAATGTATTTTGGCTTCATTAGATGTGAGTGTATTCTCCTTCTTTCCATATCAGATTTGAATAAATTTGAGTGTATTCGTTACTTCTTTGGGTGTTTTGTTTTTGTATCTTCTGAGTGTATTCGTTAGATCTGAGTATATTCGTCAAATCTGAGTGTCGTCTCCTTCTTTGCATCTCAAATCTTAGCGTACTTGAGTGTATTCATTACTTTTTTTAGTGTATTTTTTTACTGTTTGATGGGAGGTTAAGCTCAAATACAGTCAAATATATTCAATTTATGCATTGCAGTATCTACGCAAGTCTGTGTATTCGAATACATTCAAATACACCAAGTTAGCTTGCTAAATTTTTTAGATACAATAGAAAAGTGTATTCGAATACAGTAAAATACACATGAAATAGCTAAAAACTAGCTAGTAATTAACAAAATTGTACCTATAATTAGTTAGAAACTTCTAAACTATATCTATTTATGTAAGTTACCCTTTTTCTTTTTCCCTTTTGATTTTTCTAACACTCTATTTGGATGGTTGTTACCCATGGTTTCATAATGTGCAATATCATATTGTATAACATGGTATGGTATTGTATTATAATGTATTAATGAATATAATGTTTGGATAGACTATATCGTTTGTTGTGATTTAATAATTTTTTTATTTGGTTTGACTGTATGATACTGTATAATAACATGTAAGTTTACTAAAATATCATTATCCCTCAATTACAAACTAGTTTATATATATTAGTAAAACTAAGATAAATGATAAAATAAAAACTTTAAAAGATAAGTAGGTGGTGGGGTGGGGGTGGTTTGGTGGTGTTGGAGGTGGTGGGTGGTTGTGGGGTGGTGGTGAAGGGTAGTGGGTGGTGGTAGGGTGGGGATGGTGCGGGTGGTTTAGGTGGTGGAGGGGTGAGTTTAGGTGTGAGTGAGTGAGTGAGGGAGGGTGGGGTGGGGTATAATGGATAAATAAAATATATAATCACGCAAAAACTATCGAATTCATGATTTAAAAAAATTATATTTTTTCATGATTATATAACCACAGAATTATAATAGATTTATAATATCATACAATATAATTTTAAAAATAATGAAAACAAAAATAATACAATAATGAACCACGAGAAATCACCATCCAAACAGGGGTAGGGCAAAAGAAAGAAAATATCAACAACAAACTTTAAAATAGAAACTTGTTATCGAAAAGTGTAGGCTGAAGTCTCAAAAAGAAGAAAAGAGTTTTTGTCTTGGCACTTCACTGTCCCTTCAACAATGACGATAGGTTTCTCGTCTGCAACTTCAGTACGTTCACAACTCACCCAGAAACCTATTCCTTCCAAACCTCTCTTTTGCTTTCAAGGTATCTCTCTATTTCTTCTCTCTATTTGACAGTCTCTTGCTTCTTGAGTTTTGAACGAAAGTTCTTTGTGGCATTTCAACAAACACCTTGCAGACAATTTTCGTACTTCTGGTAATGTGGTATCTTGGGCTGCGTCTGCGAATTATGTGAGCTTACGGGTCGGGTCAAGGAAATTGGAGCCACTTGTTAAACTATCTTGGGTAAAAAGGCAAGCCAATTTTGTACCCTTGTGCTGTTGCTCATTCATTTTGTATGTCAGTAAAATACTAAATTTTCCAATTTAAGTGTCTGAGTTTGACGGGACATGGAGTCTTTTGAATTTTGTGGTCCTAAAATTAAAGATGTGTGTCCTTTTAAATCTCGTGGTCTTAAAACTTGGAATGTTGTAATGGAAAAACTTACTAAATATAGAAAGAAGCCCTTGTTTTGTAACACATTCCCTCTGTTCCATTTTACTTGTCCACATTACTAAAAATATTTGTTCCAAATTATTTGTCAATTTATAAAATCAAGATTAAATTAATTAAATCTTTTCCATTTTACCCTTAATATTAAGTGTTCTTGAAAATAATCAATATTGATTAGACTGCAATTTATTGAAAAGAGATAAGGGTAAGATAGTAAAAATAGACCTTTTATTTATGATTTCATAAGTGACGTGTAAAGGGTAAAGTGGACAAGTAATATGGGACAAGGGAATAGCAAAAAGGAAAGTAAGACATTTAAATTGGGATGGAGGGAGTACTGAAATACTACTAGTAAATGTAATCAACTCTGCTAAACTCAAGGAACTAATCTAACAGCTTAATCTAATCTTGTAGATAAGATTAGATAAGCGTATTCAAACGAATACAAATAATTAAACTGAATCTACTTCTAACAAACTGATAACTAAATCTACTCCTAATAAACTGATAACCGTGAGTTATCTCAATAAACCCCAATTAGTTCAGGATTGAGGATTTGAGGTGTAGCAGTAGTAGTACTAGTTGTTTGTCTTGGTGGTGCTTGCATTGATTGATCATATAGATACCTTGGCTTGATTTATTTTTTTGAAGTTGTAACTTGTGTTGATTTTTCAGAAGAGGAATTGTGAGGTGTGCAACAACTGAAGAAATGGAAGCTGAAAAATCTTCGATTGAGAAAGATGTGGTGAGTCTAGTGATTTTCGTTTTCATTATCAAAAGCTATGGTTACTCTTTGTTTAATAAACCTTTTATTTTACTTTAGAAAGAAAGGATGGCAAAAACAGTTGAAAATGTTAGGTCAAATTTCAACTCTATAAGGTCGGGAAGAGCTAGCCCAGCAATGCTAGATAAAATTAAGGTAAGACCTTCTGTGGTATTCCCCCACCCCATATGACATTGTGCTACTTATGGTTAACTTGCCAAACTTTTTTATAACCTTGATACAATAGAACATAGAAGGGGAGCCTTGGAGTAACTGGTAAAGTTGTTGTCATGTGACCTGAAGGTCACAAGTTCAAGCCGTGGAAACAACCTCTTCCAGAAATGTAGGGTAAGGCTGCGTAACAATAAACCCTTGTGGTCCGGCCCTTTCCCAGACCCCACATACAACGGGAGCTTAGTGCACTGGGCTGCCTATACAGTAGAACATACTGGGCGGCTTGCAAAACCATTATAATCCTACCAACAAATTTATAACTTAATAAATGACTTGAGAGTCCTGTTATTCATAGGTGCCATGTTGATGTTGTACAGCTAGTCGCATTCTGCAAATTTGCCGACATGTTTTCCGCTCCAATCCTCTTCAGGTCTGTCTGAAGTAAAAGTTCCTTTTTTTAATTCTCTTGTCAATTGTACCACGTCCCTGCTCCTCTGTGCATTATCACTTCTGAGTGATATGTATGTTTTTGCCTAGTCTTATGTGTCTTTCTGATTACTTTCACTGCAAGCCCCTAACATTTCCTTAGGGGTAGAGATGTGGTGCCTGAGATATGGTGGGCAATGACTTCTTTGCTTCTCGGGTAATAAAATTGCACTGGTAAAACATAATGGCTTTGTTTCATTTTTATATTCAAGATATCTAAATACAGCTTTTATTTCATTTTGTCTTGCTCAAACAAGGTGGATTATTATGACACTCCAGTCAGCTTGAAAAGCATAGCGCAAGTTATCACTCCTGATGCAAGTTCTCTCTTGGTGCAGCCCTATGACAAATCCAGGTTGAACTTCTGAAACATTTGAAAAAAGAAAAGAAAGTCAAGTTGGGCTAATACTGTGGATGTCTGACCATCATCTCCCACTTTCTTGATATCAAAACTACTCGTAATTTCTTAGATGCATTTGAAGTAGGGTTGGCAAAAGAGTGAGTTCTGGAATTTAGATGCATAAAAATAATAGGTCGTTTACTTCATTAGACTCGTTGGTCCTTGTATAATTTGTTTTTCATTTTTAGGCCTTAGGCTAATGAAAGTTGCAGCAACCTTGCATATGTTTGCAATGCACTAAGCTCTAGTTTTTGACTTAACTTTCAGTTTAAAGGCTATAGAGAAGGCTATTGTCAGCTCTGATGTTGGTATGACACCAAATAATGACGGAGAAGTAATAAGATTGGCTGTACCCCAGTTGACATCGGATAGGAGGAAGGTATTAAGTGTTCCAGTGCTCAGTCAAATTTGTTTCTTCTAGATGCCAGCTTTGAGCTTGAATGCTGTTCTTTATTTCTATTTGTTTTTTGATTGGTATTTTTTTTTTTTTTTGATAAGCAAGCATGAATATTTATCCCACTGTGGTCATGTAGCCACTCATACGATGGGTTGGATTGATATAATCTCTGATTTATTTAACTGGTTTTCGTATAAGCCATGCTTTCTTATCCTCTTTGTCCTGTATCTTGGAAAATATTTGGCTATTGTTTCTGAAAATTTTGATCACTAATTCGTTTTCTCATTACTGTAGCCAAGAACTACAGACAAGGTACTTGCTTTCGGTTATATCTGCTTTGTGCTAATATCTTGTATCTTTGTCATTAATATTCAGTAGGTATATAGTTTCCTCTTTTATGGAATTAGACATAATACGATATCAGGTTGTGAGGCAGTGATTAACCCTTAGTCCATTTATTGTCCCTACATGGTACACTGTGGAGCTGTGAAGGATTTTAAGCTAAATACCTATCTCTTTCGCTCCTTACCTTTCTTCCCTAGATCACCCTCTTTATAGAGGAACACGAGATTTGATATATAAGCAGCTTTTGCCTTAGGGTAGCTTTCCTGTTACTGTGATTTCTAGCTTTTATACCAATGTACTCTTCTGAAGTAACCTCTTTTATACTAGAATTTAGATTTTTAGGGGTTATATGACGTTATGAGCCTCTAGTTAGGTTAGTATATTGATTGCCTGATGCATAGGACAATAATTGTATAATACCATTTACAATCTGTTGAAAAATCCACAATATTTCTCATGTTTCTCCATTGGAGCTTATAGGGACAACCTGGCTTTAACGCTCACTCCTTTTTGGTGAAATGGAACAAGCTCAATGCTGAGTACTTTTGTAAATAAACACCCATGTTAAAAAGGGTCAATGCCTAAACTGTTGGATGAAAATAGAAAATAATACTTCACACCTCTTTTGTTGTTTTTAATGTTTATTTCATGTGTTTTTATAGTAACCAATCATCTTAAGTCAGATATCACTGTAACATTTCATTGCTTTGACATACTTAAGCCCATTTAATTTGAAGGACAACTTACTTTCATGTTTGGATTGATACTGGAATCAAGCTTTCATTGCTTACATATCTCTCATTTAAAGTTGATGCTGCCATTTCTCATGACAATACATTATTGGTTTACAAATGTGAAGTTCTTGTGGTGTATCTGACATCATCTAGTCTTAATGACTTAAAAGGAAATTAGGGGCGCTGCCTACACTATGCAGTTCATCCTAATTGACTGGACATATAGGTTTAATAACTGGCTTGGAGTGACCTTGTTTTAATTAGAGGACTGATAAACTCAAATTCTTATCCCAACTACGCATGACCTTTTTCTATTCAAGCTATGTGACAGGTGCACACTCTGGGCACAAAACCCTTTGCTACCAAATTGACCGGCAGCCATTCTGTTATTTGATTGAGAACATTTGTCCTTTTTTATTATAAATTATTTCAGAAGTTATGGCTAACAATAGCATGTTTTTTTGAAAAATGTATCTTGCTGCTTTGATCTAATTCCAACTTAAGTCTACTCAATACTGAGATTTTTCCCCAAAGTTTTGAGTTGGTAAATATGCGAGTAATTCAGTATTTTCAATTTCTGACACTGAGAATATTTGAGTTTTCACTTCTATTTCTCTTATTTTTCTTTGTTTTATCCAGGAGTTGTCCAAAATTGTTTCTAAACAGGCGGAGGAAGGAAAGGTAAATTTTATCTGTTCTAAAGTTTGTTCTAACTCCTTTTCTATAGTTATTTGTGCTTTCCAAAAGAAAAGAACATTTATTCTTAATCTAGTGGGATCTACTTTACTCGGTGCTTGTAGAGGTACCCTCTCCATGGTCCTTATTGCAGTAAGCAGTAAAACTTGGTATTAGAAACAGCGGTGTAGTTCAATCATCCAACAAAAAGATACGAAAGGACACATTTAGAACTGGGATCGTGAGGAAGACAATTTAATATTTTTAATTAAATTTCCATTTCTTTATGTTGGATATATGCATCATGTCTAGTTTGCTTTATATAAAGTGCCCAATTTCTGACACGATTGACTGAATTTTCATTGCAGTCAGTAGATGATGTTGAGCTATTCTCTCTCCCAATTTGTGACATAATTACTGTTTGAATTCAGACAACTTCTCTCTGTCCATCATTTTCCTAAACAACTTAACTATTGTTTCAATATAAGAATGTTTGGATTATACTGCTATCCCCAGGGTGTTGGTAATGGTATATGCTATACCCAGGGCGTTGGTCTAATGGTATGAGTGCAACGCGTGATGTGTGGGTTAAGCGTATGTCACGAGTTCGAATCCTGCCGTAAACGAAAGCCTGGTATTTAAGTGGAGAATGGTAGAGCGGCAGACCCAATAACCACTGAGTTTAGTACCGTCCGTCATTTTCGCTTGGGGATTTCTCAGTTATCCAAAAAAAAAAAAGCGCTGCTATTCAAAACGGGAAAACCTTTTGTCTTCAGATATCGATTCAAAACTCAGATAGCTTGCCTCTTACTTTGAATCATTCTGTTGGTTAGGGATGGAGTAGTTGATTGTGCTTTTATTGCCTTATCAATCATGTTCATTGGACTATTACTATCTATTTCTTATAAAACATTTGCAGGTAGCTATAAGGAATATAAGAAGAGATGCCTTAAAAGCTTATGAAAAACTTGAGAAGGTTTGAGCTCTTGGCAATTTTTGGTCCTTATCTTTCGGATGCTAGATATTGAAGAATCTTACCTTTTTTCAGGAGAAAAAGCTTTCTGAAGACAATGTTAAGGACCTATCCGGTGATCTACAGGTAACTAACAAAGTTTGACGTTCATGAGCACAAGAGTTCAGAAACAGAAAGTGATTATCCATATTTGTTTAAACAATTGTCTCATAATCTGTAAATTTTAACTGTAAATTACTTTATTTGGATTCTACTGGATGAGAAAAAACAAAATTGTTTTCAGATTTTCTCGTAATGCTCTGTACCAACTTTTGCTTTAATTTCTCAAACCTGCTGAAGAAAATAGCTCAAATTACTATAAATCGTCATTTTAGTGCAATCTGAAGTCTGCTACTTATGGCATTAACACAGAAAGTGACAGATGAATATATGAAGAAGATTGATACTGTCTTCAAGCAGAAGGAGAAGGTATGTTAATCAAGAATATTCATGTAGTTTTGAGATAAAATTATGTGTTTACACAAAAATATGGGTAGACTCTAAATTCCCTGGGAACTGTTTTCTATTAAGTCATGAAGAAGCAGAAAACTGAGTAGCAACAGTTAACTTCTGATTTGGGCACTAAAGAGATATTTCTTTTCCCTTCACCACACCATGTTTCTCTGCACCTTTGTGCTTCACTAGGCTCTTCTAGATACCATGCGTGTTTCTATATGCGCATTGACTGGGCTCTAAAAAACAGGCATGAGAGTCTATTTTCACTTTGTGGCTGTTACAGGTAATCTGTTAATGCAAACCGAATCATTAATTTCATGCATGCACTGATGCACACCCCAAGGAAAGAGTTACTTTTTCCCCTCTCAAACTTTCTAGTCTTGTGCTGTCTAGCAATCTTCTATTTGCTGACAAAATAAACAGGAAAGTTTGTCATCTTCTGAAAAAAGGCTTCTATGGGAAATGGAGTACATTATAATGCAGCTGCAGCTGCTTCACCCTTCCATTTCCTGTTGTCCCATGTTAATCTTATCCAATTGATAGTGGTGGTAGTTTGCTTTCTTTTCCAATTTTTTGCGCTCCCCTTGTGAGGTTTGGTTGCTACCTAGTTTTTTTTTCACATGCTACCTAGTTTGCCATGCTTCACCTTTTGACTAACTTCTGCTTCCTGTCTATTTACCCAATGAAGGTTAGTAGAATTTTAATTGAAAATGTCTACGTTTGACTCTCAGGAACTGCTGACAGTTTGACAACAGTTATGTTCAATGTGTATATGGAGTTTGTGCAATAATGAAGCTTTTCTTGGAAGGTTCATCTGGTGCATAGGCTTGTCACATGCCTCTGTAAAAAAACACCTTGAATTCTTCGTTGTAGAAATCACGTAAAGATCACTCATGAACTGGAATGGTCCCCGTTAATTTTGTTAGGACTCATGTTTTTTACTGGAAATTACTCCCAAAAGAAGTAAATCTGCTTGTAGATTTGAGCTGCTTGAGGCTGCTGGATTTTGTAACTACAGGGTCCAGAATGAAATGTACTTGCTGATGGTAGAAAATCTACTCTTGCTCTGGGAGCTTTATTTCCTATTTGTTTATATACGTTTGGCTTAAGTTGTGGACATCTTGTTGTAGTTGGCTGTACAAAGCGCCTTTCATGTTGTGCCCAAACAAGTTTTTGAATAATTGTTGATGCAAATCTAAGTCTCCCCCTTTAAGACCTTTAGTTATCTGTCTGCTTGTATATCACTCATTCAGTCGATACATTGTTTTATATAAATGATTGTATGGATATAATATTATCATTTATACGTAGTTTGATCCTGTTTCAAATGTTTGTATAAGAACTTGAGGTAAACCATATAGTAGAGAATGAGCCCCATCTATGTGTCCTAATCCTTTGAAGAAATTGCAGCGGTCTTGTTTTTTCTTAGAAGTCTAAATTCTAAGTTTAGCCGTCTAGATTCAACTTTCCATACAAAGTTTCAGCACACGAGTTGCAAAACCATTAGTTTTTCTTTAAAGTAAAAATTGGAAATTATTGAGAAGCACAATAAACACTTTTGGAAATCCTTACCCAAATTGAATTGATGAGAGTAAAGTGTAGCATATCTAACATCCTCTCACACGTGTAACCCAATTTTATGATTCATGCGTGCACTGTTTTAGTAATTTTTTTTGCCTTTTCTTTTGAAGTAGTGAGAGGGTAGAGGTAGGTAGACAATTTAGGCTCAACATGCTAATGAATGAGCATGAACTCATGAGCTAAGTTGAGAGAGATAGAGAGTAGTCTAGAATGAGAGAACATGAATACACAAAATGGTTTTGCAAATTAATGGGCTAATTACAGTTTGACTTTGATACCATCACCATGTGATAGTATTTCAGTATCCGGCCTAAAACTGGCAAAGGTGGAGTAATCCACAACCGCCAACACTCTATGCATGATAAATTGTCTAATCACAAATTAGAGTCATATGTTAGTGGAATGTTGCACTACTTCTCAATCCGATTTTATTATAACAATTTTCATTTGTAATAATATATTATGTAAATAAAAGTATGTGGTTAAATAAACTTCAGTTATATCTGGCTAAAGTGTAAACAAATATGACAGAATTTCAGCCATATGTTACCGTAGTGTAGAAAACAATGGCTAAATTTCAACCATATGTGACCTATCAACTCCAGACACAAATTTTTGAAACTTTCAGTTCCGTGTACCTAAAGTTATTCAAAAATAGATAAATTTGGAAATTTTATTAACTTAAATCCAAAACTTAAAACATGACTTAAATAGCGACACCAAAATAGGCTATATATGTGCATTTATCCCCTTTCTTTACCCACAAAAAGCCCACACAACAACCATGGATCAAATCTAATGGTCGCAGGCAAAAGGAGAAAGTTAATTAAGTTGTTGACATCATGATAACATTGGGATGTCCATTAAATTCATATTCTACGAGAAATTTTAATTTATGAGTCACATAATGAACATTATTTATGTGAGGCAGTTTATTATTTGACAAGTGGATTTATGAGTCCCATAAACTTTTTAAAAACAAATTGTAAAAAAGATAATATTAAAAGTCTATATTTTTCCTAATCCAAAATATTTAGCTAGAAGACAATTAAGAAAAGTTAAAAGTAAAAAAGATGTGCAGTCTCACCACTCTCACGACATAGTAGGAGCAGCCATATTCAATCTTTTTCTCAAACTTTAATAGTTGCGACTAAAACCTTTGCTTCATTATATTTTTAAATTGAAGATTTTTAATTTTAGGATTCAACTATAATTCAAAAGCATGAACAATTTCTAATCATAATATTAATAGTACAATTCGATTAGTTATTTTTAAGAAGTTATATCATATTAATTTTTGGGTTACTTTATAGCGCATATGTAAATTTAGATTTTCTAAAATCATTCATATAATCTTGATTTTTCTTTAGTCGATACGTTCGATAATTTTCTTAACGTCATCTTTGAGTGATATTATTATTTAAAATGTCTACTTTATTGTATAAAATAATAAAAAGCTTTGGTATAATGCAAAAAGTATAAAATTCTCGTGATCACATGAGACTGATATGATTCTAAATTGCTTTTGACAATAAGAAACTTAGGTGAAATTGATCATACTTCTTTGCATGACTTACGATGTCAAAGCTAGGGAAAGACCACGAGAATTTATCTATAGAAAATGCACACCACATTATATATATATATATAGAAAGATGGTGTTCTACAAAATATGAAAATTTTCAAACAAATCATGTCATTCAGTGTCCCATAAGTATACGAAAGATTGACAATCACATAATATTAAGTAAGAAAGAGATTGAATATAGCCGTTGCCAGTATGTCGTGAGAATGGTGAGGCATGGCCTCTACGAATCTTTTTTACTTTTAACTTTCCTTAAATATTGTCTTCTAGCTAAATATCTTAAATTAAGGAAAACAAATATTTTTAATATTGTCTTTTTATTTTATTTTAAAGAAACTTGTGGAACCCATAAATCCACTTGTCAAGTAATAAATTAGCCTCGCATAAGTAATGTTGGTTATGGGACTTATAAATTAAAATTTCTCATATTCTACTAGTTCACATTTGGCCACAATTAGACAAAGGACCAGTTGCCTGAATCTCCCCTTCAGATGACTAATGCATGCAAAGCAGCAGCACTGTTTCTTCCGAAACAATTAAGTAGAACAAGTGAATAATATATCCAAAATGATTTCTTTATTGCTTGAAGGTGGACCAAATTTGGAAGTCAAACGACTAATTTTCACAAGAGAAGGCTTATTAAAGACCAACATTTAACGACAGGGTGAAAATATGGTCCCTAAATGTTACTTACAGGGACGAGATTTCCTTCTGGTTTCTAAATCCGGTCGCTGAAAAGATAAAAGACCGTCCTAATAAGCTAAGTCCAGTGGGAGAAAATGATGTGTTTCTTATTCGATTTCAGTTTCAGTTCTATTTTTCATATTTGCATAATTGTCTTATAATTAGCTTCTATTAGCACTAGCATATCTGGAAAATCTGAATATATATTGTTGGAAGGTTAAGAACTTGTGAAGCAGCTATTAGGTGTAGAAGAGTGCATACTGAAACTAAAGGTTCAAATATAGGCATTATGCTTTAATGTATTCAAAAGAAAATCTCTGAAAATAGTTCCATCTTTTTTCCTCTATACTTTCTGGAATCCCTTCATTACCTCCTTAAGCTTTCCACCTCTCTTTGATTTTTTTTCTTCAGTTAAATTTGAAAAGTGATATTGGCATATTCTCAATATGCTTCTACTACTAATGGAAGGCCATACTTGTAATTGAACAAGTGAGAGAAATGATAAAAAACCGAAATTTCGGTATTTCAGTTGAACCTAAATATTGAGACTATAAAACCGAAAACCGAACTTTTTTCAAATCAAAACCGACAACCGAATCAATTCGTTAATTCAGTTCGGTCCGGTTTTTCAGTTTTTATTCCCACCCCTACTACATTCTTTCATGTAAAACATATAAGTGTATTTATTTTTATCTTTTCCTTGAATAACCCAACCAAAGTATTAGATTCATTATTGGTAGAAACATGCCCTTGGTACAGGGTTAAAAGGAATACTTCTACTTGATAAAAAACAGGGTTAAAGAACTAAAACACTATCAAAGTTGGGCTTGTTAAGACTATTGGTTAGATTATTAGATTCTCGTCTCTTAAGTTCTCTTCGTTTTTTTTGTTATGAAGTGTCATTTAAATTTTATTGTCTTAGGTCAGTAGATTGATTTAATTCAAATACTTGTTCACCTTGAGCATTGAACATGGATCTCTGTTATAGTCTTTACACTAGAGAAATATAATTTTTCTCATCCTTTGGTTGCAGTTCTGTTATGTGTATTGGTTAATTTGATTTTCATGATTCATCCTTGAAAAATCTTGAATTTTTACTCTCTTTTCTCTCTCTCCTCTCCTCTCTCTTTACTTGTGCCTAACGGTCATCTTCCCCTCCCCACTACCCCTGAACCAACTCCGGCCGGCGATCCTCTCGGAGTCCGCCTTAGTTCCAGATCCGGCAATTTCCAGCAGACCTTCAGCATCAGTTCGACGGGAGAAACCCGTTTTCATCTAGAGCTAGCGTCATGTCGCCGAGCAAGTTCTATCTCTCCTCCTTATTTATTGTTCTTGCTACTGACCTCTGCTTGCTACCGACACTACAACTAGAAATCCCTTTTTGGGTATTGGAGTTTGCAAGTTTAAAGTTTTAGCCATATCCATTCTTGATTCTCCTTTTCTTTTCATTTCATTTCATTTTGGTGTCATCCATCTTCCTCTCTTAGTTCCCTTCAAGATTTCTTAGCTTACTGTGCCAGCTATTGTACTATTTTTCTCCTTCTTTGTGTGATTGGATCTGTTTTGCTTCTTCTTTCCAGTATTTAGGTGAGAGATTTTGAGTGTTAACCACCCAGAATTCTTTCTAAAAACAAGTTGCAACTTTTGAAAAAATGAAGTAAATTATGTTTGTATTGACTTAGAAACACACAACTCTTCTTACAGAATTAATAAGTATTGGGATTTTTCAACTCGATCTTTTGACTTGCCTATTACTGTTCAACAAAAGCTTCAAACTGTTCATTTTCCCACAAGTGTTCACTTTGTCATTAACCTTGTTAAATTTTGCCGCTTCTTGTCTTTAGTTATAACATTCTTGGCGTAGTGGTTTTACTTGCCTCTAGATTCTTGTTAACTTGTGCTTGCACTTTGATCCCTTCCTGTTTTAGGGCAATCGTTTGAGTAGTTTATTATTTTATATTTGCTTTAGTGGCTTTGGTAACTGATGGTAGACTAGGGTCTTGTTCTCGGTCAGGGACAAGGGAGAGGGTTGGGGGGGGGGGTAAGTGGGGTAAGGGAGATTCTAGGCTGAGAATACGATCTTGGAAAATTGAGACTTTAACGGGGAAGTCCATAGAGCTAGTTAAGATTCTTAAGAAGATGAAGATTAACATAGCATGTGTTCAGGAGACCAAATGGGTATGACCTAAGGCTAAGGATGTAGACGGGTATAAGTTATGGTTCTCGGGTAGGTCGAAGTATAGGAATGTGGTAGGCATTTTGGTAGACAGTGAGCTAAAAGATCAGGTGATAGAGGTGAGGAGGGTCAATGACAGGATGATGTCGATTAAGTTGGTAGTTGGAGGGTTCACTATGAACATTATTAGTGCTTATGCGCTGCAGGCAGGCTTGGACGAGGAAGAGAAGAGTCGCTTTTGGAAGGATTTGGATGAAGTGGTGGGAGGTATACCACCCACTGAGAAGTTATTTATAGGAGGGTATTTCAATGGACATATCGGGTCACTTCCGAGGGGTTATGATGACGTGCATGGAGGCTTTGGACTAGGGGATAGAAACGGGGAAGACGTCTCACTTTTGGAGTTCGCTAGAGCTTATGGGATAGTGATAGCCAATTTGAGGTTCCTGAAGAAGGAGGAACGCTTGGTGACTTTTCATAATTCGGTAGCTAAGACTCAGATAGACTTTTTGCTCCTTAGGAATGTTGATAAAGGTCTTTGTAAAGACTGCAAGGTTATTCCGAAGGAGGATCTTACAAACCGATATAAGCTTTTAGTAATGGATTTGGAGATCAAGATGGAGAAGAAGAAGAGGGTTGTGTATGACAGGTTAAGAATCAAATGGGGGGAGTTGGACCATGGCTAGTGCAAAAGAGATGGAAGAGAGGTTGATGGTCAAGGGGGCCTGGGAGAGTAGTGGGGATGCCACCGGTATGTAGGACATGGCGACCTGTTGCATTCGGGAGGTATATAGAGAAATGCTAGGGGTCTCGCGGGGTAACTGTGATGGGCATCAAGGGGATTGGTGGTGGAATGGTAAAGTTCAAGAGAAGGTGGAAGCGAAGAAAGCTGCATATATGAAATTGGTAGAAAGCAAGGATGGGGTGGAGAAGTGGACGAATAGGGAACTGTATAATATGGCGAGGAATGAGGCAAAGCTAGCGGTTATGGCAGCGAAAACGACGGCTTTTGAACGCCTATATGTGGAATTAGAAGAGAAATGTGAGGATAAGAAGTTGTACAAACTAGCCAAGGCAAGGGAGAGAAAGACACGTGAATTGGATCACGTGAGGTGCATCAAGGACGAGGAAGGCAAATTACTGGTGGAGGAAGTGCATATTAGGCGGAAGTGGCAGTCTTACTTCCATAAACTCTTGAACGAAAAAGGAGATGTAGACATTGTGCTAGGAGATCTGGAGCATTCTGGTAAGTACCGAGATTTTGGGTATTGTAGAAATATTAAGGTTGATGAGGTTAAGGGTGATGTTCGCAGGATGCGCAGGGGACGAGCGACCGGGCCTGATGAAATCCCAGTTTAATTTTGGAAGAGTGCAAGAAGAGCAGGTTTGGAGTGGCTAACTAAGTTCTTTAACGTCATTTTTAAGACGACAAAAATGCCCGAAGAATGGAGGTGGAGTGCAATGATTCCCTTGTACAAAAACAAAGGTGATATCCAGAGTTGCAACAACTATAGGGGTATCAAGCTGTTGAGCCACGCTATGGAAGTTTGGGAAATGGTCGTAGAGATGAGGGTGAGGAGAGGTATGTCTATTTCCGAGAACCAGTTTGGATTCATGTCGGGGCATTCGACTACTGAAGCCATTCATCTTATTAGGAGGTTGGTGGAGCAGTATAGGGAGAGGAAAAGAGATTTACATATGTTTTCATCGACCTTGAGAAGACATACGACAAAGTCCCTATGGAGGTTCTATGGAGATGTTTGGAGGTTAGAGGTGTATCTATGGCGTACACTAGGGTGATCAAGGATATGTATGATGGAGCCAAGACTAGGATACGGACAGTAGGAGGAGACTCAGAGCACTTTCCAGTGATGATGGGGCTGCACCAGAGATCAGTTCTTAGCCCATTCTTATTTGCCTTGGTGATAGACGGACTGACGCGACAAATCCAAGGGGAGGTACCATGGTGTATGTTATTCGCAGACGATATAGTCTTGATTGACGAGACTCACAGTGGAGTGAACGTCAAGTTGGAGATTTGGAGACAGACTCTAGAGCCTAATTGTCGCTGATTTCTTTGTTAAAACCTGTTGCATTTTGGGCATTTTGGCGCTCAGAGTAGTGTATTTTTTGCTGTTATGCCTGGCTAATTGTTGCTGCATTTAGGACCATTTGCTGCTATATTTTTAGCACAGTTGCTGCTGATTTTTGGCCAAATTACTTCTGCATTTTTTGGACACATTTGATGTTTATCACTGTTGTATTTTAGCACAGTTGCTGCTGGTTTCTTGGCTTAAAACTGCTGCTTTAAGACTGTTTCGGATAGCTGCAATATTTCTGATATTTACTGATTTGAACATGATACTACACTGACCGATGAAAAAATATCCGTCGATTTTTTAGGCCTCCACAGTTGTAAAGACGAAAAATAAAACTTCTGGGCAAGGATGAAACTTAAATCTTTTTCACCCGAGAGACCAACATGTTCGATAGGCAAGGCAACTAAAATGACCAACGAGTCATATGTTCGCAGCCACGACGTGATTGAAATGATCTTTTCAAAATTTAAGTCTGAGTCCTCCGTAATCAAAACATTTACTATTTTGGATACGGATCCGAAGTTATTTATATTCAACTATTTCTAACCGTTTGTTCTTGACAGCTTGCAAGGTATATTTATGAAAGTTAAAGAAGACAAGTTATCTCTCGGAGATGATTTATTTTATTGTTGTTTTTACTTTCTTTAATTCAGCTTTATTTCATTCTGTATTATAATAGTATTGTACTCTGAAATTATTGAAATATTTAGAATAGATAGACTTAGAATTAATTAATAGGGTAGTCTAAAACTTGAAACTCATCGCTAGTTTATTTATTTTTAGGCTCGGTTAGTTTTAAAATCGAAAATCGCTAGTTTACCTATTTTTAGGCCCGTCGCTCATAAAAAATCACCTTGCATATAATTTTATCAATTTTCATACAGATGCATACTTTTTTCAACTTTACATGTATTTTTAATGCCATACAAATATATACTTGTACATATGCATCCCGTCATTAAATATTTTCAACATCATTTTAACTTTATATTTTTAAACATGCATTTTCTTAGTACAATAATTAACCTGAGTTTGACCGAATAACCGCAAGTTAGCGGATCTTAAAGGATGCCTAACCCCTTCCCTTTAGGATAATAGAGAACTCTTACCTAGAATCTCATTAGTTTTGCAGACCACAAAATTGTAGTTATTTTGCAGATTTTAGTTAGCATTTAGGTGCCCTAATTCACCTTAGAATAATTAGGTGGCGACTCCTCAAAGCAAGCATTTTTATCCAATCCAGAGGGAATTGACCTATTACGTCGCGAGCCGCTGGTTAAAAACTGGTGCGACAGTGTGATTATGATAGTACGATGTGGGTTTTCGGTGGCTGGTGTGGTTGCGGAGTGGTGTTGGGGTTGTGGTGGCAACACAGTGGCGGGGACGGTGACCGGTGGTCGTACTGAGATGTTGGGTTGATTGCCGGTGGTGGTGGCAATCAGCGTTGACTGTGACGGAGAACAGGCGGGTGGCAGACACACAAAGTTGCGTTCTGTGGCGGCGGCAGTAGTTGGCAGAGATGGGTTGACAGTGGTGGACTGACACAGTTCACTGAGGATGACGGGGAGATGTCAGACTCATCAAGGAAAGTATAGTCTATTTTCAGAATTTTTGGATGTCTGAAAATAGGAATGTGGTCTCGTCAAACGTGACGTGACGAGAGATGTGAATTTGACGAGTGGACAAGTCATAACACAAATAGCCCGTATGGTTAGACGGGAAACCTACGAAGACACATGGAGTGGTTCGATGTGCTAATTTATGAAGGGCAGTGGAGGCAAGGTTAGGGTAGCATAGGCAACCGAAAACCCGAAGGTGGTCATAAGATGGGACGCGACGGTATAAGATTTCAGTTGGAGTCGTGTTATGAAGAGTGTTGGTGGGTAAAATATTGAGGATATATTCTACCATTTTGACTACATAAACCCAAAAAGAGGGAGGGAGAGAAGCATAAAAAATTAGGGTACGAACCATGTTATTTATGATACAGATGATTCGTTCGGCTTTGCCATTTTTAGGGGAGGTATCAGGACACGAAAATCGAAAAACCATCCCATTATTTTTGCAAAACTTGTGAAATGCAGAATTATTAAACGCACGGCTGTTATCACATTGAAAATATTTGATGACTTTCTCAAACTGTGTTTTGATATAAATGAGAAATTCAAGAAATTTGGCAAACACTTCCGAGTTAAATCTCAGTGGGTAAATCCAAACAAAATGAGAAAAATCATCTAATAAAACTAGATAATAGACAGCACGAGTCTGTTTGTTGTCCTGAAAAATTTCTTCTAACCGAATCCATAGCTCGCGAGTAGAGGCGCCGATTTTCATAATAGTGAGGAGCAAGTCCTGAGAAATAGTGACATAGATCCACTGTTTCACAACAGCGCCAAGACGGCGCCGTGTTGTGCCGTCAATCTCAATGGGACGAGGGAAAGAGTCTTCAATGTGATCCAACACGTTATAAACGCATGCATGGATACGGAAAAATTCAACCCACGGAGAGTACTGATTGTTTTCTTGATCAAGAATCAATGGGATAAAGTTTTTGATGTTTGTTACTGTAAGTGCTGGATGAACAGATGGTGAAAACGATTGTGTGGTTGTGGGGATGATGACGAAGGAGGTTGAGGTTGTTGTGGGAGTTGTGGGAAGAGTCATTAAAGTGGATTAATATTGGTGAAGGAAGAGGAAGATGACAAGGAAAACATAATATGGTTCTCGGCCAAGGAGGAGTCGCCGGTGGTTTGGAAAAACCTAGGTGGTCGGCGGAAAAGGAAAAGAAAAATTAGGGTTTAGGGTTTTACTCTTGATACCACATAAGATTGTATTAATCTTCATTGTTGAGTCTTTCTCATTAATACAAATATATATAGGGTGTGCAATGTAGAATCTTCATACAATAGAGATATTATATCTACCATAATTATATAATATTAAATATGACTAAATATATGGACTATACATGTTAATAGTAAACTCTTTCAAATCAAGAGTATTTAGCATCAATCAAAGACCACATCAAATGCTAAACTCAATTAACTGTTAACAATATCTATTGGTGCTTCGCTTCCACTAAGCAAAAGCTGAAAACATATATTATAAAAAATGCAACAAAATTGAACAGACTGTACCCCATGACTCGGTTGCCACGTCAACAGAGATGACATATTGAACTGCACTAAACCTTTACATGTCAAAAATTCGTTCGTTTTGATCATCGAATATACGTATACTCCAAATGATGAGACTATGAATTTTACAGTTTCATATTGACCCGACCCGTTGAGTACCCTCTTGAGTTGTAATATCAATTGAACTCCAAAACTCAGTCCTACCTCAGTTTTAAATTGGTCCCTGTCTCTGCAAAAGAATTTAATAGTGTTGTTACTACTATATTTTAAACATTTGGACTTTTGGTTACTTTATTATTTGAATTTGCATATTTATTTTTTAATTTATCTATAAATAAAATTATTTATTAAATATTAGTAGGTGATTTCTTTTGATCAAGCATTCACTAATAATGTTAAAAATAAATAAATTATTTATATTTTAAAATTGACGTATTGAAGATTGAACGTGCAAACTGAAAAAAGTAACAAAAAATTAATTTTTCTATCTTATCTTGTTACCAAATTGAGTATATAACTAAACAAAACTTGAATAGCCCCTTATATATCGATATAGGCGTCTTTTTATCCCTTATGTATACTAGTACTAGTACGATAATAAATGTGGAAGTGGAAATAAGATAAATTAAATAAATATATAATTAAGATAAAATTTATTTGTGAATAAAAAATACTAACTCAAATTAGCATTTGAAAGAATCTAATCTATCGGACTAACCCTTCAGGTGAAAGATTTACTCTTAAATAGTCTTGTTTCTTAGTTGTTCAAACAATTTTTCATAATTAATATCTCGAGAGAAATTATTTAAATTTTTTATTTTTAAATACATATATCTATAACTCTATAATCGATTGTGGTTACTTAAAGCAAGAGCTTGATTATGAGAAGAAGAGATAATATAGATTTGTCACCATTAGGCCTTTATTTCTAGGAATTTTGGTGATTTTTTTGTAACTAAGATAGAATTGGGAGAAGTTTGAGGGAAAAAAAAAAGACTAGGAATATGTTTGAAGAAGATATCCATCAAACTTTGAGCCTTTCCATTTGTTTCACAAATCCTGTTAGAGTTTAGACTAAATTTTTCTACTTTTACAAGGGGCAGAAATTATAAATACATGACTTGAGGGTCCAATCTCCCAATTACAATAACTAACCATTCGTCTCTATCTTTTCCCCAAAATAATCACAATTCGAGCAATAGAAACCCTAGGTTTCTGATGGATATACTGAAACAGGAATTAGAGAAACGCCGGAAAAACCTATCTCAAGATGTCGGCGGCCGGAAAATCTTCAAGCGGTCAGAAATCGAACAAAAACGCATCCAAAGAATCCGCGAAGAGGAAAAACGTGAAGCCGAAGCCAAATCCCTCCGTCAAAAACAATCACAACATCAACACAACAAATCCACCGATGATAACAACAACAACAACAACTCCACGTCATCATCATCAAAATCAATCTCCAAAACCGATATTCAACATGACTCATCAACACTTACCGACGAGCAAAAAATCGACGGATTAAACCTACCGCGACAAGAGGTAATTCGCCGACTTAGGTTTTTAAAACAACCGGTAACTATATTCGGTGAAGATGACGTGGCAAGGCTAGATCGATTAAAGTTTATATTAAAAGCTGGATTATTTGAAGTTGATGATAGTGATATGACTGAAGGACAAACGAATGATTTTTTAAGAGATATTATTGAATTAAAGAAACGACAGAAATCGGGAATGATGAGTGAAAGGAAGAGGAAAGTTAGTGAGGATGTAGGTGAGGATAAAGATGGAGGAGGTGGTGATGAAGATTTGAGTGGTGATGGAGCGTCGTCGGGTGTGGATTATGATAAGGATTTGAAGAGAATGAAAATGGATTTTGGGGATTTGTGTGATGAAGATAAGATTTTGGTGTTTTTTAAGAAGTTGTTGAATGAGTGGAATCAAGAGCTTGATGAGATGACTGATTCGGAGAAGAGGACGGCGAAAGGGAAGTCAATGGTTGCTACTTTTAAACAGTGTGCTAGGTACTTGCATCCGTTGTTCAAGTTTTGCAGGAAAAAGGTATAATTGTTGCTTTTTTCTTTGATTGATTTGTTTAGATATTATGTTTATAAGGTTGCAAGCTTTATGTTAATTTTATTTTTTTCATCAATGCAATTGCTTGAAATTAAAGCTTAGTTAGAAGTTTACTCATATGAATCGAGTCTTACGTGGTTATCCAATTTATGAAAGAATGAATTAGGCAACAACAACAACAACAACATACCCAGTATAATACTCCCATCAGGTGAGGTCTGGGGAGGGTAGAGTGTACGCAGATAAGGAGGTTGTTTTCGATAGACCCCGGATCAAGTAGAAACGAAAGCAACAGTGATAATAAGAAGTAATAGCAGCAACAGTGAATGAATTAGGCAATTTTGCAGAATGGAATTTGAGCTAAAATCTACAACTAAAACTAAGCTAAGATTTTAACTATACTAGATAGAGCAAAATGATAATTTTGATTGATAAAAATTCAGAAGGGTTACATGGAAGAATATAAAGGAGAAGCCCTAGCTATTTTATGGGACCTAAAAGAACTATCACAAGGGGAAATGGGGTAATTGCGTAGATAAAGAAACTAAACTTAAGGGGTTCAGGTACAACTGATGAAACTTGTGTCCTTCTGTAAATCAACTCCCCACAGCTGTGAACTACACTACTTGCACTTGGTACGACCTTGAAAGAATCAGCCCATCTTTCTTACATAGCTCCTAAACTCATTCTGCATCAGCAATGCAATATGGAATATGGTTGTCTTTGTGGGAGTTCTAACTGTGATATAAAAGATCATAGTCTCATGTAGAAGGCCGTGTTTGCATCTAGTGATGCTGTATTTTGATCTAATAAATAAACTCATCACAACTAGAATCGATTTCTTATGATTGTTTTGAAATTTGATTGAAATTGATCTTGAAGATTTATGATCTCTTGTTCTTCCAATGCTTTACTTGTTGGAGGTGAAATAGGAAGTAGTATAGAACATTGATGCAAGGATAGGTGCACATTCTTACTATAGATCCTGTTAGATCTTGCCTGCACAACATCTCATCTGACATAAAAGGGAACTGGAAAAACTTGGAAGAGAAGAATGACGCCATTCTTCCTACAAGAGAACTTCTGATATCTACTCTAATCGTCTCATTGCCATCCGTGATTGAGTAGATGATGGGATAAACTAATGAATCTTTTGTCCCCTTCTCTTGTGAATAAGGATGTTATATTCTGAGGTAGCTGTGGTATAATGACCTGTGGAAGGGTAGTGGTTCATAGAATTCGAAGACATAGAGACAGTCCGTATAAAGATTTGTACATTTTTCTTATGTATAAATACTGAATGATGCGTGTTTTGCGAGTTAATTACCTTACTGAAAATATTACATTAACTTAATTTATTGATGCATAAGTACTGTGCACGGACCTCATCTGTTATCCTTCATGTGATAATGATAACCCTATAGATGATGATTAGTTAAGTGTATCAGAGGATATTATTCTATGTCTTATTATTATAATAGATAATAGATTATATAAGAAAAATGGAAAGATGCGCTCTCTTTTAACCGGATCCTTCTTCTTTGTTAACGCTACTAAGGACCTATAGGTTTGCCTACTTTACTTATTAAAGATAATGAGAATGGGTTATTCAAACAAAAAGGAAAAGCCAGAGTTTCTAAGCTTTTGCATTTTGTACATTGAACTTTTCACTGAAAGCAATCAGACCTGCCTGCCTTTAAAAAATAGGAAGTAGACCATTTTGCTAGCTTCACAAAGTGAAACTGAAAAGCCCACACACGATTAACTCGTCTTAACTCGAGGACTCCTTCGGAGAAGGGAGGGAAAACTGGATGATTGGAAAAAGGTAAGAATAGAGCGAGCAGCCACTTGCGTGGTTGACAGGAGTGAATACTTGGATTAGGAAGAGCTATCATGCATTGATAATTGAGAAAGTAAATTAGCACTATGTTGTTAATGACACAATGGAAGAAATACGGAGAGAACGGCAGGATTCTTACCCTAACATAACCCACTCTTCTCGATGGTTGCGTAGAGGTTTTAGAGTTATAAACCAAAACAAATCTATTTTGATCAAATCTTAAAGGATCTACTTCCAAGATGAGCTTAAACAGAGTGACCTGTTCGTGAAGATTCATATAGTCAATCCGAACTTGCTCAAGATTGAGGTGTAGTATATAGTAGTTGTTGTTAAAGGATTTAGTTGTTCCTATAATGGATGCTAAGGCAGCACCTCCCATACTATCCCTTTACTGAATAGAGTCCACAAGTCTTGTAAATCCAAGTATATCACACTCTGATTATTTGTCTATCAGCCCAATCTTATGTGCAGAAAGATTGATTCTTACCCGAACTAATTTCTTATGGTAGGTTCTTGAGCCAACTCTGAACATAGGCGGGTATATATGGTATATATAGGTGGAAAGCTAATATATATATATATATGTAGCAGTGCTGCTGGTTTATCTACTAAAAAATCACCCATCCATTGAATTTGGAACATAAGCTGAATATGCTGGTAGTAGAATTTTTTGTAACTTAATAATTCTGATGAGGTCTTTGCTTGCTGTCGTCGTCTTTTTAGAAAAACATCAGGTTTGACCAATTTGTTTCTTGTATCCTCCCTTTTAAGATTCTTATTCAAATTACTTCTTCGGCATGAGAAGCTTATTTTGTCATGGTGTACTTCTTGTGTATCCAGTTACTTCCTGATGACATTAGGCAAGCACTACTTGTGGTTGTTGAATGCTGCATGAAGAGGGACTATCTAGCTGCAATGGATCAGTACATTAAGATGGCAATTGGTAATGCTCCTTGGCCTATTGGTGTTACTATGGTTGGTATTCATGAACGGTCAGCTCGTGAGAAGATTTACACAAACAGTGTTGCTCATATCATGAATGACGAGACAACTAGGAAGTATCTGCAGTCAGTTAAAAGACTTATGACATTCTGTCAACGGCGGTATCCAGCAATGCCATCCAAAGCTGTGGAGTTCAATAGCCTTGCGAATGGTAGTGACTTGCAGTCCCTGCTGGCAGAGGAGGGCACTTCTGGCGGATCTCAAACAGAGGAAAGGCTTCGAATAATGCCTGCATAAGGAATATCCTGCAGACATCTATAAATTGGTTTGCCTTTAGTACTGTTTTTATGTATGTTGATTCTCCTTGATGTAGCTGAATTGTGGCACCTGAGTCAAGGCCTGCCCTGCAAGTTGCACAAGGGGAGAAAAAGAAATTGGATGTCCTGGTTTGTAACTCTTCTAAAATTGGGTCCATATGTAGAGAAAACATGCCTTTAGTTCTGCAATGAGTAACTCTGTCTGAAGATTAAAAATATGTCATGATGCCCGATTTAATGATACTATCTCCAGGAAGAAAAATATGTTATTTTGCTCTAATGATAGTAGTATGTACAACGAAGAAAAACTTCGAAGGATGGAGAACACAGGTGCGATTGGTCGCACTTTCGAGAAAGAACACCATTTTCTGCCAGGCATTGTTGCGAGACCTACTTTGGCTTCCCCATTAACAATCAAATCTATTTAACATACTTAAGTACCTTTTTCAATGGATGTAAACTTAGTATACCTATTAAAACTCTTAGGAGTCGTTTGGACATGATTTGAAATTATGAGATGAAATCATCATAGATTGAAGTTGAAGTTTTGTTTGGACATGCAATTTGAATTTCTTAAGTTGTATTTTTTCTTATAAACATAAAATCCCACAAATTGTGAAAATCATCAAAAAAAATTCAATTTTTATATAATCTTACAAAATGAGCAAGTCATAGTTCATAACAAAATTAATACACCGCTAGAAAGTCAATACAACATCAATTGATCAAATTTTAGTTCAATAAAAAGAAAAATTTAACATGAATAGTAATGTAACTACTTTTTAATATAATGATGCGTACAATCTGTTCACGTCGAGCATGCATTTCTCTATAAACATGATTGGTAAATATATCTATCAATTTATGGATCTTTTGTTACAAAATATAAATTTATGAATCAAGTTTTACATTTAAAAAATTTGAAATCTCAAATCATGCTTTTTGGACAATTTGGAATTTAAAATCATGATATGAAGTTGAAGTTGAAATTTTGTGCAAAATGCACATGTGAAATCATCATTTGATATCGCATGTCCAAACGCCTATTTAAGCTTTCTATGTATTGATGTCAAGCCAAAGGAAATGAATGCATCATGGTCTCCGAAAATTCCTCCATCTCAATTTCATTGTCGAGCAGTCATAGCTCATATGCTTGATGTTCACGAGTCTGGTAGGCAATGAGGACAGTGAGATACAGATCAATAAATTTCGTATAATGGAACTCTTGTAGAAAATAAAGTGATTCCAATTTAAAGAGGATGACAGTATGACATATGGAATATGCTCTCTTTGAAACAAAATTGAAAGGCAAATCTTGATAAAGTGTGGACGTAAGTGTCATAGAAGATATACAAAGTAACAAGGCCAAGTAGCAAATTCTAAGATCATGAAATTGTTTTCTTTTCAAAAAAGTGAAAAACTAGTACTCCATCCTTCTCAAAAAAAATTGATTTTACGTGTCTTTAAGAAATAAGTAGTAATTATGAGACTATCACTATTTTACTCATATTTATGTCTTTCTATTAAATATTTATTCTATTTATGTCTTTCTATTAAATATTTATTCTATTTATGTCTTTCTATTAAATATTTATTCTATTTATGTCTTTCTATTAAATATTTACTCTATTTATGTCTTTCTATTAAATATTTACTCTATTTATGTATTCTCTTCATTAGTGACAAAATTCTACTAAAGATAAAATTAAAACATAAACCCTAAATTAAAAAATTAAAAATAAAAATTTAAGTTTATCTTAAACTTCTAAAACACAAATAATTTGAGAAATTTGCTTTTTAATAACCACCACTGAAAATTTGAAATTTGCTTATATATTTTAGTCACAACGTAAATAAACCATTTCCTAGTCGCAAGTCTTAACAGAATCTGAGAAATACTCCATCTGTCCTAATTTATATGACACATTTTTTATTTTAGTCAGTGTATAGGGCAAAATTCGTATAAGACAATTGTACGAGTTAAGATGTGACACGTGGAGAGTAATGATGAGTCAGACTCACGTGAGTTTACGACACCACCGATTTTGTATGCATGGTACCGGGTGTGACTCAAGCAGGGCCGGTATCAGTATTAAAGAAGGCTAAGAGTAAGGCTGGTCAGCGGGTCGGGTCGGCCCAATCCCGTCCCGACACCGCCCCGAACCCGCGTAATAAAAAAAAATAAAAAAATCGGTAGCGGGACTCGAATTGGGACGGGACAATGTCTCGTCCCGACCCGATCCCGATCCCGCCCGTAACCCCCCATTTGCAAAAATAGTTGTTGCACCAACGACCATTTTTGGCCTCCTCCCCCCCCCCCCCAAACCCCTACCCCTTAATATTTATTTTTAACCCATAAGTTATTATATTTACACTTTAACTCAATTTTCCAACTATAAATAACTCATTTTCTCTTCATCATTCTCACAAATCTTCCTACAATCTCTCTAATTTCTCAATCTATCTCTCTACAAGTCTACATTGTGTACTAAATATTCAATTTTATTTATTCATTTGGGAATTGGGAGTGAAGTTGTCAACTAGCTTGAGGATCTTTCATCGAGTAAAGTTTCAATTTTCAACCTCTCGACTACACGTCAACGTTACGTCGGCGTTTGGTACATTCGTTTCTTCATTAAATTATTATTGTATGTTTATTTTATTTAGCGCACTTAATTTTATTATCTTTAATTATTTATTATCATTATTAAAATGAAAGGATTAAGAGTTATGTTTAAGGGTAAGGGTGCTTCTTCTAGTAGGGGCAACAAGGGCAATGGTACTTCTTCTAGTCAGCCTATTCCTACACATGATGATTTTGTTGATACTCAATATTTTCCTACAATACCATTAGATTTAGACGAAGAGCTATTTTCTGGAACTCAAAAAGACTTTAATTTAGACGATGATCTAGATGATACACCCACTAATGTTGATGATAACACACCCACTAGTGCACCTTCAACTGAAATGACTCATATTCCCCCTAGTATGAGACGAGGTCCAGCAAACCAACCATTAAAATCAGATGCATGTATATTTTTTGATAGGGACGTAGAAAATCAAGTAGCTAGATGTAAAATTTGTAAAAATGTTTTAAAATTTAAAACTGGAAAAGGTCACGGTGGGACGAGGGGTTTAATTAGACACGTAGTAAGTGCTCATCCAGCTAGGTATGCCCAATACCAGGCTTCAAAACCGGGTGCGCAAACGCCCGCTCCATCGGGACAAGGTTCACATACTGATATTGTCCTGGACCAAGTACAGGGTCAAATTAACCCTATGACGGGGGGAATTGTAGGCTCTAAATACAATAAACATAAAGATAGGGAAGCAATATCAAAATTAGTTGCTGTGGATGGTTTGCCTTTTTCATTTCCTTCATCTCCTGATTTTATTCATTACATTAGAGATATATATAATCCTGCTTTTAACGATTTTCCTAGATCAACTGTTAAGAAAGATGTATTTAAATTCGCGCATGAATATCAACAATATTTACGTGTTTCATTATATCATTTTAATGGCAAAGTATCTATCACGTCTGATATAGGTCGTAGTACTAACAGCCATGATTATTTAATTGTAACTTGTCATTGGATAGATTATAAATGGTCTATGCAAAAACGTATTTTAGCGTATAGATATATAGATGATAGACACACTGGTACTTTTATTGCAGATAATATTTATCAAGTGTGTTATTATTACGGAATAACCGATAAAATTATGACTATTACATTAGATAACGCTTCTTCTAACAATTACGCAATTACAATTTTAAAAAATTGTTTAACTCCATCTTTTCCAGATCATTTTCATATAAAATGTGCGTGCCATATATATAACTTCATTATAAAGGATGGTTTATCACTTTTTCAAGACATTCTTAGTAAAATACAATTTGCTATAAACTTTATTTTTAAAAGTAATAGAGTACAACGAAGAAAAGAATATAAAAAATTTTGTCACGATTGTGGACTACCTTATAGAAAAATTCCAGAAGAAGTATCCACTGGGTGAAATTCTTTATACGAGCAACTACTTGTTGCTTATGACTGTAGAAAATCTATTACTTTATTTTTTAACTCTCATAATCAAAATTCAGTTGATATGGTTGTAGATAGTGATTGGGTAAAAATTTCCGAACTTATTGTATTTTTAGAGAAATTTTTTCAAGCAACAAAAGAATTTTTCGGTATATATTATCCTACTATTTCAACTATGTTGTTTTATATAACTCTAATATTTTTATTACTTAGTGAATATATGAAAAACCAGCTTATATGGTAGCTATTAAAAAATGTTTATCAAAATAAAAAAATATTTTATTCCTATTCCCACTATTTATATTATTGGTGTTGTATTAAATCCGACTATTAAAATAGACGGTACTAAATCACTAATTGAAACTATTTACGATTGTATAGAAGTACTACCACCTCCAAGTCCCAAAAATCTAAATCACCCACCACCTATTGAGCAAACTAAAGAAGAAGTGTTGTCTAGCGTAGAAGACCAATGCAAAAAAATATATAGGTTTTACCAACAAGAAAATGCTAGTAACTTACCGGCTTCCATACCATCTTCTTCATCTTCAACACAACCTCACAAAAGACATGTTGTTTCTGCGGCTAGTATTGAAAGCCTCAGAAATAGAATGTGCGGCCGTACCGCTACTAACCAAATTAGCAAGTTTGATATTTTTGTTTTGCAGGGTTCTGTACCGTACCAAGAAGTTGAAGATGGACATGAAGACTTGCTGAAATACTGGAGGGAGAATGAGAAGACCTTTCTGACACTTTCAATGATGGCCCGAGATGTTTTGAACATTCAAGCATCATCAACTGCGTCTGAAAGCGCTTTTTCTGCCGGCAGATATCAAATAGGAGACCACAGACACTCATTAGCCGGAGACATCTTGGAAATTGCAGTATTATTCAGAGATTGGATACGAGCGGAGCGAAGAAGGTACGGTCAACCGGAGATCAACGAAGAAGAAGACGAAAACTACAACGAAATCTTATCCAAATGTGGTGGAAGCGAGGTGGATCAATTTGACCAACAAATACCAATTTCAATCGAAGAACCATAGGAAGTTATAAAGAAACTAGAACAGGTTTTTTAAGAATGTAATTTTTTTAATTGCAATTTTATTATGTAATTTGCAACTTTTTGACAACACCACAAAGTTGCAATTTCGACAATTGTATTTATTTTACAAAAAAATCATATGTCTATTAAATAATATAAGAGGCACAAAAACAGCCTTGGGATGTTTTTATTACACTATCTTAATTATTGAGTTTTTTTATACATATGTTATTAAAAAAAAAAAAAAAAAAACCCGCCGGAACCCGATATCGATCCCGCCCCCGACCCGATCCCGCCAGACCTGACCCCGCCCCTTCGCTCGTCCCGCCACGCCCCGACCCCGCCTGACCCGAGACCGGCCCACTGGCCAGCATAGCTAAGAGTCATTTACATTGTAACGGATGACCATTACAGAAGCCCGTCACGTGGCTTCCATCAGCTTTTAATAGCATTTATATAGAAATTGATTGTTCAATTATTGCAACATTCATTCTCTTGTATTTATGAGGGCATATTCTGTGGGTTATGTACCCGTGTAGCTCATGTATAAATAGGGCTAATTATTGCTTACTTTGTCTTATTAATACTTATCTTAAGTATAATTCTTATCTAACGTGTCACTTGAGATTCATGTATTCTTGACCACGTATACAAATTCAAATGTATCATTTTACGAGAAAATAGTTTGGCGCCCACCGTAGGGCCTGGACAATTGTGGTGTCACAAGTGACCCCTCTCACTAATCTAGTTTTTTCTTTAAGTCTTTTTGTTTATTCTGATCAGAGAGGATGACATGACTATGTGACAACAGTCGTAACATCGGGGACAACACTGACAACTTGGGGTCAAAAGGCGCGATGCTCAGAGACCCGATGCATGCAGGTGGTGTCACTTCCGGGGACGGTCATACCAAAAATGAGGGTGATCCCACGGATGAAACACCCGAAGAGGCCATACAGATTCTTCGGGAGCAGAATGCTGCGATTAGCGAAAAGCTGGAGCGCATGAAGCAGTTTCAAGAGGAGTTTATCTCCAGAATGCTGGCAGCACTCCGACAAGAGAACCACTTCCTCCAACAAATACACACGGAGAAAACAGTGATGGTCGAGGCAGAACCGGTGATAACCAAGATAGATTTTCAAATGGTGGCTTAGAAAGCGAGGTTCCTAAAAACTCGTTCCAGGAGAAGGTCCTGAAATTCATGAAGGACATGACGAACAAAGTTGATACCAATGTAGAGAAGCTAGAGAAAAATGACCATGAGTTCCGCCAGTGGCTGACGGTCTGGACGCGAAGAAATATATCCAATTGGTGTATAAGCGAGAGGTTGCACCGAATTAATATCCAAAAGGTTTAAAATGCATTTATTGGCTAGTTACGATGGAACTACTGACCCTCCCCCCGAAACATATCTTGGCATATACTACGATCGTAAAGGGGAACTATCTATGAGAACATGAGATAGAATTGGTATTGATTAAAAAGTTTGTTGAGATACTTACTAAGGAGCTCTGACATGGTGCTCACAACTCCCCGAGCATTCAATCAGTTTATTTGCCCAGATCGCAGATATGTTCATAAAGGCTCACGCAGGGGCCTAGAAGGTGAAATCACATAAGGCGAATATCTTCCGCATTGCGCATAGAGAATTAGAACTCCTAAGGGACTTTGTTACACGATTCCATAAGGAGAGGATTATGTTACCAGCAGTCCCGGACGAATGTGTTGTCGGGGCTTTCATGAAATGATTGAATCTAGCAGGATTGGATGTCTCCCGAAAGCTCAAAGAAAATCTATTAGAGTTCCAAGCCACTACTTGGAAAGATGTACACAATTGGTATGACTTCAAGATCTAAATCGAGGATGACATGCTTGGAGCCAAGACCGGTAGTATCTTCTCTAAGACGGAGAAAGGGAATTCCTATAAGAACCGATATCAACCTTATCCCCCCCACCCACCGAAAATCAAGGAGGAGGATAGGGTTTTCCGCTCATTTGATAAATCAAACAACAAAAGAGGTTCAGGGCGAAACAATCAGGGGTTAGGAAATTCCAAAAAAAATAACTTATTCAATGGTCCCAGATATCCAAAATTATCCGAGTACAACTTCAGTATTGATGAAGATCAGATGGTGGCGGTATTGAGGACGCATCCGTCGTCCCGACCACCAAAACCGTTGCAGTCTGATCCAAGTAAAGGAGATCAGTCCGTCTGGTGCAATTTCTATGGCACTCACGGGCATAAAACAACGGATTATACACATCTACGAGAGGAGATGGAAGGAATGCTAAGCAGGGGCTATGTCCGGGAGTATCTGAGTGAAAGAGCTTGGAACTATTATGAGCGGGAACCACCCGCAGAAGGAAAACCTAATTTGGCTGCACCACCTCATATTATAAACATGATATGTGGGGGATCAATGATTGCCGCTACATCATTCACGACATCTATAAAGACTAAAAAATTTGTGACCCGGGAAAAGAGATTTCAGGAGATACCCGACGAACACTTTATCACGTTCATCGAAGATGATGATGATGGAGTAATCTTTTCACATAATGATGCACTAGTAATCACGGTGCCTATTGACAACTATCAAGTCAAAAGGGTTCTAATCGATCCCTGGCTGAAAGTGGTGGAAGAAATGAATATGACAGATAAATAATTTTGGATGCCAGAATTCTTTCAGGTTTCAACATGTCAATTGAAACCACAAAGGGGGAAGTAGACCTACCGGTGAACGCGATGGGGGTTATGAAGATGACATGATTTTACGTCTTCGATAGGGATATGAGGTATAACACAATATTTGGAAGACCGTGGATACACATATGAAGGTGGTATCGTCGACCTTGCACTTGTTGGTAAAATGTTTGACACCAGATGGAATTCAGAAAATTCTGGGTGAACAACCTACTGGCAGGGAAATATTTGCTATAGAAGAACCAGAGGTGGCAGCAGACCTCAAATAGCAATTACAGAAGGCGGAGTCGGTACCCGAAGAGGTTCACCAGGTCCCATAAGAAGAAACACTAGCTGCATATCCGGATGAAGAGTTTTCTGATCGGTATCAAGTTCCCATATACTTCCAGGTGCCGGATGAATCAGATGCCTCCAAGTCCATTGTAGAAGAGTTAGAGCATATCTCACTATATCTGAAAGCTCTCGATAAAAAGGTATACCTGGGCACCGGATTAAACCCGTAGCTCAGGTATTTAATTATTAAATATCTTATAACTAACAGTGATTGCTTTGCATGATCTCATGAAGATATGACAGACATTCCTCCAAAAGTCACAACGCATAAGTTGGGCTTAGATCTTAGCTTCCCTCCGGTACGACAAAAGAAATGGCTGATAGCCGAACTTCGGAACAGGTTTGTTAAGGAAGAGGTAACTAGGTTACTTAATATAAAATCAACCCGAGAGATAAAATACCTAGACTGGTTAGCAAACGTAGTTGTAGTACCTAAAAAGGGAATAAATTTAGAATGTGCATCGATTACAAAGATTTAAATAAGGCATATCCTAAAGATTCGTTCCTGTTATCGAACATTGATCAGATGATTGATGCTACGGCCGGGAATGAGATCATGATTTTTCTCGATGCATTTTTTGGGTATAACCAAATAAGGATGCACCCGGAAGACCAAGAAAAATATATTTTTAACTACTTTTGATACTTATTGTTATAACGTTACGCCTTTAGGACTAAAAAATATCGGGGCCACGTATCAAAGGTTAGTAAATAAAATATTTGAAAACCAAATAAGTCAAATAATGGAAGTATATATAGACGATATGCTTGTTAAAAGTCTTCTTGCAAGAGACCATTTAAGTCATCTGCAGAAAATCTCTATGAAGCTAAACCCTGAAAAGTGTGCCTTAGGGGTTGGTTTCAGTAAATTTTTGAGTTTCTTGGTTTCCAGAGGAGAATCGAGATAGACCCTAAAAAAATAAAGGCTATTGAAGACATACTAGTAGTATTGGAAGATGGCAAAGCGGTGCAATGGTTAACCGGTCGTATGACGACCCTAAGGAGATTCATAACTCGGTCCTTGGAGAAATGCCATAGGTTCTTCTCACTTCTAAAGAAGAAGAATGACTTTATATGGACACCCGAGTGCCAGCAGGCCTTAAGGGACTTGAAGACTTATCCAGTCTTCCGCTCATGTCAAATCCAAAGGACGGACAACAACTACTCATGTACCTAGCAGACTCGAAAGTAGCGATAAATACAGTGTTGATACGAAAGGAAAAGGGTGCGCAGGAACAATATCACTGGAGCTTGGAATCTTGCTGAAGTGAGCTCTTTAGAAGGTCTTTTGTAAGAAAGTCTGCCACATCCATCTATACTAAACAGTAAGTGTTTTCTTGTTCGTTCTTCGAATGACGCTAGTGGATACTAAATGGAGAGCCTAAACGACATTGAGGATGAGTCCACTGGTCGACAAACGGCTTCTATCTACAGGTGTTTTCATTATGGATCGGTCGACTTATCACGATTGATTGCTCACACATAATTAGGTTAGCCTTTTCATGTGTGAGCATTATTGTTGATTAGTCTATTTTTTCTGGAGTAAGATATCCAATAGGGATTCAAAGTCTAGTCTTTATATCTTTAAGGAAAATAGCTTCTTTTCAATCAACAGAAGGAAGTATGAAAAGCATACTGTTGACATCCAATTTTATCCCATCTTTTCTGATTTTATTTGTAATTTTAAATATTTTTTGACACATTTAGACAATTTTAAAATATAGGCATATATATGTATATATATCATCATTTTTATTATTATTTGCATTTTATTTGTCATTTGCATTTTTTATATCATAATCATACTTTTATCCTAATATTATATGTTATTTTATTTTGACAAAACGACATCGCATTTTTATTTTTTATTTTAGCACCAAGCATTTCGCAAATATTATATTTTATCATATTGTCATCTTTACAATTTATAATTTTTGCAAAGCTTTTTATTTATTTATATATAATAAAACTTTTTTTATATTTTAAACCTATAACCCATTTCAACCTTTCTTATATCTTAATCCAAAACAATTTCCACCCAAACTAAAACCCATTTTAAAGGGACAGCCCATTTGACAACCCCATTTTCGGCCCACAACCCCTAAGCCCAACAGCCCAATTCCCCTTCCCCATTTTCTTATTTCGACCCACCCAACCGAAACCCCACCAAGCCCCAGCCCAAAACTCCTAAGCCCATCGCCCCTTCCCCTTTATCTCCCCCCTAAACCCAAACAAACCCTAAACATTTTTTCATCGCACGTCTCTTTCTCTCCTTCACCAAACACCCCTTTCTCTTTCTCTTTCAACCTCTCAACCAAACACACCCTTTGGCCGACACCCCCACACCCCCAACCCGTCGACCCCACACCACCGTCGGTCACCTCACCACCACCAACCCCTGACACCCTACACCACCCACACCCTTATCCCCGAAAATCCGCCCCAAAAATCATATTTTTTGCCCACTTTTGTTTGAAATTCAAACCCAATTTTTCATCTATAAAAACCCCATTGTTCTTCATTGTAAAGGGGTCGGATTTTTTTTTGTTCTTGATTTGCATTACATCCTTTGTTCTTCATATTTTTAAAGAGGGTCCGAAAATCCGGAAAGAAAAGTGAAAAAATCGAGTCTGAAAAGGAGAGAAAAAAAAAGATTTAAAAAAAAGTGCAGAAATTTTCTGCAGAAAATTCATGGGGAGCAGCCAACTTCTTTGGTCGATTATCGCTTCGTTCCTTGTCCGATTGAGCTGATATTTGGACAGAGTGTTCCTCTCATCTCAGTCTTTGATTGGGAACTTACAGAGGTGGATTCGGAGATCTGTAGCTCCAGACTGTCGTCGGTGAACAGTAGCTGCGTTTTGGTGATTTTCTTCCAATCTTACCTTCTTTGATGTTTGTTCTTGTTGTTATTATTTCTTCGTGTTTGGCGTTGATGTTGTAGCCATTTTGGAGGACACTTTGTTAAGAAAATTTTAAAAAAAAATGATTCGGGTCGGATTTCTGATTCGGGTCGACCCTGGTCTGGTAATAATTTCATATTTTTTGTGTTTAATATTTTGTTGTTGGTTATCTGAAAATTCTAAAAAAATGTTTGATTCCGGGTCAGCACTGATCCGGGTCGGGTCGACCCGATTTGGTTAAATTCCAGATTTTGTGTTTTTATCTTGTTGTTGGTTATCTGAAAATAAAAATCCAAGAAAAAACTGTCTCGGGTCGTATTTCAAAGCAGATTCGAATTCTGTTTCGGTTCAAACATTCAGAATTCAGGTCGGATGTTTAATCGTGGACTGTTAATTTATTTTGGTATTTGAATATCCGTTACGCGGCTATTTGTTATTTTTACTGATTTGAACAAATACTATACTTAGGCCAATGAAATTGAATTTGAGGCTGCGCCCCTTCGAAAACTGCCTATGTTTCAGTTTACTGCTTTGGCATTTAAACATCCGTGCACAGATATCTTACTGCTTTACTGCTTTGAATAAATACTGATTTAGGCCAATGAAATTGAATTCGATGCCGCCTCCCTTTGGACATCATTTCTCGGTTTTTTACTTTACCGCTTTATCGCTTTATCGCTTTAATGCTTTACTGCTTTACCGCTTTGAATAAATACTACATTTAGGCCAATGAAATTGAATTCGAGGCCACCTCCTTTTGGACATCATTTCTCAGTTTTTTTTTTGTTTTATTGCTTTACCGCTTTGAATAAAATATTGCATTTGGCCGATGAAAAAATATCCGTCGATTTTTGAGGCCTCCACAGTTGTAAAGACGGAAAATAAAACTTCTGGGAAAATGATGAAACTTAAATCTTTTTCACTCGAGAGACCAACATGTTCGGTAGGCAAGTCAACTAAAATGACCAACGAGTCATATGTTCGCAGCCATGACGTGATTGGAATGATCTTTTCAAAATTTAAGTCTCCCTCCGTAATCAAAATATTTATTGTTTTGGATACGGATCCGAAGTTATTTATATTCATTTGTTTCTAACTGTTTGTTCTTGACAGCTTGCAAGTGATAAAGTCAAAGAAGTCAAATACCCCTCGGAGATTATTTATTTTATTATTGTTTTTTTTTACTTTCTTTAATTCTGCTTTATTTCATTATGTATTGTAATATTATTGTACTCTTGAAATTATTGGAATATTTAGAATAGGCAAACTTAGATTAATTAATAGGGTAGTCAAAAACCTGAAACCCACCGCTAGTTTATTTATTTTAGGCTCGATTAGTTTTAAAATTGAGAATCGCTAGTTTACCTATTTTAGGCCTGTCACCCATAAAAATCATCTTGCATATATTTTTATCAATTCCATACAAATGCATACTTGTACAAAATGTATCATTTTATTAACTACTTTCAACATTATTTTTATACTTGTAAAAAACGTGCATTTTTAGCATAGTAATTAACCTGAGTTTGATCGCATAATCGCAAGTTAGCGGATCTTAAAGGATGCCTAACCTCTTCTCTTTAGGATAATAAAGAATCCTTACCTAGAATTTCATTAGTTTCGCAGGTCACAAATTTAGAGTTATTTTGCATTTTTTAGTTATCATTTAGGTGTTCTAATTCACCTTAGAATAATTAGGTGGCGACTCTTCAAAACAATCATTTTTATCCAATTCAAGAGGGAATCGAAGTCATCGCGTTGTGAAGCCCGCAGTTCAAAATCGGGTGTGACACATACTATTTCTTTTCCTCTACACCCGTATTTCTGGTTGACCCTTGGAAACACTACAAACGGGCAAACATTGTTTACAATTTCAAGTTTACTACGTAAGTAGAGTAATGTTAGGGGTCGAGAATCGGTACCCATTGCTTGAAAGAATGGCTTTTTCCTTAGTCATGTCGTCGCGAAAGCTTCGGCCTTATTTTCAATTCCACCATATCACCCTAGTAACAACTTTTCTTTTAAAAAATGTGTTGCATAAGCTCATATTATCCAGGTGCTTAACTAAATGGGCAGTGGAATTAAGTGAATTTGACATTAAATATAGACCTTGGACTATTATAAAGTTGCAAGTCCTTGCATACTTTGTGGCTGACTTTAATCCGATAGTAACCCCGCAGGCGGAAAAAGAGGCTATCCTGGCTTGGGGATTGACCTCGGGATCTGGACACTTTATACAGATGGCGCCTCAAACATCAAGGGGACTGGTTTGGGTATCGTATTACAAATTCCCACCGGTGAAATTTTAAGACAAGCTATACATAGTGTTCCGTTGACTAACAATGAAGCGGAGTATGAGACTTTGATTGTAGGTTTAGAAATAGATCGGGGACTGGGTTCACAAATCATCGAAGTCAAATGTGACTCGTTGTTGGTAGTTAACCAAGTCCACGGAGTGTTCGAGACTAAAGAAGAACGAATGTCAAAATACTTGGAAAAAACTTTGAAGTTGTTGTCCAGTTTCCAGGAGTGGATGGTGGTACGTATACCTCGTGAGGAAAGTATAAAGGTGGATGCAATTGCAAACTTGAGCTCCAACACGGAGTTTGAGGGCTCTAAAATCGAGTCAGTTGTTTAGTTGTTGCATTCGACGTTGGATCCTGTTGGATATGACGAAGTAAATTCAACCAGCCTGACTTGGGATTGGACAAATGAATTTTTAGATTATCTCATCAATGAAAAGCTCCTAGAAGACCTGAAGGCATCCAGAACTTTGAGGACCAAGGCGGCCCGGTACAGTGTCTACAATATGTATTTTTGTATGATCCCTTAGCCCGGTGTATGGGCCCCTATCAAGCAGATTAGGTGATGAGAGAAGTTCATGAAGGCATTTATAGAAATTATTCAGGAGCAGCATCCATAATGAGGAAGCTCATGAGGGCCGATTATAATTGGCCCTGGATTGATGAGGATATGAAGACTTTCGTGCGGAAATGAGATAAATGTCAGCACCATGCACAACTGTTACACCAACCAGGGGAGGAGATTCATCTGGTAGTATCACCGTGGCTATTTATGAAGTGGGAACGGACATCGTTGGACCCTTGCTAGTGGCTCCAGGTCAGGTATCTCAAATTATTTTTATGACTCACAATTTTTTCAAATGGGTTAAAGTTGCAGCTTACGAAAAGATACGGGAGAAGAGGTGAAGGATTTCATTTGGCAACATATTATTTATCGTTTTGGCATCCCCAAGGAGATAGTGACAATGGCTGAAATTTGATCAGAGTCAATGTCACAAATTTTCTTGATTAATTAAACATCAAGCGAATCACCTCTACTCCCTATCATCCAGTGCAAATGGACAAGTAGATTCAACAAGCAAGACCATCATTTAGAATTTGAAGAAGAAATTGGAGGCTGCAAAAGGAAATTGGCCGTCCAAGCTACTAGAGATTTTATGGGCGTATCGAACCACGAAAAAAATGAGTACCAGAGAAACTCCTTTTCCCTGATCTATAGTGTGGAGACTTTGATCCTGGTGGAAGTTGGAACTCCCAGTCTGAGGTATCTTCGGGCTGAGGAAGATTCAAATGCAGAGTTGATGTCCTTACACCTTGATTTACTTGAGGGACGTCGAGATTTGGCATAGGTGGCCCAAAAGCAAAGAATGGAGCATTACTACAACCGGCGCACAAATCTCTGGCACTTCAAACTCGAGGACTTGGTACTCCGAAGAGTCAACCAGAGTACCAGGGAGCGTAATGTAGGAAAGTTATGAGCAAATTGGGAAGGACTATATAGTATAACCGGCATTGCTGGTAAGGGCTCCCGTACCAACAAGGGAATATAATTCCTAGCAATTGGAATGTGAGTCATCTGAAGAAGTACTATGTGTAGTAAGTTAGAACATGCGTTGTACTGTTTTTTCCTTTGATCGGTTTTTGTCCCGATTGGGTTTTTCCGACAAGGTTTTTAATGAGGCAACACCATTATATAAGCATGTTATTGATGTCACTACCAACAATAGTCTATTAAGTATTCAAGTCTTCATAGCATGAAGTCTCCAATATTGGGGGGGCCACATACACCCAGAATGGAGTGAAAATTTAAAATGTTGACTACTTTTAAGCATCAATACTGGGGGCTGCCCGGATATTCAGCATATATATGTAACCGGATTGACCACACTAGATAGCAGCTGAATTATTATTACAATTGTCTTCACATTTGTAATGCAGAGGACTCAATGACAATTTCCTTTTATGATTAACAAATATTTGTCATCACGAGCATAAAATGTATGTTATTATATATAACATATCAAAAAATTTGTGCCATAATGAACGTGAGACATCCTATTCTACAACACCATTAATAATAAGGGCCCTCTCTTATTAAAATATAAACGAAAAAAATTAAGGCTCCGGATACAAGAAGTAACGGGTTAAAAATTGTTCAGAAACAAGTTAATTCCAGAACTAACTTTGGAGGCTATAAGAAGCGCATACCAAAGATAAAAAAGAGAAACACATCTTTGGAATTTGATTAAGGTGGTTAGAAAGTTTTTAAACTTCGAATCCTAAACCTATTCAAATAAGGTAAACTTCAAAATTGAATTCCTGGTTCATAAAGTAAAGCGATGAATTTTGAAACTAATACTTACTTATGAAAACGGGTAAAGAATGAAAATTTGGAGCCACATTACAGAAAAGAGAACTTCATTCATTCATATTTTTCCAAACTAAAACTAGTCCGGATACAAAAGATATTAATCGGGTCCGAAAGTGACTCAGTGATAAAATAAAAAAAAATCTAAAATAAAAATCTGTGCGGAAGGTTGTGGCTTGCCCGCTCCATGGTCCGCCGGGGGTATTTCGTGTGTTACCCACAAAAACAAGAGTTATAAAAATATCAGTTTGGGGGGAGGGTAGTTCATCTTCCTCATCAACCTCTCCACCAGCCTCTACATCCGAATCTTTTATCTCCATGAAGAGCCTTCAAGGACAACTCAACATCAGTTAGTTCAATTTCTGCGTCCAGGATTTCTAAAGCAATATCGAAGCCTGATTTGCTTGCTTCCTCAAGAGCATCCACGCGACTCTTTTCAAAATGGCAAAGTCTCATCGGAGTTTCCACCTCTGACATTTGGTTTGGATCTCAGTGATGATTTTCTCCGAAGTATAGAGTTGTCCCTGGACACTGGCTAAATCGGTTGTAAGTTGGGTTATTCGTCCCTAAAGGGTCGTATATGTGGTGGTCAGGACTTGAAGAGAATTATCTCGGTCCTTTAGAGAATCGATTTCATCTTGCAGACGTAGCCGGAGTGAAGCTTGGAGAGAGTTGGAATCCCTGAGGTCAACACGCAAAAGGTCAACTTCAGCCCCGAGTCATTGAATCTCATCTTTCAACTTCTTTTAATCATCAAAAGGGTCGATCACCCTGGCCAAATCTGCATTGGATAGTGCAGAGGTGTTCTTCTGAATGAGAGGATTGCGGCTAGCAAATCAGAGCACATTTGGGAAAAGTTAAATAAGTGAATGAATGTTCTACCTATAGAAACAAATCAGCAAGATGAGCAATAGAAGCCTTAAGGGTAGTCTGAGGAGATTTTTGGGGCGAGGAAGCAGATGTCCCGGCCTCAATTCCGGATGTTGGGATCGAGATGTGCTTAGAAATGTCCTCTGGGTCGGAGTCTCTGCCTCCGTTGTTTCCTGTTGTGGGCTGACTGGAACCATGGTTCTCCTCGTTCACATTCTCATCTGCATCAAGGTGGATGACGCCCGCCTTACCTTTCGCCATTAGATCATTTCAATATTTTGTGAGTTGGCGGCGGCTTCTCACCTGGGAACTAATTCCCATCGGGGGCTCGACAACCTCGTCTTTAGCTTTGCGCTTCCGGCTGCTCGAAGTTGACTTGATGTTCGATAAGGCGGTGGCGCGAGATGACACCTTTTAGGCTGAGGAGATTCGAGCCATGAGTCTTGGGAATAAAGGAAATATGTTGAAGAGAAAGTTTCGGGATAAAGCGCGAATAGAAGGGAATCTTGAGGTTTAAAGTTTACAATGATATTTCCCTTTCCATCAGGCTGAGGTAATAGTTTTCCATGCTTTGGTGATGTCGGGGGAGGCATGAAGAAGACTTACTACCCACTAAAAGATCCCTTCAATCAATTGCGGTTCAATAAAAACAGCTGAAAAGTCATAAAACTTTGAGTAAGAAAATAGTTATCCTTTATTTGGAAAACCATGCAAATATTATGCGCAGAAGAAGGCAAACTAAATACTTACAGGAAGGATTACACTTCTCTGGAAAAGGATCCGAAGAAGGCTGGTGAATTTGACCAGTCCTAATTGAAATATATCGAGTTTGCCAGCCACGGTAGTAGTCATCCTCCACATTTATGAGGTTGCGATTTCCCCTGGAGTATAAGGCAATGAGTCTGCCTCGTAAAACCCTAGGGTAATACAAGAGGAAGAGATGGTCGATGGTAAACGGAACATCAGCGATATTGGCTAGCATCTGGATGCAAACGACAAGTCTCCAAACCTACCTAGCAACTTGACCTATGCACACCCTATATCGGCGGCAAAGATCCTCAATGATCTTTGGGATGGGGAGTTTAAAATCAAATAGTGAATGGATATGTGTATGCCATTGAAAATCCTTCAACATGGTGGTGTATACGGTCGATAGGATTAACCGTTCTGACGATTGTGTCAGAAGAGAAACCGCAATCTTTAATGACAACAGGAAGAATTTTGGTTGTTATCTTTGACTCGAAATTCTCAACGTGTTTGTAGTTTATTTGAACACGAAAGTCTCCAGAAAAGTCCAAGCCGGAGGGAAGGATTTCAGTAGCAGTTGAGTGTAAATCTATTCTTTGGGTTGTGGGATAAGCATGTTCTTTTCCATAGCGACAACCTGGAGGATTGTCATTTTTCTCCGATAAGCGAGAGGGAGAAGAATTGGAAGAAGACATTATTGCAAAAGCTGGTTGAAAATATGACAAGAAACTTGTGGATGGTTTGGTTGCCTTTTGTGAAGAGATTTGGCCTCTTATTTATGATAAAATAATATAACGTTTGGGAGTTGAAAAGATGTGTATCATCATTAACACAGTTCACGACGTTCAGGCGATTGGACAGTGTCGTCGTTTCAGAAGCATTGAATGGACATGACGCTTGAAGTGACTTGCAAGTTATTACTTTTCAAAGTTCCCACCAAAATAAGAGGAACATATATGCCGGTGATTCAAATCCACTTTCCGATTGCGCAAAGAGTCGCGACCAGAAAGTGCGGGGACTATCTGTTTAAGAAATTTTTTGTATAAGATAGTTGTACAAGTTAAGATGTGACACAGAGAGAGTAATGTTGAGTTAGACTCGTGTGAGTTTATGACACCAAGGATTTTATATGCATGGTACCGGGTGTGACTCAAGCAGGGCCGATATTAAAGAAGGCTAAGAGTAGTTTACATTGTAACGGACGACCGTTACATAAGCCGATCACGCGACTTTCATCAGTTTTTTAATAGCATTTATTGAGAGATTGATTGTCCAATTATTGCAACATTCATTCTCCTGTATTTATAAAGCATATTTCATGGGTTGTATACCAATGTAGCTCATGTATAAATAGAACACATTATTACATTGTAAGCCATTAAATTCTTGTTATTATAATACACTTACTATTATTCTCTCGAGTTTGTATAAGTTACTGTCACTTTTGCTCACAAACCATCTCAAGACTCAAGCTAATTATTGATTACTTTATCTTATTATTACTTATCTTAAGTATAATTTTTATCTAACGTGTCAATTGAAATTCACGTATATAAATTCAATTCTATCGTGGTTTTATTGAAAAACAGTCCGTATAAAAAATAATATATTTATTTATTTGATAATAATTTAATTTTTTAACTTATTTTAGTTTATAAAATTAAAAAAATAGTTATTTATTTTTTAAATTTTGTGTCCAATTAAAGCAAGAGTGTATAAATTGGACGGATGGAATAGTTTATTGGAAACGCCAAAACAACAAAGTATAAAAAGAGAGTGCGGTAGTAAAGTGGTACCGCTGCCGGAACCCCTAATTCCGATGTCGAACAACACCAATCAACCACCACCTCCGCCGCCCCCAACACCACCGTACCTTCCCTACTGTCAAAAAAAAATCCTCACAGGACACACACGCGCTATCTCTTGCGTAAAATTCTCCAACAACGGCCATCTCTTTGCTTCAGCTTCCTTAGACGAAACCCTAATCGTCTGGTCCACACAAACCCTAACTCAACTCTCCCATCTCACCGGCCATTCCGGTGGCATCTCCGACTTAGCATGGTCATCCGACTCCACATACATCTGCTCCGCTTCCGACGACCGCACGCTCCGTATATGGGACGCACGCGCCGCCGAATCCGTTAAAACTCTCCGAGGCCACACGGGCTTTGTATTCTGTGTTAATTTCAATCCTCAATCCAATCTTATAGTTTCGGGTTCTTTTGATGAGACAATTCGGGTTTGGGATGTTAAAACGGGTAAGCCCAATCATGTTATTAGGGCACATTCAATGCCGGTTACTTCGGTTCATTTTAATAGAGATGGGTCGTTGATTGTTTCGGGTAGTCATGATGGGTCTTGTAAGATATGGGATACGGCTTCTGGTGTTTGTCTTAAGACACTCATTGATGATAAAGTTCCAGCGGTTTCTTTTGCCAAGTTTTCGCCTAATGGCAAGTTTATTCTTGTTGCCACCCTTGATAATGCTCTTGTAAGTATTTGCAACTATTTCAAGTTGTGTGTATATCATTCAGGGTAGATTAGTTATACAGATATTATCTCTATCGACTGTTTGATTTGTTGTATTAAATGAATAAAGTGTATAAGAATAATATCGAATAGAGTACGGTGTAGTAGAAGAGTAATGAATACGGTGTAGTAGAAGAGTAATGAATACGGTGTAGTAGAAGAGTAATGAATACGGTGTAGTAGAAGAGTAATGAATACGGTGTAGTAGAAGAGTACTGAATAGAGTGTATTAGAATAGTACTGAATAGGATGTATTAGAATAGTACTGAATATCGTGTATTAGAATAGCACTGAATATCGTGTATTAGAATAGTAGGGGTGTATAAGAATATGACTGAATATGGTGTATTAGTAATGTTAGATTAGTTATGTTGATATTATCTCTATCGACTGTTTGGTTTGTTCTATTAAATGAATAGGGTGTTTTAGAACAATATTGAATAGAGTGTATTAGAATAGTACTGAATAGGGTGTATTAGAATAGAAATAATACCGAATATAGTGTATTACTAATGTTAAGATTAGTTATGCTGACATTATCTTTTATAGATTGTTTTGTTTTATTATATTAAGGAGTTGTTTGGACATGATTTGAAGTGTAACTACATGGTAAATATGGTGCAATTTTGATTTCTCAAGTTATTTTTTTTTATAGACATAAAACCCTCATAAGTTGTGAAAACCATCAAAAAATTTCCAATTCTTATACAATCTTACCAAATGAGCAAAATTATAGTTCATAACAAAATTAATACACTACTAGAAAAAAATTCTAAAAAAATACATCAATTGATCAAACTGTAGTTCAATAAAATGCAAAATTGAACATGAGTTGAAGTGTAACTACATGGTAAATTTGTTATAAATATACTACCAACTTGTAGATCTTTTAATATTTGATATAAATGGTTAGTAAACATGATTGATAGATATATCTACCAATTTATTGATCTTCTTCTACAAAATTTAAACTTACGTGTCAGTTTTTACATTTAAAAAAGTTGAAATCATGAATCTCAAATCATGCCTTTTTAGATGATTTGGGATTTCATCTCATGAGATGAAATCATGAAATGAAATCGTATGTCCAAACGCTGATTTCATCGCATATCCAAACACATGCTAAATTAATAGGGTGTATTAAAATAGTACGGAATAGGGTGTACTAGAATAGGAGTAGAACTGGCATTGTTAATGTCATGGTTTACAATGTATAAGAATAGTACTGAATATAGTGTGTATAGGTTGAAAACACTACTAAATAAGCGATTAAATAATACCAAAGCTAATACCAGTATTATTTTTTCTAATACCTCCTGCCAAATGGCCCCTTACCTTAAACTGTATTCTGCTCTATTCACTTGGCTGGATTTGTTGGGTTCAAATGAAATGTTTCTTATGATATTTATGATAAAACTTGAACAGCAGCTCATAGTGGACTGGGACTTAGTTAAGAACAGAACATACACAGAAGCAATATAAGCAAAGATTTCTACCAACTAGTTTCAGTTAAGGATTAGTTGTTTTTATAAGTGGCTTAAGTTGCTTTTGTTACACTTACATTAGGTTTTGTATAAGTTTGAGATTTAGAGAACTTTTAGGTTTAGATGACCTCTAATGCCTTGAATACAAACACAAATTATTTACAAGTATTGGGATAAAATGGATACGAATAAAGTGAAATAGATATAGAGGATGTGTATAGCCAGTTCAAACTAGTTCGTGATTGACGCATTGTTGTTCGTTTAGTAGTATTGAACAACTCAAAAAGATTCAGTGCCTTTTGAAGCACCATTTCCTTTTTAAGCATAGAAACTAGGTTTGATTTAATTATGTCACTTCCCCTGCACGACTGACTTGTAACTTGTTTTTTTTTTTGTGATTGTCCCCGAGTACAGAAGCTACGGAACTATTCTACTGGAAAATGTATAAAAAATTACGCAGGCCATGTGAACAGAGTGTACTGCATAACTTCCACGTTTTCAGTCACGAATGGGAAGTATATTGTGAGTGGCTCAGAGGATCGATGTGTCTACATATGGAATTTGCAAGGGAAAATTTTGCTGCAGAAACTTGAAGGACATACTGATACCGTCATTTCTGTGAGTTGCCACCCCACAGAAAACATGATTGTCTCAGCTGGATTAGATAATGACAGGACAGTGAGGGTTTGGGTCCAAGACTAGTGGATTTCCTCAACTCTGTATAGGTAAGTTCATTCTATCCTACAAATACACAATCTTTGCACTTAAGATTGATATTAACTTTAGAGTTTGCAATATCAGGATCTTCATTAACGTCCGAATTTTTAGTAACAGGTCCTTTTGGTGCTTAAATCACATTTCATTTTTATACTTTTTGACTTAATAACTTTCGCTTTTCCCAACATCTAGGCAGCATTTGAATCCAAAGTGGTCCTTAAACTGGTAGATTGAGTTGAATATAATGGAAAGAGTCATCCATTCAATTGTGTAAAATTTTACGGTAGGCGATGGAGTATCTATGCGTCAATTCCATAATCCATAGTTTCATTTCTCTGAAGGTTTATCATTCAAGATTTTTCTAGCTCTCACATGGTGTAAATTTCTAGGTTTTGCCCAAGGACACTTGCATTAGCTAATTCACGTAATTTGGTTATTGTGGATAGGCGTAACAGATGGCAGTGAGTCCTGTGTGTTTATGAATGATGCAGTTGTCTCCATACTCTGGAAGTTGATGCCAGAAGATTTTGGGTTATCAAGTTACAAAAAAAAACTGGCTACTGTATTTTTTTTTTATATGTGAGAAACTAGATGGTGCCATTCTTCCAGAATATTGAGGAGAAGGATTTAGTGTAGAGAAGTTGAAATGGCTGAATACATATTCAGCCCTTGAACTTGACAATATTTTTTATTTAGACGCCTGAACTAAGCATTTTACCTATTGAACTAGAGTCATTTGTGTATATTGAACATATTTATTACAGCAAGCCAACAATGGTTGATGCGTGAGGTGCAAATGCCTCTAATGTGGCAATGTTACAAATACAAAAATGACACATCAGCACAAAAGAAAACAGAAAATGGAATACTTATTTTTCCTCCCACCTTCCCCGACTTTCTCAGTTCCTCTAGTTTGCCCCCAGCCTTGTTTTTTCATTTTCCTATCAATTGCTCCCCATCAGCATCTCATCTATTAATTAATACGCAAAGCCCTTCAACACCCACTTCATAAAGTTCTCAAATAATCCATCCTCAATCTGCCATGACAATTGAAATAAGATGCGATGAAAACTTTACTGTTTAAGTGTTGGATCTTATTACAATTAAATATTAAAATCAACCTCTATAAGTAAAGAAATTAGGCATAGCAATTGAAACATTAATGTGATTTTGTGGGTTTTGATGGTGTATTCTTAGTGGAATGAAAAGTTGAAAAAAAAAAAGAACTGAGAGGAAGAGGAGCAACGTTAATGGAATAGGATCATTGAGAGAGAAATAAAAGTGTAAGGCACAGGCAAAGAACAAAGAGAGGAGGACAACGTTAATGCAGGTAGTGCACCATGAAAGAGGAGAATGAAAGGGAAGAAAACAAAAAAGAACTAATTATATTTTGTATTTTTTAAATTCTATTGACAATATTTTGGGTCCAATCTGAATAGATTTAAGCAACTTCACGCGCTCAAAGGAATTTTAAGATATTTTTGTGTCACGTTAGCATTGTGTGTTTAATTGATACAATTTGACTAAGTTTAAGTGTTCAATAGTTACAATGCTTGGTTCAGATGTCTAAATGAAAATACTGACAAGGTTAAGGGGCTGCACATGTATTCAGCCAGTTGAAATATATGAATAGACTATCTTGTTTCATTCATATGAAGAGTCCTCCGGGGGTCTAACATTTACAACATGGGAAAAAATTGCGTCCAATAGGATTTGAACCTATACCAAAGTTCTAGAAGACCTCTGTCTTATTCATTAGACAATGGACGCTTTTCATTCTGATTTTTTTTAAAATAGTGATAAATTAACATTGATCTTCCTATTGTGTCTTGAGACTCACAGTTTAGAAATGCAAACATTGTGAAAATGAATCAACGTCAACCTCGCTATGCATATTGCTCCCTTGCGGTGTTCCTTCCCTTGCTAGCTTTTCCTCGCTCCATATGTATCTTCTTGATCGTTTGTCACCCTCTTTCTTCTCTCCTCAATCATATCTGAATATGCCTGCGGAGTATTAACAATCAATTCAGTGCTACAGCTTTCAACATTGTCTAATAGTTGTATTGCTAGTAATGTTCCATCCGACAAAAAGAAAAGATCCTAGAGGCTAAAAATCATTGGTCATTTAAGGTGTAGAGGCTAAAAATCATTGGCACAATCCGAATTAGCCATTGCACAGCCTTTGGAGCTTATGTCCAATACCAATTATATCACGAACAAATGTAAAATCCTTCAGATAGGTGTAGAGAAATGTGAAACGACCAAATACTTTATCGTATTTTAGTCCACCAGAGAATAGCAATGTCTTTTTTTTTTACATTACAATGGTTACAAGTTAGTTTGCACACACCTCGGGCCCTTGGCTAATCCATTGGATACCGGATAACTGTCTACTGAGACTTAGGCAGACGGAAAGAAATTAACTAGTGTTTTTGTCTAATAGATTTTAATCCCGGATTCCCATGACCTTTCCCATTTCATCGACTAGTGACCAGTAGGTTACACCCTTGGGTGCAAGTTGAGAGTAGCATAAGTTGGGCTCACTATATCATTAAATTACTACTGCAATTGGGCACATAGACTACAGAGGTGACACCCTACACTAACCCTTGTTCACAGTAGCTTCCAAGTATAGGGCAATGACTAGAGAAAAAGCATCCACGAGTTAAGCCAATTTAGTTGTGTATCATGTACATTGTATCACAAAGAGATTGGCCATAGCAACATCGAGTTAGTCAAATCCGGTATTAGATAATACAAACTGAAAACAGTTTACATTGGGGTAAGAATAAAGAAAGATGTACCACCATGCCCCGATTATAGTCATCACTACTGCAGTGTCTACAGCCGAGTGCAGAATCAGCCAGCTCAAGCTAATTATCACTGTTCCAGTGAGAGTTATTGTCCAAGGTTGACACCTACCATGAAAAGAGTACTTAAATTTGCATTTATAGCTGCAATGAACTCTTATCGCTCAGTCATATTCACTGGAATTAAACATGTGAAAGTACACATATAGGAGAGAAAAGTAAAGGTTGAATATAAAATATAATCCTACTGGTACAAACAACAAAAGGTTCCATGTTCAATTGAATTGTTGTCAAAGGCTCGATTAAACCCTGAAACTAGATGTCAAAAGGTTGAGTGCTTTGTCTTGCTTATGCAGCGTGTCGCCAATGCCCTAAGGCGTTCATCTCATCGCCCGTGGGCTGTGTCTTGAAGTATAGAGCACTAAACAATAAATTTCACCTGATTATATTTCTTGTATGTACATATACAACAACATACCCAGTGAAATCTCATAAAGTGGGGTCTGGGGAGGGTAGAGTGTAAGCAGACCTTACATCTACCGTGGGAGGTAGAGAGGTTGTTTCCGATATACCCTCGGCATAAGGACAAGCATTTTAAAGCAACCTGAAAAAGAAATAACGAAAACGAATAAACCATAGTAACATACTATATATAAAAGCAGGATAGAGCAGAAACAACCACAAAGTAATATGATAGTCAAAGAACAACAAAAATTAAATAATAGCATAAATCAAAGGAACAACATATACACACACATGATGTATATATGTGTATACACTTAATTTTTTCTCTATTTACGCCTTCCTTTATTAAAGCGCATGCTTTACTAGCCTTTTTGTGCTTTGAGTCCCAACCTATCTCAGTCCTTTTTAGTTGCTTTTCACCTTTGATAAACTAGTTGTGGTGGCTGATGTAAACAATGGCAGTTAATGTTTGTGTTAAGCAAAGTATATACCCGTGATATACACTTGGTATACATGGTGTATATCACGGGTACTTTCGGATAAAGCCCAACACGATAGAAGGCAGAAAGCCCATCTCGGGTTGGCCCATCACGGGCAGTATATTGGTTGTGTATATTGTTGTAATATTGTAGTGTAAAGGTTACCTTAATTAGTCTTGTACACTTACCATAATTGTATATTTAGAATCCAAGTAGAATAAGGTTTTATGAGTAGAATAGGAATATGATTCTCCTATTATGGAAATATGTAACTTGTATATATAGCATTTCAATTAATGAAAATAATCAAGGGATTATTTCTTTCATGGTATCAGAAGTCTAGGTCTTAAAATCCTCTCTCTAAACTCCTATTTTCCGTCGACTCCCTTACAATTCCGAGCCCTTTGCTCTCGGTTTTTGTGCCGACGGGAACCCTCTTCTTCCCAAATTTTTCTCCAAAATCCCTCCATCACATATTGTTCTATCAATATGTCTACATCCCGGAACACGTTTCATCATGCCCTTACAGTTTATAACATCAAGAATAACATCTCTCTCGTTCTTGAAATAGAAAACGTCCAATAAGCGACGTGGGCCGAACTATTCAAAATTCACGCACGATCGCATCAAGTCATCCATCACATAATCCCCTCGGCTCCTAAGGATACGGAGGTGCCAAAACGCGAAGATGATCCTAAGTTGTGGACGACTCCTGATGCCACTGTCTTCCAGTGGATATATTCCACAATTTCTACCGACATTTTGCAAACAATTATTGAGCCTGACGCTACGTCACAGGCGACTTGGGATAGACTGCGTGATATATTCCAAGATAATCAAAATTCTAAAGTCGTTACCCTTGAGCAGAATTTCTCCCACGTCAATATGGAAGATTTCCCTAACGTTCGGGCTTATTGCAAAAGATTAAAGGAATTGGCGGACCAACTTCGCAACGTTGGCGCGCCAGTTTCGAACGATCGTTTGGTCCTCCAAATTGTTTCCGGCCTCTCTGAGGCCTATAATGGTGTTGGAACGCTTCTTCGGCAAATCAATCTGCTTTCGCAGTTTTATCAAGCCAGTTCTATGCTTACACTCGAAGAAACAGGCATGGCAAAAAGGGTGGCTACCGGTGTTAGTCCCGCAGTGGTCAGCAACAGCAGTTCTGGGCCCCATAGTGGGCCCCACAGCTATGCCAGTGGGCCCCACATCCATAGTTTGGGCCAGGCCAGTTTTCGCCCAAGCCCGCTTACAACAGCATCATTTCTTGGCCGAGGCAGCAAGTAGAGGTACTTGGGCCTCGGCCCCCGCAGGCCCATCACGCATCGGCACCCACGTCTACCGACGTCGAAGCCGCAATGCACACGCTTGGTTTAAATCCTCCGGTCTCCGGACCCAAATTGGTATATGGACACCGGTGCCACTACCCACATGACATCCGATTAAGGTACGCTCTCATCTTATTCCAATTTGAGCAATCCTCGCGGTATAATTGTTGGTAATGGTAATTCTATTCCAATTCGTAGTTATGGTCATAAAACTTTATCTCTCCCTCATCTACCTTTTATCTTGAAAAATACCCTACACTTCCCCAAATTGATTAAAAACTTAGTCTTTGTCCGTAAATTTACTATTGACAATTCCGTTTCTATTGAATTTGATCCATTTGGTTTCTTTGTGAAGGATATCAAAACGGGGAGTCCTTTCATGAGGTGTGATAGTAGGGAAGATCTTTATCCTATCACACCCAGTTCCGGTCCATCGAGTCAAGCCCTACCATCCGCCTTTGCATCCATTTCTCCTTCCTTGTGGCATGCTCGTCTTGGTCATCCGGTATCATCTATTTTGTCGTCTTTAGATAACAATAGTTTTATTTCATGTAAGGGTACGAGTAGTACTCCAACTTGTCAGTCTTGTTCTTTAGGAAAAATTGTTAAGTTGTCATTTGTAGACTCAAATTCTCAAACTTTAATGTCATTTGATATTATTCATAGCGACTTATGGACGTCTCCTGTTCTTAGTTCTGTGGGTCATCAGTATTATGTTCTCTTTTTCGATGGATGATTATTCTAAGTTTTTATGGATGTTTCCGATAGAGAAAAAATCTCAAGTTTTTTCCGTCTTCTTAAAATTTAGAGCATTCATCAGAACCCGATTCGACCGAGAAATCAAAAATATTCAATGTGATAATGGCAAAGAATATGACAATGTGGTGTTTCGGAAATTTTGTGCTAATAATGGGATCAATTTTCTATTTTCTTGTACTCATACGTCTTCACAAAATGGGAAAGCTGAACACAAAATTCGTTCCATAAATAACATTGTCCGAACTTTATTAATTCATGCTTCCGTACCCCCGTCTTTTGGCATCATGCTCTCCAAATGGCTACCTATCTTCTTAACATAATTCCTTCCAAAGGCTTGACATATTCTTCCCCCCTTCAAATTTTATATAATAAAATTCCTTCATATTCACATCTTCGGGTTTTTGGGTGTTTGTGTTATCCGTTATTCCCGTCTACCACAATTAACAAACTTCGGGCTCGGTCTACTCCATATGTGTTTTTGGGGTTTCCGTCTAATCATCGTGGCTACAAATATTTTGATTTATCCTCTAATAAAATCATCATTAATCGTCATGTCATTTTTTATTAATCCCAATTTCCTTTTGCTAAAGTTAATACTCTCGTGCCTAGTTCGTATAATTTTTTGGATGATAGTATATCCCCGTATATTATTCAGCATTTTTCAGACGTCTCCCACACACAAAATTCTCCAATGCCCATCGCCGGCCGCCCCATCGTCCGCCACCCACCGATCGCCGTTGGGCGATTCGGCGATTGGGCGATCGATACAATTCTAGAATCGTCCGGTTTACGCTCTTGTTTCCGAATTGGGCCAAGAGCCACTCTTGGCGATCCGTCCCGAGCCCAACAAATTCCCGAAATCCACCCAATTCTTCCTCGAGTCATAGACCGGTCACTCGTAGTCAACAGGGTATTTTTACACCAAAAAGACATTTTAATTTACATTCTAATTTCCCTAAATCCCTCTTACCCCATAATCATGTGTCTGCCTTAAATGACCTGAATTGGAAAATTGCTATGACTGATGAATATAATGCTCTTATTGATAATAAGACGTGGGAGTTGGTGCCCCGTCCATCTGGTATTAATATTATCAAGTCTATGTGGATTTTTGCTCGTAAGAAAAATTCAAATGGTTCATTTGCTCGACATAAGGCGCGGCTTGTGGGTGATAGTAAGACTCAGCAGGTTGGCATAGATTGTGGGGAGACGTTTAGTTCGTTGGTCAAGCCAACTACCATTTTCACTGTGCTTAGCTTGGCTCTTTCGAAGGCATGGCCTATTCATCAGTTAGATGTAAAGAATGTTTTCCTACTTGGGGATCTCAAGGAAACAGTCTATATGCATCAGCCTTTGGGATTCAGGGATCCCAAACATCCTCATCATGTTTGTTTGTTGAAGAAGTCCTTATATGGGCTTAAGCAGTCTCCCTGGGCCTGGTATACGAGGTTTGCAGATTATGTTTCGACTATTGTGTTCATTCACAACAGGTCGGATAATTCCTTGTTCATCTACCATCGTGGTTCGTCCTTGGCCTACATTGTGGTATATGTAGATGATATTATCTTGACTGCCTCTTCCGATGCCTTACGCTAGTCTATCATGACCATGCTCAGCTCTGAGTTTGCTATGAAAGACTTAGGGCCCTTGAGTTACTTTTTGGGGATTGTTGTCACTCGTCATTCAGATGGGTTGTTCTTATCTCAACGGAAGTATGCAGATGAGATCATCGAGAGGGCTGGGATGTCATCCTATAAGTCCACTTCCACTCCAGTTTATACTAAGCCCAAGCTTAGTATCGCGGCCGGCGTACCCTACGAGGATTCGACCTGCTATCGTAGTCTTGCAGGGGCCCTTCAGTATCTTACCTTTACGAGACCGGATATTACATATGCTGTCCAGCAAGTGTGTTTGTTCATGCATGATCCCAGAATTGAGCACATGAATGCACTCAAACGCATCATTCGGTATATTCAGGATACACTTGACTATGGTTTGCATCTATATCCTTCCTCGACATCCACACTTGTCTCGTATACGGATGATGATTGGGGTGGTTGTCCAGACACCAGACGGTCTACGTCAGGCTATTGTATGTTTCTTAGGAATAACCTAGTCTCATGGTCGGCAAAACGCCAGTCGACATTGTCCTGATCCAGTGACGAGGCCGAATATCGAGGGGTTGTGGTCTCGGAATCATGTTGGTTATGTAATTTACTTTTGGAGCTTCATTGTCCCATTCAGAAAGCAACCTTAGTTTATTGCGATAATATTAGTGTCATCTACCTTTCTAGTAATCCGGTTCAGCACCAACGCACTAAGCATATCGAGATGGACATTCACTTTGTCCGCGAAAAGGTTGCTCGTGGTCAGGTACGCGTCTATTATGTCCCGTCAAGATATCAAATTGCAGACATTTTTACAAAGGGTCTTCCCTCGGTCCTTTTTGAAGATTTTAGGGCAGTCTCAGCATTCGAAGACTGCCCGCTATGACTGCGGGGTGTGTGTTAAGCAAGGTATATACCCGTGATATACACTTGGTATACATGGTGTATATCACGGGTACTTTCGGATAAAGCCCAACACGATAGAAGGCAGAAAGCCCATCTCGGGTTGGCCCATCACGGGCAGTATATTGGTTGTGTATATTGTTGTAATATTGTAGTGTAAATGTTACCTTAATTAGTCTTGTACACTTACCATAATTGTATATTTAGAATCCAAGTAGAATAAGCTTTTAGGAGTAGAATAGGAATAAGATTCTCCTATTATGGAAATATGTAATTTGTATATATAGTCTTTCAATTAATGAAAATAATAAAGGGATTATTTCTTTTCGTTTGTTTACTCACTGCCTTCCATTTGACCTATAGTAACAGAGAAGTAGGGAATGCAGTGGATGTGCATTCCCACTGACTAAAAATCATAATCTGCCTCCTTTCAATGTCAAAACTTGTAGAATGTTATTATCATTGCTCACTCACGTTCAGCCTAGAAGCAATTTGGCTAGCAAAAATAATTTATTCTATCAACTAAATCTATATAAATGGGGTTCCCAACAGAGACTTGCAGCTTGTTTGGAAGGTTGTTACGTATTGTGTAGTGCTAATTTAAAATTTAAGGCTGGCCAGTGGGCCGGGACGGCCCGACCCCGTCCCGAGCCCGCCCCACCCCGATTAGTAAAAATAAAATCGGTAGCGGGACTCGAACCGAGACGGGACAATGTCTCGTCCCCAACCCGCCCCAGGCCCGCCAGACCCGAGCCCGCCCCTAGTCCCTCCTTTGCAAATATAGTCGTTGCACCAACGACCATTTTAGATTTTGGCCGTTGGGCAACGGCCATTTTTGGCCTCCCCCTCCCCCAACCCCCCCTACCCCTTAATATTTATTTTTAACCCATAAGTTATTATATTTACACTTTAATCTAATTTTTCAACTATAAATAACTCATTTTCTCTTCATTTTTCTCACAAATCTTCCTACAATCTCTCTAATCTCTCAATATATCTCTCTACAAGTCTACATTGTTTACTAAATATTCAATTTTATTTATTCATTTGGGAATTAGGAGTGAAGTTGGCAACTAGCTTGAGGATCTTCTATCGAGCAAAGTTTCAATTTTCAACCTCTCGATTACACGTCAACGTTACGTCAGCGTTTGGTACATTCGTTCCTTCATTAAATTATTATTGTCTGTTTATTTTATTTAGCGCACTTAATTTTATTATTTTTAATTATTTATTATCATAATTAAAATGGAAGGATTAAGAGGTATGTTTAAGGGTAAGGGTAAGGGTGCTTCTTCTAGTAGGGGCAACCAGTGCAAGGGTACTTCTTCTAGTCATCTTATTCCTACACAGGATGATTTTGTTGATACTCAACATTTTCCTACAATACCATTAGATTTAGACGAAGAGCTATTTTCTGAAACTCAAGAAGACTTTAATTTAGACGATGATCTAGATGATGCACCCACTAATGTTGATGACAACACACCCACTAGTGCACCTTCAACTGAAATGTCTCCTATTCCCCCTAGAATGAGATGAGGTCCGGCAAACCGACCATTAAAATCAGATGCATGGATATTTTTTGATAGGGACGTAGAGAATCAAGTAGCTAGATGTAAAATTTGTAAAAATGTTTTAAAATTTAAAATTGGAAAAGGTCACGGTGGGACGGGGGGTTTAATTAGACACGTAATAAGTGCTCATCCAGCTAGGTATGCCCAATATCAGGCTTCAAAATCGGGTGCGCAAACGCCCGCTCCATCGGGACAAGGTTCACATACTGATACTGTCCCGGATCAAGTACATGGTCAAATTAACCCTATGACGGGGGGAATTGTAGGCCCTAAATACAATAAACATAGAGATAGAGAAGCAATATCAAAATTAGTTGTTGTGGAGGGTTTGCCTTTTTCATTTCATTCATCTCCCGATTTTATTCAATACATTAGAGATATATATAATCCTGCTTTTAACGATTTTCCTAGATCAACTGTTAAGAGAGATGTATTTAAATTCGCACATAAATATCAACAATATTTACGCTATTCATTATATCATTTTAATGGCAAAGTATCTATCAAGTCTGATATAGGTCGTAGTACTAACAACCATGATTATTTAACGGTAACTTGTCATTGGATAGATTATAAATGGTCTATGTAAAAACGTATCTTAGCGTATAGATATATAGATGATAGGCACACTGGTACTTTTATTGCAGATAATATTTATCAAATGTGTCATTATTATGGAATAACCGATAAAATTATGACTATTACGTTAGATAATGCTTCTTCTAACAATTACGCTATTACAATTTTAAAAAATAGTTTAACTCCATCTTTTCCAGATCATTTTCATATAAAATGCGCGTGCCATATATATAACTTAATTATAAAGGATGGTCTATCACTTTTTCAAGACATTCTTAGTAAAATACAATTTGCTATAAACTTTATTTTTAAAAGTAATAGAGTACAGCGAAGAAAAGAATATAAAAAAATTTGTCACGATTGTGGACTACCTTATAGAAAAAATTCAGAAGAAGTATCCACTAGGTGAAATTCTTTATACGAGCAACTACTTGTTGCTTATGACTATAGAAAATCTATTACTTTATTTTTTAACTCTCATAATCAAAATCCAGCTGATATGGTTGTAGATAGTGATTGGGTAAAAATTTCTGAACTTATTGTATTTTTAGAGAAATTTTTTCAAGCAACAAAAGAATTTTCCGGTATATATTATCCTACTATTTCAACTATGTTGTTTTATATAACTCTAATATTTTTATTACTTAGTGAATATATGAAAAATCAGCTTATATGGTAGCTATTAAAAAAATGTTTATCAAAATAAAAAAATATTTTATTCCTATTCCCACTATTTATATTATTGGTGTTGTATTAAATCCGACTATTAAAATAGACGGTACTAAATCACTAATTGAAACTATTTACGATTGTATAGAAGTACTACCACCTCCAAGTCCCAAAAATCTAAATCACCCACCACCTATTGAACAAACAAAAGAAGAAGTGTTGTCTAGCGTAGAAGACCAATGCAAAAAAATATATAGGTTTTACCAACAAGAAAATGCTAGTAACTTACCGGCTTCCATACCATCTTCTTCATCTTCAACACAACCTCACAAAAGATATGTTGTTTCTGCGGCTAGTATTGAAAGCCTCAGAAATAGAATGTGCGGTTGTACCGCTACTAACCAAATTAGCGAGTTGGATATTTTTATTTTGCAGGGTTCTGTACCGTACCAAGAAGTTATCAATGAAGATGGACATGAAGACTTGCTGAAATACTGGAGGGGGAATGAGAAGACCTTTCCGACACTTTCAATGATGACCCGAGATGTTTTGAACATTCAAGCGTCATCAACTGCGCTTTTTCTGCCGGCAGATATCAAATAGGATACCACAGATACTCATTAACCGGAGACAGCTTGGAAATTGCAGTATTATTCAGAGATTGGATACGAGCGGAGCGGAGAAGGTGCGGTCAATCAGAGATCAACGAAGAAGAAGACGAAAACTACAACGAAATCTTATCCGAAGGTAGTGGAAGCGACATGGATCAATTTGACCAACAAATACCAATTCCAACCGAAGAACCACAGGAAATTATCAAGCAATTAGAACAGGTTTTCTTGAAAATGTAATTTTTTTAATTGCAATTTTACTATGTAATTTGCAACTTTTGGACAATACCACAAAGTTGCAATTTAGACAATTGTATTGTATTACAAAAAAAGCATATGTCTATTAAATAATATAAGAGGCACAAAAACAGCATTGGGATGTTTTTATTACACTATCTTGTCTTGTTCATTGGGTTTTTTTTATACATATGTTATTTTAAAATTAAAAAAAAAAAAAGAAAATCCGCTGGAACCCGCCCTGACCCGACCCGATTCCGACGGGATCGGGATCGTGACGGGACTGGAGCAAGTCCCACCAAACCCGACCCCGCCCCCTTCGCCCTTTCCGCCCCAACCCCGACCCCGCCAGGCCTAATTTAAATACAATGTTTGTTTTTATTATTACTTAAATTTTATTGTATCATATCGTTAAATCTAGTATTGTATAATGACGAAATGTCTCATTTTATGTAACGACGTATTTGGTGTGATCGTGTGGTTACCTTACGCTTTTTCTTATTTTGACTTTGTTTACTATCTGATGATCCTATTTTATCATTTATGTACCTTTTTATGATAGTTCTACATCGTATTCTGTATTTCTTGTAAGTTTATCATTCAGATTGTTGATGTCTGACATTACGTGACAATATGTGATAACCATCCAAACAAGTTGTTAAATTGGTGCAAAATTTAAAAATATATATATAAGAGCTTTGTCTATAAGGTTAAAATTAGGATAAAGAAACTTCAGGTTTGAGCTATACACTCCAATCAATGAAACAACGATTTCGATAAACAAAGGCAAATGCAAATGTAAAATAATAAAAAAAGATTACCAGGAGGGCTTGGTGTCCCAGACAGAATCATACTCAAGATAGCTATCCATATCCTCAACGACGCCGTTTTCATCGAAGAAGGCTGACTCTTTTGGGTCATTGGAATTGTACCACTAGACCTTGAACGTTTAGAAAATTTGTGAGAGGAAATGAAGGTAGTTGATCCAAGTTTCGTCAACTCGGAAAGCAATGGTGGACCGGCGGTGCAGGGGAAAGCAGCGGCAGTAGAATTGACTGCTAAAAACTAAAAAGCAACCAATTCACAACTTAAAAATATCTTTGCATGGGAAAGGAGAATTTACATAAATAAAAGTTGATCAAATCAAAAGTGTTTATAAGGATAATAGTCAACTAATGATTTTTTACTTATAAGCACTTAGTTTATTAAGCATTTTTGTATTTAGAGACACAAAAATAAATTTAAAAGTGCTTAAAACTATTTTGCACCAACTTATAATCTTATCCAAACACTGATCTGTTTATTTATTTTTGTTTTTCACTTACCTTTTCTTTTTGTCTTAAGCATAAATATTTATTGCCTTGGAGATTTCTTAAGCATAGGAAGATACAATAAAGTGGAAAGAGTTCACACTCAAGTTTTGAATTTAGATTAGTCAACTAAAATTGAATACTTATCATTTTTAAATTACAATCATCACTATAGATAGTTACCTATACCTATACTTAACAGTTAAATAGTGAAGGATCTAATAATAATATATATATATAATAAAATAAAGTTAGGCATAAACAAGATGGTGTAACACCTCTCCCTCTTTAACTAGGGATCCTATTTATTTTTTTCTTTTCCTTTTTGACATTTTTGCTTTTATTCTTCTCATTCAACCTATTTAACAATCAATAATATTTACTCCAATATACTAACTGAATGGAGCAATAAAAACAATAAAGCCATAACATCTTTAAAGCTCAAATCAAAGAGCCGTTTCGTAGGGAAAGACCAAGTAGAATGAAGTAAAACATTATTTCCATCAATTTAGAAAATGGAAGGACTACACTTAAATATGGAATTTGACAGAGTTCTTCATCATGAAACCTTGATCTTCCCTCTCTATATATATACATACACCACAATTTTATCCTTCAGCTTGCCGTGATATGTATAAATGAATTTCTTATTTGTTTTTTTAATTTTCAACCAAATTCTTATTACATAATGTTAAGAGTCTATGTTAGTAACATAGCCATAACGACTTTGTTTTACGGCTTGAGGTGGTGATAGCTTTTATATATTTGCTTAATTATAAGTTACACATCGGATAATGGGATGAAAACACGGACTACTTATATGAACTTGGACAATTCTCACCCTACAAGCTAGCTTCTGGAGTTGAATTAGGCTCAAAATTCATTCTTTATACATAGATAAAAAATATTAGAAATAATGATAATCTTCTTCTTTTTTCTTGTAGATGCAAGCATGGATATATTTGTGCTGGTGTCTTTTTAAATTAGCAGTTCACAATTCATGTGCTTCAATTGTGCTATCACGATGTCCTTTAGACACTTGATGAATGACAAAGCATTATGTGCAAGTGCAGTGTAAGAAACTGCCGCTTCAAAATCTATCAGCTTTTTAAATTATTTTTTTTCTTAAATTCTTAATAGAAAATATATGTTTTAATAATCATAAAGTTTCAAACTTTTTTCCTCCCCTACAATTGCTTATATGTTAGATTTATTAACATCTCATTTTTTATGTTTATTTAGTTAGTGTGTTTAGGGCCAGTTTGCGGAAGTAGATTAAGAAACTTAAGTTAGCAGCATAACAACTACTATTATGAGTTTTCTTTGTTGCTAATATGTACTTTTGTGAGTTTGCAGAAAGATATGTGTTTTCTTATGCTTTTGAATAAAATAGAAATTATATGTAATGTGATTTACAACATATCTCGGGATGAATTTCGATCTTTCTGCTCACATTAGGAAGTTCTTTAAGTTATGCTTAAAGTATATCAATATGCACGCACTGGACAGAGAAGTGATGAATTTCAGCTCGATGTATTCTCTGCAAGGTGTACGAAGAATATGACCCTGAAGCGCAATCTTCTCAGATGGAACGGATGGATATTGACTAGCGCTATATATCTATGGAGTATCAATTTTGGAGCTCCTAGCCTTTTTTCGGCCGGAATCTGTTTGTAACATGATTTACTAAGTACTTTATATTTCCACATGTATATAATGTATAAGGTTATAAATCCTACTCTATTGAAGTCAATGTCATGTAAGCTAACTTTTTAAACTCAGATAGAGTGAATTATCATTGAGCACTTTCTTCAAAGTTGTGTCGTACACTTTATTTTTGTGAGAGAGAGTTAGTTATATAGGTGTTCAATAGACACATCACACATGGTCTCTGCCAGAAACCCCTCATAAGGCTAACTGTGCATATACTGCATATAAAGAGCAGTTTCTATATGCCAAAATTGCCAATGCCAAGAGAAAATAAAAAAGTTTGATATGATCACTTATCTGGTGTTGAACTAGCTAACAGAAGCAGTTTTCAAATGGACAGTATCCCATAGACCAAAATCAATACTCCTATATTCTAACTTGGTCACTCACTAACAGCTTGTTTGGATGGTGATTACACATCGTTTCATATACGTATCGTATTATGTTGTATATATCATAAAAGCAAAATGTCTCATGCAAAGAAGTAAAAGTTAGGACGAATAATCAACAAGAAGAAAGAAAGAATAGGTAGCAGATTAGACAAGAAATTGGCATTATGTTTCTCTCCAGAGCAAGTAAAATACTACTCCATGCAATGTTTCCTCCTCTCTTTTATACATGTTACATGACTCAAGAACTAACAAATGCTTCAACAGTATAGTACTACTAGTATTTTGTGGTACAAATCAGAAACTTTTAAGTACAGAAAAACAGAATACAGAGAGATGATCTTTTCTTGAACATGATCTAATACTTCTTTGGCCTGGAATCAATCTGAAATTCTTGTGAATTATCATCATCTTTACGATGACGAATACGCGGGAATGGCGTTGAGAGTCCATGAACCACAACCCTATTATTGTAAACAAGATCCAGATTTTTCACCTTAACATAATTGATCCTCATTGGAACCAAAGGACCATTTCCACCAGCAGTAGTCACAACCAATTTCCCTACTTTATCCATTGTCAACAACTCCGTATTAGTATCCAATTTCACCAACTCAGATGCCATTAACAACCTATTAGGCACAATATGAAAGCCGAAATTTCTTACATACTCATGTCCAATTCCAACACCAAATATAGACATATCAGAAATAGCAAAAATAGTCATTGACTTTAACTCTGCTAAATCCGGGTACTTAACCCTCATAGCAAGTGCCACTAAACTAAAACCACCAGTACGTAAACGTGCCATAACATCTTTTAACATGAAGCGCGTGGCAGCAAACGCGACCGTGGGAGGTGGAAGAAACGGGAAGGATAAAGTAGTCATACTTTCAACTCTACAAGAAATAGGGGAAAGATGAGTAATATAACCTTGTATACCATGCACAATAACAAACCCATTGTTGTATATATCTGGTTTAGTAATTTCAACTCCATTAACAAACACTACCCTTGAGGAGTTCTTGAATCTTGATGGGGTGATTGTTAAACAACGAGTTGGTGCTAATGTTTCTATTTTAGTACCATATGCGAGGTTACGAAGGAAGTGAAATGAGTAGAGACCCAGAATGGAGTGTTCTTGGAGAAGTAAGGGAAGGGAACAAGAAGGGCAAGTGAGTAGGGAAAAATCTGTAGGGGCAAAAATGGTAAGTGGGAAATTAATGTTGGAAGTGAAGGATGCATTGGATAGGGAATTGAATCCGAGGTTTGAGAGAATGATGGGTAATGAAGATGGGTTTGAGGTGGTGGTGAAGATGAAAATGAAGATGAGGAAGATGAAGAGATTAGTAGTGGACGCCATTGATGAATTTTTCTTGAAGCTCTTAGTGTTTTGGCCTTTGGGGATATGTCAACTGTGAAGTGAAGGGAAAGACGGTTGAGGGAGCGGTTATATATTACCCTGTAGTTCAGTTTGTTAATTGTTCGCACTCACTAAAAAGACGATATTCCCTGCAGATTAGTGATATACTTCCAAGTTTCAATTGATTTTTTTATTTTCACAAATATATTTTCATTGCTTTTAAATTTGCTTCTATTATTCATGAAAAAAGAGTTTTAAATTTTATACTATATTGTTAGTGTAAATAAATAATCGTGTATCTATGAAGTTGAGTAAAAAAATAATTGAGATATTAGATTTATGAACTTAGGGTCGTCTGGTAGTTGATTTGGAGGTAAGTTATGCATGTATTAAATTATACATAAATAATAGGAGTACCATGCTTGGTATCTGGTTAGTAGGTGAGTTATTCATAAATAAAATTAATATGGTGTTTATTTTGCAATTTAAAATTCATATAACTAATATGAAAGAATCTATGTATTATTCTATGCAGCATAGAAGGTGGAATAATTAATACATTTATAACTAATACATGAATAACTAAATAATGTATAACTAATCCTTACATAAAATAATACATAAATCCCCTCATAACTAATTCATGTATTAACTTTAACCGTGTACCAAAGGGCCTCTTAGGCCATAATTTCAACTAGGGGTGTCCAACGGGCCGGGGCAGGCCGGGACCAATCCCGGCGAGACGAGGGATGGTCGGGACTGGCCAACGTCCCGTCCCACGTCTCGCCGGAGGGGGGTCGGGATTTGGCAGGACGGGTCGGGTCGTGGGATTCGTTTTTTTTTTAAATTGAATTTCCACACTGAAATTGACATTCACACCTACATTACCACGAAATTTCAACGTTGAAATCTATTGTATATCGTGAGATCTTTACTAAAGAAAATGTAAAATTAGAAACTGACATTTTCCTAAAAATTGGCGGCGCCACGTCTCGAAAAAATACGCAAAATAAAAAAATCAGGTAAAACGGACATCCGAGCGCAGAGTTATGACCATTTAAAGTTGCATCAATTTACAACTACTTTCGTGATATGTTAATTAAGTTGGTGCCGCATCTTCTTCCATAAAAGCTCATAGATTGGCTTAAATCTAGCCACTCAGAGACAAATGTACCATTAAATGCCAATAATGCTTCATAAATTGGCGTTCATAACACATCTCATGTTGCTACTTTATTTGTTCATAATATGATTATCGCATGGTGTTATGTGAACAATTCTTACATTATATTCAAGTTTCTAGAGTCCTCGTAAGCTTTACGAACAATTATATACATTATATAAATAATAGCAATACTGGAGTCAATAATTTAACTCAAAAGAATTGAAAAGTTCACTATTCACAATTTACAACTTCTAAGATGATAGAAAGATTTGTGAGAAAAATGAATAAAAATGAGGTATTTATAGACATACTAACTTAGGGGTTAAAAATAAATATTAAGGGGGTAGAGAGGGTTTATGGGGTGGGGTGGGGGTGGGGGCAAAAATATTAAGGGGGTTGGCGGGGCGGGGTAGAGAGGGTTTATGGGGCGGGGCTGGGCGGGTAGGGATCGAGACGGGCGGGACGATCCCAGGCCCTGTCCCGAGTTCGAACCCCGACACCGATAATTTTTTTTATAGGGGATCTGGATGGGGCGGTCCGGGTAATGAGATAGGCTGGATCGGGATCGGGCCGACTCGGCCCACTGGACAGCCCTAATTTAAATAGGACTGCAAAATTTGCTATATGTACTCTTGCGGTCTTGCCTCATGGAAGATTGTATAGTTTTGAAATGAGGTCCAGCCCGACATCTAAGCCCACGGCCCAAAATAAACACAAGAATTAGGTAAAGCCTTTTTAAAAACCCTAAAGTCTAACTATCAATATTGATACAGAACTCAAAACGGAGGCGCAGCTTGGAGAGTGAGAGAAAGAGAGAGCCGCCGGAGTAACAATCAACAAAAGTATTATTTTCAACACTATATATTTCTATATACTTATATTAGTAAATGTGTGTGTTGTAGATTGTATTGAAAGTTCTTTTTTTTGTTACCTACAGGACAAAAAATGGCGGACAAGGCAGTAACTATTAGAACTAGGAAGTTCATGACCAATAGGTTGCTTGCAAGGAAACAATTCGTAAGTACTTTCGTTGATCCTTTTTTATTATTGAAATCTAACCTTTGTCTTTATTTAAAATTCAAATGAATGTAACAATTTTTTTCTCCAGATTATTGATGTGTTGCATCCTGGAAGAGCCAATGTTTCCAAGGTTAGAATTATTTTTGGTTTGTTTTTTTCACTAATAAATTTCCTTATTTGCTTGTTTGTGTTTTTATGATTTGGAGATTTTTGCTTTTAAGGTTGTTTATTTTTTACAAATATTTCTGGGGTTGGTAGTTATGGGAGTACAACAATGTACTCAAACCTTAACTCTACCTTACTGATAGAGCCACTGTTTCAGATAGACCCTCGGCTCATAAGAAATGCACCCGATGAATGAATATAGGAAAGAAAAAGAGACAATAAAATAACAAATGTACAAAACAATTAGTAGTTCTAGGAGTGAGAGTGCCAATAACTATTTAGCTAACATGATGACCTTTGCTTGTGTTTCTTTTAATGTCCATTCACTTGGCTGGATTAAGCAAAATGAAAATAGGTATTCATATAGCTGACCTCAATTAGTTTGGGATTGAGATAGAGTTGATTGATTGGGTATGTTGACTTCTTGCTAAGTGAAAAGACCTACTTGACGATCTCTGGATATCCTTTTCCAGTGGATAATATGGATAATTTCCATATTTGATCCATTTTTAAATGGTTAGTTATCAAGCTCATATTTAATGGGTCGGATTGGATGGTTACTTGTTATTTTTAACCATTTTACCAGCCCTAGTTTACCCTTTATAGGTTCTTATGATTCTGTAGCTTTTCATAGCTCACCTGTTTAAATTGAAATTGCAGGCTGAGTTGAAAGAAAAATTGGCAAGGATGTACGAAGTGAAAGATCCAAATGCCATATTTGTTTTCAAGTTCAGAACCCACTTTGGAGGAGGCAAATCAACTGGGTTCGGTTTGATCTATGACTCTGTTGAGAATGCAAAGAAGTACGAGCCAAAGTACAGACTGATCAGGGTAAGGCATCATATTATCTTTACATGCGTGTAAATTTATGTGCTTGCAAGACATGCAATTGATGCGTACCTGAGGATTAATCATAGTTGAAGTTGCTTCCTTTATTCCAGAATCTTTTATTTTCTAGTGTTTTAGCTTGGATCCTTTAGTTCTTGTGTAGCTTGAAACCAACCAGAAAGGCCTATTTGATATACTGTCACACTGCAGAATTGTTTTTTCAAAAAATTTCTGAATTGTGCTTTGAGCAGGGTTGATTTTTATGAATGAATAGAAGCTCTGGATTAAATGATTCTTATCTTATATCTAATGCTTCAAAAGACCCAAAGGGAAACCTGCTTTGTTTTTTCTTAGAGCCCAAAGATGCCTCCAGTAAACTTTTTTCTATAATCTAGTTTAGTGGATTGTGCTGTGTCTGCTTGTTGACACAGAAGTTATGTGCTGGAACTAGAGAAGTCGGGAGAATATAGTAGTCATTGTTCATTACATGCATGTCCATTCAAGTCTTGATATTTTTCTGAGATAAATCTCCTCTTGTATTTATCTTACTCTGGGCTAATTCTGTTGAATACTGTTATAGAATTGCTATTGAAAATGGTCATGTTCTTTCGTGTACTATGTTTATCTTATTTATCTGCGCTAGTTACTTCTTTTTTTTCAAGAATGTTTTACCATGGCCTATTTGCTTGTTACTTTCATTTTCATACTGCTTTAAATTTCTTGTCCGGGTCTGACCGTTTCTCTTGCTTTTGCTTGTGCTTGTGCTTGTGCTTATGCTTATGCTTTTTTTTTTAGCCGAGTGTCTTTCGGAAATAACCTAAGTTGATGTTTGCATACACTCTACCCTCCCCAGACCCCACGTTGTGTTATTTACTGGGTATATTGTTGTATTGAAAATGGTCATGTGTAGTTTCTACCTTTTCAGAAGTTTATTGGATGTCTATCATTGTAATTTTCACTAATCTGCTATCCAGAACCAGTTGCAACCTGCAAGATTGCATTTGCTTGAGTAAAAGTTAGAAAAAGTGTATCATGTTGAGCTGTTTTCTGCATTATAAGCCTGTGTATTTTGAGTATCTATCTTGCATATAAGAGAAATTCTTTTACCTTTTGTATCTTTTGAGAAACTGTTCCTCGGGCAAGGTAGCCATCAAGTTGTAATTGAGGGGTTTCTGTTAATACTGGAGTTTGTTAAGATTACTCATCCTAATCTCTCCCCCCAATGATAAAGGTATCTTTCTATATCAAAATATCAGTTGAAGTAATAGGAAAATTGAGGACCACTGTTATACAACTATATCTTGAAGCTATCTTGATGATTGAATCATTTTAATGGTTGCTAATTAGTTTTACCCGTTTAACAACTTCTGCAGAATGGATTGGACACTAAGGTGGAGAAGTCCAGGAAGCAAATGAAGGAGCGTAAGAACAGAGCCAAGAAAGTTCGTGGTGTTAAGAAGGTAAAGATTGTTATCTCCATATGTCTTTGCTGCTATAGATAATTGCTCTTCTGTTGTTTTCATTAATCTCATGCTAATGATATTGTTCCATGAAAACTTGCAGACAAAGGCCGGAGATGCCAAGAAGAAGTAATCTGTTAGTAATTGTAGACGAAGGGGGAGAAATGTTTTGCATGCCATATCATTTATGTTTTTATTGGACCTTTTTGTAGACTTTCAATTTTGCTCCAATATATTTTGCATGTTCAAGTACTATACTAGATCATCATCAAAATTGAGTGGATTGTTAGAAATATAATTCTGTCTTCCATTTTCCCAAATTATTCTCACTTTCTTGTCAACAGTAGTGTTCGGGGTATTAAGTAAAAAGAGAAAGAAAATGCTTACGTTACGTATGTCAATATGTTCTGGGTGTCATTAACTAACTAGGAGTTTTAAACTTTCCACTTGCTTACGTTATAACTTGGAAAGCAGAATGGATGCGCATCCTAAAAATTGTTTGAAGTTGGATTAGAAACAAACTCCGAATTTGATTAGAGTGCCTCCTGGTTGAGTTCATGTACCTAAATTTCTGTGATCGTATGTAAATAGTTGGCCAGCTCAAGTATAGTAATGAGGGTCATTTGGACAGAAATGACGTAAGACAATTTGTTTTGTTTAAATTTATGACTATCATTCTGGAAATATGGTTTGGGGTGTTGGGAAGAGGGGAGGGGGTTGTAATTAGGGGTGGGTAAAAAACCCGGTGAACCGAAAAAATCAAACCGAATCGAATTTCGGTTCGGTTTTTTCTCATTTTTTAAAAAAAAAATGATTTTTTAAAAAAAAAATGATTTTTTTATGTTGGATACAAATCGAATTAAATATATATATATATTTTTTTTATTTTAGGCTAATACTATCTCTTGAATTATAGCCATTGAACATAATCTATGAAGCTTTTATGGAAGTCGCATGCGGCATGAACTTGATTAACATATTACGGAAACATTGACATAAAATGTATGGAGAAAAAATAGTTTTAAATTGATAAAATTTTAAATGGTCATAGCTATGCGCTCGTATGTTCGTTTTACTTGATTTTTTTTTATTTTGCGTATTTTGTCGAGACGGGGCCGGTCAAACCGCTGAAAGGCGGTCAATTTTTAGAAATCCGTCCGTTTTCCAAATCAATTTGTGTTTTCTCCCAAATCGATTTTTAATTTTCCTTTTTCTTTAGTAAAAATCTCACTATACACAATAGATTTCAACGTCGAAATTTCATGATAGTGTAGGTGTGAATGTCAATTTCAGTTTTGGAAATTCAATTTTAAAAAAAAATCCCCGACCCGGCCCGACCCACTAGAAAAAACCGATATATCGGTTTTTTTAAAAAAAATTGTATTCGTTTTTTTTATAAAAAAATCAATTTTTATTTGGTTCATATTTTTCGGATAGAAAACCGAACCGATATACGCCCACCCCTAGTTGTAATTCAGTCGGAAAAGGGTCAAAATGCCCTTATCCTATTAGAAATAGCTCGAATATGATCTTCCATCTATTATATCAAATTTGCTCCTTCCACCTATTGCGATAAAAAATGTCACTTACCTATTAGATTTGGCTCAAAATACCCTTCATTTCACCTATTTGATTAAATGTTCCTAATGTTATTTTCAAACTTAAATTTGTCCTTCGTTAATGACATAATTATATAATATTTAATTAAATTTTAACTAAACACATTAACTTTATTTATCGATCCATATAAAATTTTGATCCAATCCCAAAAGACCCGACCCATCCATAACCCAACTAAATACAAAACTCATTTTGATTTAACGCAACTACGCGATTAGTTCATTTTTTCGCATCTTTTTTTCAAATTAGTTTTTATACCTGTTGTAGTACTTTCTTCGTCTCAATTTATGTGACATTTTTCGCTTGTTGAGTCATTTTGACTAAACTTTGAAGCTAAATTTAGATTAGATTAACTCAATATTTTAACATTAAAATTTATATATTTGAAAACTACATGAAAAGTACTATAAGTTGCAACTTTTCTCATATTATTTTGGTGAAAAAATACATCTTAAAATATTGGTCAAAGTTCATGCAGTTTGAATCTCAGAAAGCGAAAAGTGCCACATAGATTGAGATAGAGGGAGTATAATTTAATTCTGGAGTACTCGTTTTGAAACCGCAGATATATACCTCTTTTTGTTTTTAGATCAAAAGCATCAGTGAATGAGTTAACCATCAATTGTTATAACAACAAGATTTACACATAAAGATAAGCACAAAAATCTTAATTTCAATTATTAAATTTAACAATGATATTGCAGCCGAATACAGAGAAATAAACTCATACTTTGAAGTTTGAACAGAAACTAATTGTAGAATGTAACCTCAAGGAATGTCGGGATAAACTCAACCATATACATTTTTTATGAAATATCTAGAATGTGGTCAGTAAGCATTAAACTAAATTGAAGAACACTAATAAAAGAAAGGTACATAAAATTAACATAAAACAATGCAAATATATTTTGACATAATTAAGACGAATAGTGTATTCTATGCAAAAATGTGACCAAAGATAGCTTTTTTTGTCGTACCGAAATTAATTAAAAGGGAGGTAAACATATTTTTATCGCTTAGATGTGTTAGATCAAAATGAATTTTGTATTGAGTGGGTCATGAATGGGTCGGATTCTTTTGGGATTGGATCAAAAATTTATATGGATCGATAAATAAGTTCATGTGTTTAGTTAAAATTTAATTAAATGTCATATAGTTGTGTCATTAATGGAGGACAATTTTAAGTTTGAAAATAATATTAGGGATAAATTTAATCAAATAGGTGGAAGGAGATTTCTAATAGGTGAATGACATTTTTTATCCCAATAGGTAAAAGGAGGGGCAAATTTAATTCAATAGGTGGAAAATGATATTTTTAAATCATTTCTAATAGATTAAGAACATTTTTGAACCATTTCTAATATATTAAGGACATTTTTTACCCTTTTTCGTAATTCAATTGATTATTTATTTAGATCTATTGTCCTCAAAACGGATGAGAAAATGGAGTGAGTTCATTACTTGGTATATACATCCCGAAATAGTACTCCTAGCATTGAGCTCCAAGGCTGTGGCTCCGCTGTAGTGAGTTAAATTTACAGAAGTCCATAGTTCAAGACACAAAATCCAAGACTCGATACAAAAAAATGTTTCTTAAAGCATGTTTGATCAAATTGCTTATTTTGAGATTCACTGTTATTTTACGCTGTCACCTAAATAAATGAAGAATTAGGTTCTTCAGCAATAATAAAAAGTAGAGTATTAACTATTAAATATAAAACTTCTTGGAGACGGCTTGATCCTTAACATCTCGTTTAAAAGTAAGTAATTCATCCAACTAAGCAAACATTCACTTAACGAGAAATATCAATTTAAAACCGTTCTTTCAATGATAAGTTCTCTTAATATACTTTTTCATTCTTCTTCTTTCTAGTTGGAATTTTTCTAAAATATTCATTGTTGATGAGCTTTTTAACTATTGTTTGGTGCTTATATAGAAAAAAAAATCAATGAGCCCCAATAAATGAAAACTTATCTTGAAGAGTTGTAATAGTGCACTTAAATTCCCCTCCACTAAAATATGATATCATTATAGTGATTTATTTATTTGTTCACTTCTTTAAATTTCGACATCGCTTACAAAAAATTCCGACGCCACTGTTTTCCCCTCTATAATTCTCCCTAATTATAACAACTTCTTTCAATACTTTTCTCAGTCTTGAAAGCCCTAATGCAATACCTATTACAAATAATTAGTAACGTAAATAGGTTACAATTCAAGAACAGAATCAAACTACACAAAGCAAGTACTGTAAGCAATAATCTTCTCATTAAAATGTTCTCTTCATTGTCAGTTGATCCTCACAATGACAACTATCTATAATAATAACACACAATATAATCTCACAAAGTGGAATCTAAGAAATAATGACAACTGAATAAATTATCGATCTATGCAATAATGTCTCCAACAAATAGTATCAATGCATTGCTTTATACTGGAGTAGAAATGTTTGTATCCTTGTAGAAGTGTTCTCCGAAACCAAAAAAGATTTGGTTCAAGAATTTATTTCTTGTTGAATTTGATTTCTTTATCTTGCGTCGGCCATCACACGTTTTCTCCTAACTCCAAAGCTCATTTCATGTTTGCAATTATAATAATATATTCATGTTTGAACTTATATTCCTTGACTCGTCAGATTATGTTGTAATCCTAATTCTTAAAGAAATTCTTCTTACATATGGAATCTGCTTTCCAGCTCTGATCAACAGTCATCTCCAATCACCCGCTAAGGACTTAGTTTTTCCAGTGTTTATGCAACCTTGTTGTCATCTTTACCAGTTTTCTTAAGAGAGATGTTAATGACCTGATTCTTGTATATGTTTATCCATCATTCTTGTATAAAATTTGTCAATCATCAAAATTTGAATTCAACTTAGCTCAATAAGCACATTTTATTAAAATAGCATTTAAGAAAAATACTTTTAAAGAGAAGTAACTTGCATTTGGCCAATTATCTTAAGAAGTGCTTTTTCTTCAAGTATTTGATAAGTATATTGTGTTTGTCCAATCTTTTTAGAAGTAGTTTTTAGTGTTAAATTATGGAAAAGACAAATATCGTATACGCTTTACAATTAGGACTAGTTAAATTGAGAAATTATTTTATATATTTATCCCTAAAGACTTTAAGGTTATGAGAGAAAAAATTAACTTATATTTTTATAGCAATGATATTGTTATTCCAAAGAAAAAGACAATAGAAAAAAGAAAAGGAGAAATAATTCATAGTTGCATTTGATAGGCTATTGTTAGAAATTGTTTACATTAAATTAAATATTTTCAAAAGAAAAAAATGTCTTTTAAATGAAAGAGTGTGTCCTTTCATTCTTTGGTTACCACCAGTTATATTTAAGTACAACTTCTTCTAATTCAACGTAACCCTTTCAGAGTTTCTCTTTGTAGGGTAACTTTCTTCTCTCACCAAAATATGATTTCTTCTCCAATTCCAAAAAGATCAAGTTTAGAATTCTTGTTTTTCTAGATGAATTTCTTCATTATTTACTTAGTGCGGAATTCAAAGGCTTGTTATATCCACTAAAATTATTTGCGTACAATCTCATAGCAATCTCGCAGAGGAGATGGAGCAAATGTCATTTTTAGGAAAGTATTTCGCACATGTTTCAAGCCTTCAATTCTATTGGGAATAAAATAGGTCCGCAAAAATAATATTCATAGTATTAGTGATAAATGTAGAATACTAAGTTATGGTTAATTAACAACAATAAATAGCAATAATGACACCGAGAATTTTACGTGGAAATCCTTCCGAATAAGGGAAAACCGTCATGCCAAGAGGAGCAACTAATATCACTATAGCAAAGAATTTTACACTGTGTAGTCACGAGAAAAAAATACTCCAAAGACCACTACACACTAAAAATAATCTCTTTTGATTTTTCCACCTTACTACAATATCGCTCACACTCTATTTTTCTTTCACAATCTATGAACTCACTAATTTTCATGTTTTCTTCTCTTTGTTGGTGTGTCTAAATTGAGTTGCAAAGCTCCCTTATAGGAAAGCAAATGTTGCTATTGATGTCATTAGTGACATCATCACCAAATAAAAAAGAAAGTCAAAAATACCATCTTTGAAAATCTTGCCAACAAGAAGAACATATCTTCCTTAAAACATCTGAACCCCACAAATCTCCCCCTCCAGTCTCATTCACCTGAATGAGGCAACTCCATCTTTTCAGATAGAGCTCATGCCAACAAGTTCTTTGCATAACTCGAACTCGTCTTTAGGTATTACCTTGGTCAACATATCCGCAGGATTTTTACTCGTGTGAATCTTCTTGACATGAAAAAACTCATTTTCCACTTGCTCACAAATTCAATGATATCTCACATCTATGTGTTTTGTCCTTGCATGGTACATGGAGTTCTTGCTTAGGTCTATTGCACTCTGACTCTCACAATAGACAACATACAACATTTGATGCAATTCAAGTTCTTGAAGGAATCATTTGACCCATATCATCTCTTTGCCAGCTTCAATAACCACAATATACTCCGCTTTTGTTGTAGATTGTGCGACATGATATAGCTCTCCCTGAAAAAGTAAACATATATCCAGTAGTGGATTTTCTATTATCAATGTCACCTGCCATATCAGAATTTGTATACCCCTTTAAGATCAATCTGATCCTCCAGACACAAGCATTTATTTGAGTTTCCTCTTAGATACATGAGTATCCACTTCACAGCTTCCCAATGAATTGGCTCCTCAATATTCTGACTTCTCCTCAACACCTTCATTAAGGCAACTTCCTCAATTCTCAACTTTCGAATCTTACGATTCAAAATAGACACAGGACCTCTTCATAGGTCAAAACATCCTTAATTGAAATGGAATCGATAGAGACAACTAACGACGGGTCTCCCACACACTTCTTCAATATAGATACATGAAACACTGGATGCACAACAACTAAATCTTACGGCAATTCAAGTTTGTAAGTCACTTGACCAACTCTTCTCAAAATCTTGTAAGGTCTGATATATCTGGGACTGAGCTTCCCTTTGTTTTCAAACCTCATGACACCTTTCATAGTTGACACTTTCAGAAATACCCAATCATCAACTTGAAACTCTAAGTCTCTACGCTTCACATCTAATTAGGACTTCTGGCAACTCTGAGTCATTTTCAAATGCTCCTGAATCAATTTGACTTTCTCCATAGCATGATGGACCAAGTCTAGTCCTAACAATTCTGTTTCACCAACTTCGAACCAACAAATTCGTGACACAAAAGTTGTGAGAAGGTTGTTTGGGAAATAGGTTTGGTGTTTTCAAATGTAAAAGAATTTAGGGCTGCAGTCACGAAATATGTAGTTCAAGAAAAAATTCAGATTTAAATTTTTTTGAATAAACCCACCAGAGTCAGGGTCAGTCCGTCAAATGCAGCAAAAGGGGTTGTCCCTGGTTATTGTATGAAAGCTTGGACACACCAACTACTGATTTTATGGTTAAAAATTACAACCCTATACACAATTGTGTGACTTCTACTTACAACTATTTGCGCAATTCATAGTTTTTTGGCTGCTAGATACAAGGACAGAATTACTAAGCAGTCAAACATTAGGATAATGAAGTTTCAAGAGCTAATTAGAAAGGAATTAGATATCTATGTTGGAAATACAACAGTGAGAAGAGCTAGGGATGGAGTATTACAAGAGATTATGGGGGATCATGTTCCTGAATATAACAGAATTTATGATTACATGGATAAGATATTGAGATCTAATCCAGGTAGCACTTGTATTGTTAAAGTTGGATACACTATGAAAATTGAGAAGAAAATATTTGAAGGGTTTTATGTATGATTTCATACCTTAAAGAAAGCATTCTTTGGAGGTGTTAGAAGTTGCATTGGTCTTGATGGATGCTTTCTCAAAGGAGTGTGCAAGGGTCAGCTTTTGGTGGCAGTTTGTAAAGATGGAAACAACCAAATATTGCCTATTGCTTGGGCAGTTGTTGAGTATGATAATCAATTTACTTGGAGATGATTTGTCTCTATTGAAGAATGATCTTGAACTTGGAGATGGGCATGAACTCACATTGATTAGTGACATGCAAAAGGAATGTTTCATGTTATATTTACTCTTATAATTATTTTTTTCTTGTTTTTTCATGGCTAATGTTCTGCTTATTATTTGGTAGGGACTGCAAAATGCAGGTGTGGCCAGTATCTAACAATTCACCTGTACAACCACCAGTAATCAGAAAAATGCCTGAAAGATCAAAGAAGGTTAGAAGGAAGGAGCCTAATGAAAGCAAAAAAACTGAAAAACTTAGTGGGAGTGGTGCTGTTATGACTTGTAGCCTTTGTCATATAAAGGGCCACAATAAAAGAGGTTGTCCAACTGATCCAAGTCAAACTGCACCAACACAAAGCCAATCACAGGTAAATGTATCAATTTATTCTTAGTTTTGTTTTTGTACATAATCTCAACATTTTGTAATGCAATTACCAGGCCAACAGAAATAATGGAAGGGCAAATAAGAGAAGGATGGAGTAAGAAGCTGTAACTATTGGCAGAGGTGGAGAAAAAATCAACGAGCAGAGTAAAAGGCAAGGGAATGCAACAAGAAAACCAAGATAATGAAGGCACAAGTACTGGACATGCTTCAAGACCTTATAAAAAGGCCAAGGATGGTGGGGGTTGAATTATTGATTGCTGATGATGGTTTTACTACTCTCAATGTAAGTACTTCTACATTTTTTCTTGATTTTCATGTACTAAATTTTCCTAACCTATGTTATTTATTTTTGTACAGCCTGGAATGCCAAGTAGAAGGATGGTTGACACCAGTAGAAAGGCTCCAAGGAGATCTGATGTAGTTACTGGAGATATTGGCTACACACTACAAAGAGAATTCAAATGGAAGGGGAAACAAACCATTACCAACAGTAGACTTGAATAAATTAGGGATGGAAAAATAATCCAAACGAGGTCAAGAGCTGCTGCTAACAATTAAAGCCAAAGCAGTACATCTAGAAAGCCCCCTAAGACATGGAAATAGTTGGTTTTGTTGTTGTTTTGGTGTTGTTGCTGCTGTTATGTTGGTGCTGGTATTTTGGGGCTGCTGACGTTATGTTGGTGCTGGTGTTTTGGTGGTATTGCTTCTAGCTAATTGCTACTGTTATTTTGGTGTTCTGCTAATGTATTTTGCTACCTTGGATTGGTGAAACAATTTTAGTCTTGTTGGTACTGCTAGGTTGATGTATTTTGATGTATTAGGTACCAAACTCTACAATGTAGTTATTTTGCAGATTTTTAGTAATGAAGTGAAGTATTTTTTTCAATCCTCTTTGTTGCAGTTTTTGGTTACCATTAAATTGTATGCTTTTGGTTGTAAATGGAAAATAATAGAACACAAATAGATGGACAAAGATTCATTGACATAATTCAAAGAGAATACAAGACAAACAAGATTTCATAGACATAATTTAAAGCCTTACACAAAACAAACTAAGTTCCATCTCTCAACACTACTTGTTAGAGTTAAATCTAGAGAAAATACATCAACAAAAACACAAAACAAACTAGAGATGGAACTTGAAAACAACTAATGTAATCGCGACTTAACACTGGCAATTCCTTCACTTGGTTGTTAAAGCCTAATAGCATAAAAGCCATAACGACAAAGACGATGGTGAGCTTCCGATTGAACATACAACAATTGGACTTCTTTTTGTTCTTGTTCTTCATGTTCTTCTTCTCAATGACCACCTCATCATGAACATCTTTGTCCTCTTTGATCATCGGATCATGAATATCTTTCTCCTCCATAAGCACTTGACAAGAACTCTCCTCCGAAATCACCTCCTTGTGACACTCTTTTCCCCACCAATTTCATCTTTTTTCCCTACTTTCATAATATGCTAATGGCTTTTTCAACTCCTTAACTCTATTCGCCAATCTTGGAATAACAAACTTGGATCGCACATCAATCTCATCGCAATCCCTCCACCTAAAGAACTTGCATGAGTTTTCCTAAATTGGGTCATAAACAAGTCAATTTAACTAATATAAACAGAAAAAATAAAATGCTAAAGGAATAGGTATCAAACATACTTTATATCGTGGGCAAGATCAAAATTTCCTTGCCGGATTATCCTCCAAATCTCCATGTTTGTATCAAATTATAGCACACAATATTGAGTCATTTTCATCATTACAAATGCGATTCAAGCTTACCCTTGACATGATAACAATATTTTTTTCACAAATCCTAACCACGATGGAGAATATGATTTTTTTTAACTTTTGAGCAAAATAACAAAGCTTAGAATTTAGGAAAGCTAATAAAAGAAGAAATTTGTTTATACCTTTTGAAATAGATTTTGATGAGATGAACTGATTTTGTGTAGTAGCAAAGCTTAAATGGCGGGTCATTAATTTGGGGAAGAAGGGCTTAAGGGCGTCTGGTGACATTTTGAGATTGATTGGAGGCCCATCACGCGCTCTTCCTGCGTGCAATAACACTTGCTGAAAAAATAGATCAAAAGGTGTATTTATTTAATTATAGTTCTAACTTCAAAGTGGTCCAGGGAGGTTATCTTTTTAAAATATAAATCGAAAAAGAAAACTTTAGAAGAGAGATAATGACAAATGAAATTGGATTCAGATTTCTATAATTATTGTTGAATGCATTTGTGCAAATTCAACGAAATTCTTTTCTAGTTTGAAAGGATGTCACAGCATTACCGTAATAAATCATGAAGAAAGTGATTAAAAGAAGGGATGGCCACAACGTCAAAGCAACTAATCACATACGTTGCATGGTTATATGGGGAATCAATTTATGTCAACTTCAATAAGCATACAATGCGATGAGTCAAGGAGAAAATGAAAATAAAATCGGGTTCTACTTTCTCAACTTCATTATTTACTCTGTAATTTTTGCGAAATTTAATTTTATAAATTAGAGCAAATAATTTACTTTGTGATGATCTTGATATGCATTATAATTAGGAAACACATTTGCATGTGTGTGATTTAATATTCTTCCATTGCATAAAGATCATATGTGAAGTTTATTTTCAAATTGTGAGATGATATGAAGTATTTTATTTATAAGGATCATATCAATACTTAAAAATTATTTTATCATTTAAGATCATGAGTAAAGATTTTCTCTGAGTTTGATGTTTTTGAAAGAGGTATAATAATTTTGAGTTTTCATGTGTTTTAAAAAAAAAATATTGAAGAATGGGGTATTTGGCTTATGATTAAAATTCAACATTAGACAATTAGTTTTACGTCTTCAAAAGAGAAAAGTTGTATTCTTTCATGGAGGGGGTGTCATTAAAAAAATTGTGTTGTTTCATGAATATTTGAAAAGTTGTATACACATCAAAGTACGTGATAATTATTTGTGCTGGTTAATTTGTTCAAATGTTATTGCAAGAGGTAATATGAAAAACATAATAGAAATAAAGAGATTTCTACGATATAATAGAAACAAAGAGGTTTATATGGCATAATAGAAACGATGAGGTTTCTTTCTTCCACATTCGATATAAAAGATCTTGGACAAATTGATATTACGTTAGGTATCAATATTATACAAAATAGTGGGGGTAATGTATTGAGTGAATCTCGTTACATTGAGAAGAAAGTGATAAATAAATTTAGTCACTTAGACATACAAGAGCGTAATATCATGTTTGATTAAAGATCAAGAAAATAAATAAATAAAAAAATGATGAAATATTTTGGTTCAAATTGAGTTTGTAAGTCATTTATTGCTTTAACAAAAGTGTATCAAGGAGTTGATTGGCTTTGAGAATTTTTGTAGGAATTTCATTGACTCGCAAAGTGTGAGCTCCATTTTGTTATAGTCAAATCATTCTAACTCGAGCGTATAAAAAATTGTATAATGAGAAGTCAAGACATGTGAGTCTTTGATAATATTAATTATATAAGAAAATTATATCAAGATGTATTTATCTCATTCACATTTGTGAAGCCAAAGAGTAGTTTGGCTAATATATTTATAAAATAGCTTACAAAGAAGTTGGTGAAGCAGCTTCAAGTGGTAAAACTCAAAATTTAGGTTCACCAATAATGGCAACCCTACCCAACACTATGAAATGAATAGTTCTGGATTCAAATGGTAACAATAAGTCATTAATACGTGAATAATTCAACACTTAAATAAGAGATATACTAGTACCGGTTGTCACAAATTAGAGGGTTGAGTTCTTATACTCTTAATGAGATTCGGTTCAAGGAACAAGTGTCTCAAATGTGACAAAGACACCGAAAGAACTTCACCTATATGAACATAGAAGTGGTGCCGCTTCGATTGGTAGGTGGAGTTGCTCTCATGAATGTTCATGAATTTTGTATAGCACATGGCCATAAAAGCGCTAAACATGTTTGAGTGCAAAACAAGAATGAAATGTTTATGTGTATAGTGTCACCGATGTTATCATAAGAAATAACATGTTCAAAGCTATTATGCTACATGAGATTTTGATTTCGTCTTGTGACATTGTACTAAGGTAATATTCAAATCGAAAGATATATTACTCTATGCGTGAATATAACTTGATCTTTGAGCCCAAATTTATATTTAAACAAGTGGGAGATTGTTAGAAATTATTTAAATTAAATTAAGTATTTTTTTAAAAAAAATTATCTTTTAAATGAAAGAGTGCGTCCTTTCATTCTTTTCCTATATGAATTTCTTCAATATTTGCTTAATGCAGAATTCAAAGACTTGTCATATCCATTAAAACTATTTGTGTACAATCTGATAGCAATCTCGCAGAGGAGATGGATCAAATATCATTTTTATGAAAGCAGTTCGCACGTGTTTCAAGCCTTCAATTCTATGGTCATTGTTCATATTACCAAACCTTCATTTTTGTATTCTTTTTCATATATTTTGTGTTTTCGAATAATATTTTCCTCCTTATAATATTTTCCGACAACTATTTCTAAAGATGAAGGGTGAAGAAGAGATGGGAAAAAGGAAACAAGACGTAGAAACTAGAAAGAAAAAAAAAAGAGTGTATCTAATTGAAAAATGATGTATTAAGCTCCCTTTACGTCATAGATTTTGAAGTTGAAATTCAAAACTTAAAATTTGAGTTTTTAAAGTTGTAATTTTTAAAATTTGAAGTTGCATTTAGACATGCATTTTACTTTTTAAATACTTCAAGTTTTGTGAGTGAAAGTGAAATATCTCTAGTCAGTTTTTGGAACTTCAAAAAAATTTAAAGATAAATTTTCAAAATTTAATCAAATTTCATGGCCAAATGAATATTTGAAGACAATTTTTAAAATCTGATTCAAAATCTATGGCTAAGCAGTAGCTAAATTAGTGGTGACAGTATTATAAATATAAATTTGTGGTAAGAATATTTTTGTTTTGTAAATATTAATTTTCTACTTTTTGAAAATATAGAAGAAGACATTTGTAGCTTCTTTCCTAATAACAGTGGAAAAAATCTGATTCAAAATTACTTTTTTCCTACTGGCCAATTATGCCACGTCTCAAAATAAGTGCTTTTAGCTTAAAAACCTGACCATACAAGATATAGTAATAATAATAAGTGGCAAAGTTACCACGTAACTATATTTGTGGGAAGTAACAAAGTTTGATTATCTCCCATTTATTTTATTTTCTGTATTTTTGGGATTATCATGTAGCAAATTAACACACACAGATTCTCCTGATGTAATGTAGGCACGTGTCTGTTGAAAACAAATGTTAGAAGAAAAACATCAACAACTTATCTGGTTTCGACTGCTATATTAGTTATTGGAAATAAAAGAGTAATTAAATAAAAGTAATATTTTAAAAAAATAATCTAACCAGATAAATAAAAGACGTAGATTGAAAAGAAGGAAAACAAATAAAAACATATTATTTTGACAAAGAGTCAATTGGCTAGGAGGTAGCAAGTGTTGTAAGATGATATTAATCTTCTTTAGGAAGTCTTTCTCATTAATATCAACATATATAGTGTACAATATACAATCCTAATACAAGAGGAAAGAGGAATCCTAATCACAATACAAGAGGAATCTTAATCTAATAATGGGTAGGAATTGTAGTGTTTTACTTGTACACGTTTACACACACCCTCAGTCGGAGCGGGAGGAGGCCCAACGCTAAGACTGGATTTGAAATCAAGGAATAACTGTCTTGGGAGGCCCTTCATGAAAATATACACGTATTGATATGAGGAAGGCACGTGCAATACATTAATATGCATGAGAGCAACCTTCTCGCGAACAAAGTGGATGTCCATCTCAACATGTTTGGTTCGCTGATGCTGAACCGGATTGTGAGACAGGTATATGGTGGATATGTTATCACAGTAAACCAGAGACGTTTTACTTAAAGGACACTGAAGCTCCAAGAGAAGGTTTTGGAGCCAACAGATCTCAGCAACAACATTAGCAACTCCTTTATACTCACCTTCTGCACTCGAACGGGATAATGTGGCTTGTCGTTTGGCAGACCAAGAGATGAGATTATCACCCAAAAACACACAGTAGCCGGATGTAGAGCGGCGGGTGTCTGGACAGCCTGCCCAATCTGCATCGGTGTAGGATAATAGCGAGTTCGGTGCGGAGGGGTATAAGTGTAGTCCATAATCCAGTGTGCCCTTAACATATCGAATGATACGTTTGAGGGCAGTAAAATGAGGTTCCCTGGGGGCATGCATAAACAAGCATACCTGCTGGACAACATAGGCAATGTCAGGCCTGGTGAAGGTGAGATACTGAAGTGCACCTGCAAGACTCCGATACATAGTAGGATCAGTCACTGGAGTACCGACCATTGCACTAAGTTTGGATTTAGAATCAACTGGAGTGGCCATGATTTTGCAATTGTCCATCTTAGCCATGTGCACGATCTCCTCTGCATACTTACGCTGGCAAAGAAACATACAATCAGCGGATCTAGTGACTGAGATCCCCAAAAAATAGCTCAACTTTTTCAAATCAGTTATGGCAAATTCAGACTTGAGCCGTGCAATAATCTCATCTTTCAACACAGCAGTAGAGGCAGTAAGAACAATGCCATCCACGTATAACAGTAAATAAGCAGTATCACGGCCTCGATGTAAAGTAAAGAGAGAGGTATCACATATGTTGCATGTAAACCCGAGACGTATAATGAACTGTGCAAAACGATCATACCATGCTTTGGGGGCCTATTTTAAGTCATAGAGTGACTTACGGAGATGACACACATAATGTGAGGCTGCTGGGTGGACAAAACCAGGCGGTTGGTGCATGTAGACAGTTTCTCGTAAATCCCCATGAAGAAATGTATTCTTCACATCTAGCTGATGAATCGGCCAATGCTTTCCCATGGCAATGCTTAGAACTGTGCGGATGGTGGCCGGTTTAACAACCGGACTGAATGTCTCGCCGCAATCAATGCCCTCATGTTGGTTAGTACCATTTGACACTAGTCTTGCCTTATATCTTTCTAAGTCACCACTATCCCTGAACTTGTGACGAAAAAGTCACATGCAACGGATCACATTCATCCCCTCTAGTCGAGGAACCAAGTCCCAAGTATGTTGTTTCGTTAAAGCATTAAACTACTCACATATGGCCGCATTCCAATTCGGGTCTAGTTTGGCAAATTTAGGGATTTTTGGTATAGGTGAAATTGTTTGGCCGTTGGCTGGGTAAGGGTATTAGTCAACTGGTTGGGTGGACTGGGTGACGACAGATTTGGGTATGGTGCATATTGTGTTGTCGGGACTGGGTTTCTGTCGAGGGTGGCTGTCGGGTGGTGCAGAACAATGACGGTGTTTGGGGTTGGAGTCGAGTGGGTTTGGTCGTTGGTTGTCCCATCTTTTATGATTTTATTTATAATTTTTAATATTTTTACACTTTTAAAATAATTTTAAAATATAGGCATATATGCGTATATCCTCTTATTATTATTATTCGCATTTCTTATATCATTTGCATTTTTTATAATAATCATAAGTTTTATCCGAAATTCTATGTTATCTTATTCTCGCAAAATTGCATCGCATCTTCCTTTTATTAAGCATTAAATATTTCACAAAATATTATATTTTATTATTATCACGTCGTTATGTTATTTTAAATAATTCACATCTTTTACAAAACAAAAATAATATTTTAATATTAAACCCCTTTTATGTTTTAAACCCATAACATTTTTTATTTCCTAACCCAAAACAATTTCTACCCAAACTAAAACCCATTTCAAACAAAGCCCAAACCCATCCCCCTTTTAATCTTCCCTCACTCAAAATAAACCATAACCCCCAATTAAAATACCCCATTTCCCCTTATACCCCAACCCATCACCCGTCGGCCCACACCAAAACAAGCCCAAAACCAAAACTCCCCAATCCAAATCAACCAAAGCCCAACCCATCACCCATTTTATTTCCCCAACCCAAAAACAAATACCAGTGCCCAACCGAAGCCCACCCGGATCGCCCAATACCCAATTCCTTCCCCTTTAATTCCCCAAAAGACCCAAACCCTTAAAAACCAAAAACAAAAAAATACAAACCCTAACCCCCCAAGTCGCCAGACACCCCTATGCCCCTACCCCCACATCGTCGCACCCCTACCCCCGTCACTTCGCCACTGCCACCACCCTACCCTGACACCGCCGAACGCATGCCCCAAGAACACGCCCCAAAAATCAAATTTTGTTTCCCCTTTATTTTGAAATTTGAATTCATTTTAAAGGGGGGTATGAGGGGTTGGAGCGTTGGGGTGAGTACCTATAAATACCCCATGTTGTTCTTCATTTTAGGGAGGATTTTTTTCGGAAGATTAAAACAGATTTTTTGGAAGATTTTTCGGAAGATTTCCATATATACATAAATATTTTGTTGTGTTCTTGATTGTAAGCATTTGCCTTCCTTGTTATTCAAGAATCAAGTCCGAAATAGGTCCAAGATTTGAAAGAAAGGAGGTGAGTTTCGTTCTTGAACTTGGGTTTTAAATGCCTCTATTCGGTTTCAAAACCGAGTCCAAAATCTGCTTTGCATTTCTTGTTGTTCTTCACTAATTTGGTCCGAATTCGACCGTACAGGTATTATTTTCAGAATTCTTGCATTTTCATATTTATGTATGTTGGTTATCTGAATTTGGTGTTAAAATCTGATTTTTGTTTGGACCACTGATTCGGGTCGGGTCACTGACCGGGTCGGGTCGACCCGGTTTGGGTATTATTTTCAGAATTCTTGCATTTCATTTTCTTGTTATTGGTTATCTGAATTTGGTGTTAAAATCTGATTCGGGTTTGGACCACTGATTCGGGTCGGGTCGACCCGGTTTGGGTGACATTTTCAGAATTCTTGCATTTCATTTTCTTGTTATTGGTTATCTGAATTTGGTGTTAAAATCTGATTCGGGTTTGGACCACTGATTCGGGTCGGGTCACTGACCCGGGTCGGGTCGACCTGGTTTGGGTAACATTTTCAGAATTCTTGCATTTCATATTCTTGTTATTGGTTATCTGAATTTGGTGTTGAAATCTGATTCGAGTTTGGATCACTGATCCGGTCAGATCATCGACCGGTCGGGTCGACCGATTTGAACATTTTCGTAATTCTTGCATTTCATATTCTTGTTCTTGGTTATCCAAATTGGTCTTTGAAATCGATTTCGGGTTTGAATCATCGACTGGTCAGGCGACCCGATTTGAATATTTCGAATTTGTAACTCGGGTCGGATATTTTAAAGCTGCTCACCGCTCGTTTCTTTGGCCTTTGTTTCTTTGTTTTTCTTGTTTTATTAATATCGCATTAAAGTAAGCGAAATTGAATTCGAGGCCGCGCTTTTCTTCGTTTCGCTTCTCTGTTTTTAGTTTATCTGTTTTAGACTTCCGTGCAACGGATATATTATTGTTTTTATTAAGTTTACTGTTTTAAATTTCTTGCGACGGATATCATTGTTTTACTGTTTTGAATAAATATCTCGTCTGTTCGGGAGTTGGTTTTCTGTTTGATTTGCTCCGCTTTGACATCGCTTGTTTCTTGTTTTTATCATTTTTACTGTTTTAAACTGAATACCGCACCTTTCAAACATTGCTTTCCTGTTCCAGTCCACTGTTTCAGCATTCAAATATCTGTTTTACTGTTTTTACTGTTTTAAACTAAACACCACGTCTTTTCCGGAAATTATTTTATGCCCCTGTTTTCCTGCTTGCTGCCCGCTGTTTACTGTTTCAATTTTAATTTTACTGATTTAAACACGATACTACACTGGCCGATGAAAAACATTCGTCGATTTTGAGGCCTCCACAGTTGCAAAGACGGAAATATAACTTCTGGGCAATGATGAGGCTTAAACCTTTTTCCAAGATCAACATGTTTAGTAGGCGAGGTGACTAAAATAACCAACAAGTTATATATTCGCAGCCACGACGTGATTATAGTGATCTTTTCTATTTCACCCGAGAGACCAACACGTTTAGTAGGCGAGGCAATCAAAATAACCACATTAGTCATATGTTTGCAGCCACGACGTGATTGGAATGTTCTTTTCAAAATTTAAGTCTGAGCCCTCCGTGATCAAAACATTCATTGTTTTGAATGCGGATATGGAGTTATTTGTATTTAACTGTTTCTAACCGTTTGTTTTTGACAGCTTGCAGGGATTAAAGTAAATAACGACGAATTATTCCTCGGAGTTTATTTATTTTATTTCTTTCTTTAATTCAGCTTTTATCCCGCTTTGTATTGTAATATTATTTATCGCACTTATGTAACTATTGAAATGCTTAGAATAGGCAAACTTAGGATTAATTCATAGGTTAGTTTCAAACTTAGAAATCCTTCGCTAGTTTATTTATTTTAGGCTCGTCACGCGTATTCAAGATTTTCAAAACAACTTTTGTCATCTTTTATTCGCTTTATTAATCATTCCGAATAAGTTTATCTTTTGTCAATTTACAATTCAATGATTCCCAAAATTTTACTTCTTTGATAGTATAAATAATTTATTGTCACAAATGCATATTTTTCAAAACTTTACATGTATCTTTCTTTTTTTATGTCATCTGAATACGTACTTGTATAAAATGCATCATTTACCAATTATTTGCAAACATCTTTTAATCTATTATACTTGTAAAACATGCATTTTTCTAGCAATAATTAACCTGAGTTTGACCGGATAACCGCAAGTTAGCGGATCTTAAAGGATGCCTAACCCCTTCCCTTTAGGATAATAAAGAACTCTTACCTAGAATCTCGCTAGTTTCGCAGACCTTAAAAATGGAGTTTACATTGCAGCACTTAGTTTAATATGTAGGTGTCCTAATTCACCGTAAAAGATAATTAGGTGGCGACTCCTCAATCATTTACCCAGGAATCACCCATACGTCTGTGCTCCGCTTTGACCCGAGCAGGTCAAAATCGGGCGCGACAATACATATAGTGTTTGCACCTGTTTAGTTCATGATTAGTATTACATTTAATACAATATGTTGAAAATGTTGTTCAGCACCTGTTATGTGAAGTTATGATGTAAATTAGTTATGTTTTAACGTGATTAATATGATAAGGTCCTTGTTCTACTTTAAAGGTCATGATATGTGGTGATTAAGGTCTGAATATGTGGTTATGCTTTGGTTCTTTTACATGTCTGAAATCCAATGTTAAGTAGGAATAAAGTTTGGTCTCTTTGTGGATTTAGATGTATGTCAACTTGTTTGCATATTTTCTTTGTGATCAAATGAGTAGTGTTTAGATAGTTCGGCTTAAATTCTTACTTTCCTGTTTATGAACCTGTATGCCTGAGTTCAGGGTAGTAAAATGTGATAAAAAGTTTTGTGTGTATGTGTGTTGATCACTGGACATTATATGATCACGTTGGACCCAAAATCTCTAAATAGGTTTATACCGTTGAGTCCTCCACTTGGTTCTTAGGACATAATCCCCCTATGAAGATGCTTAAATTGTGTGTGTGCTAATGTTTTCCACTTGTTTGGGCTAAACTGTGTCATGTTGGTTTGCTATCTGTCTGTATTTTGTGATTAACTCATATATGCTGGTCATATGATAAGGATCTAGAAATATGTATTGTCTCTATTGCATTGACTTTGTTGGAATGTTAAAGTATAGTGAATGGTATTAGCTTTGAACCCTGTTAGTATGTTGTAAGTCTGTATGCATAAGCTTGAGATAAGTTATAAAATGGAATATGCATGCCTTGCTATTTACTATGACTGAACTGCTGTAATAAGTATCTCAGTTACTAGGTTGCTTCTTTATCCTTAAAATGCCATGTTTGATTTGCTACCTAGGTGTCCTGTTGTCTGTATTTTTCCTTATATGCCAGAATGCTAGAGTAACATCTCTAATGGTTTGAAAGATCTTCTGAGTCACTGGGACACGTTTGCCTTAACTAACTGGTCATATATGTTCAGTTAGCATAAACATTCTTTGTTATCTAGAGAAGTTAGGCTATTTGACTGATTCTGTGTTTCTCATGTCCAATGTGACTTGTTAATTAGCCACGAAGTACCCATTAGTTTCAGTGTCATTAAATCCGATAATGCAATAGATACAAGAGTTTATATACTTAGTTTAGCCTTTGATTGATTCTGGATACTTGACATGTGGTTTTTAAATGGCTATTTATGCATTTTTAAACTTTTCTATCTCCTCTGAATTGACCACATATCTGCTTTTGTTGCCTGAATATCAAAGCATGCTCATACTAGCACAAAACACCCTTCATGTCCACATTGATCATATATCCACTGAATTGGCTGCATTTACATGGTTTGAAATGCATTATGGTAGTGAAAGAAAGCCCATACCTAACTCGCTATGCTTGGCGCGGTCCCGTGATACGTTGTAAGAGGAAGACAATAATCTCTATCCGGGTACGATCATAGCTTCATTCATTCGTTGAACCTTGGGGATCACCATTAGAATGTCAAAAAGATCGGTAAAGTCGAGAAGCAGAGAGAGGCCAAAGATTATATAATAGCACAAGAGGCCCCATTTCCAAATAGACGGAATTGGAGCTAGCCATCTTTCATGGAAGGTTTTGAAGGAGGAAAAAATAAAACAAAAAAGAATAGGCATGGCAAAAACCCCGGACAGACAAAAAGGCACTTTCAGCCTACGAACTTTTAAGGGCCTCTACAATTGATGAATAGAAGACCTAGCTGAAAGCCACTTGCTTGACTATAAAGTTGGAGAGGAGCTCTAAGCAACTCGCTTAACTATAAGGAAAGAGAGGCGCGGGGAGCAAA